>BSBM01000619.1:16800000-17400000 GCA_027924585.1 Larix kaempferi | reverse complement strand
AATGTGATGGTTTATTTTTATTCTTTGAAGAATTAAATATCTCAGTTCTTTTTTGTGTTACATGATTCAGTTCCTGTATTAGTTTGTATTTATTTGAATGAATGATTACTTTCTTGAATATGAAACCCTCAAACCACAAAATTATAAAAAACAAACCCTATTTTCTGTTTATTACTTTGAGATTGTACTAGCTTGCCCCTCTGTAGTCTAGGGACAATTTCTAGCACAAACATGATTATTCCAACAACTACCACTGCTGCACCCTCACTGCTGTCCAAAATAAGACCAATTGAAATGCACCTTGTGTACATTCATGAAACTATGGAAATAGGCCACAGTAAACAAAGAATAGAAGACAAATCCATGCATATGTAGTGATACCACAGTGGTGCTCTCTCATACTGTTTACAAATATGTATGAAAGATGGAGAATTAACCCAGTTCAACCCTCAAATAATGTCCCACCTCTTGCACTGAACAGCACTCTATCTGAATTGAGATGAGCCATGCATGAATAAAACCAAACCTGACTGAAAACTTCCCAAAAATACTAACCTTCAGCTAATATGTCCTCCATATAACCTGCTGAATTTAGATGTATGTGCTGTGGATAAACTATTGCATGCATGTCCCTAAATATATCTCTGAAGTGTGCTTCCATTTGAGTGCTAAAATAGCAGTAGCCTCCCCAGTTAACTTGCCTTCAACTTCTGCTAACCCTATGCATGCCAACTCTGGCCATCCAAGTACAGAAACAACACTTCTAACTAACACAACTAGTTCCTCATACAGCCATCATAAAATGCACCCTCTTTGAAGCTAACAGGATCTTTGGATTTATCTTCTGTTTGTAATCTTTACAGCCTGTTAGTTCAAGCTAGATTTCTGCCCGGTACCTTCATCGAAATGCTGCACCATGGCGAGATGAGATGGTCACTCAACAGGTCTTCCACAGCCTGCCAACCTTTGAGTCAGTCAATCAGCAAGTGCAATCTGATTTCTTCATTTAGCCTTGATATGTTTGTCCATGGGAAGAACCAGGAGCTGAAATATGGCATGGTATGGATAGTCAATAGTTATTTTCATACCAAATGCTGTCAAAGCAAACTTTTCGTCTTTCCTAAACAATCTAATCCCTTAATGACATAAATTTTCATGATTGCAGCTCCATTGTGGCCTCAAGCCTAGAAATAACCACATTCTAATTTGTTGGCAGGCTGAACCACGAGGAGACCAACAATCATAGCTCTTCAACACTAACAATATTTTTGCATATTCCTATTCCATGCTACCTTTTGAGTCAACCATCCTTCCAGCATAGTCTTGAATCGCATCCAACTATTTATTGTAATCTGCAAACTACAGTACCGATTTCTATCATTTTTTTCACCAGATTCTCCCACTCATCCAAGAAGCTAGCGAATAATGGCAGTGATAGATCCTAAACATCCTGTACTCCAGTTTTGTTTCCTTATCTTTATATCCAGTAATGCAGTAGCCAACCTCAAACCAATTGCTCTATCTTCATATTTATGTTCAAACTGGAGAGAGGGAAATTCTGCAGCATACTTTAGCATGACATCTGGAAATGTTTTGCAAATATTTTCCAATTTTCTTACCTAAGATCCTGAGCTAATTCATTGCATAGGAATGCCAGTGTTAACCATAAAAGTGTTCCATGAATGCAAAGCTTCAGAGCCCTCAAAAAGGATGTCACAGTGGCATCTTGCCTTTATAACATTGTAGAGAAACTCTAGCTCTTTGTGTCCAACATAAGATCCATAGAAGGATTCAACCAATACAGCAGTATCAACAGCCTCGAGGCACTCAAGAGGATACTTCAAGTTAAAACCTTTGGGAATGTAGATGTTGTATTGCACCTGATGACGGCCGTTTCCTCAGAGCATCAACTGTTGTTAGTATTTACCATTCCCCTTACAAAAACCGCTGGTATTTGAATTTTGAACAACCCATTCACTCAAATGATTTTCCAGTTTGTGATTTCAGATCTCATGCAACTTCCACTAAGCATCAAATACCTGCCTCAACCCTGTTCATTCTCTGCATGATTTTTCCTTGAACCAAACCAGCACCTAAAACTTGATCAGAACATATGCCTGTGGCAGATTTTGCATTAACAGGCAGCGAACTGATTTCATGGCAAACTCTATATAATACTGAGAAATTACTTAAATGTAAAATTTTAATATCGATATAATAAATAGGAACAATTTCAATCCCAACCGATTTTAATTGTACATTCACATTGAATTTATCAAAATATATATTTCTCCAATAGATGGAAAGCAAAACCCAGTGTTTTTATATGTAAATACTTGGAGGAACAATTACGCAAAATATTTGTTTGTAACACTCTAGGAATTAAGTTTACTCACAAGTATATGGACGTGCTTTTTGTTGGGAATGTTATATCTCTTCACATGGTGGCTGATTTTTTTTTTGGGTTGTTTTTTGCTTTTTCGCGATTTCGACCCATTGTACTCTATCTAATCTCGGTAAAAGGGATTAGGGTTGTAACCTAATTTCGGGTAAACGAATTAGGGTTTTAGATGCTGCGGAATACCATATATTGTATTGTAAATGGTTGAATAAACATATAATGAAAAGGAGCAGTGCGGCTCTAAGTTTTGCTGGTTTTTTCCCGGTTAAGGGTTTCCAGGTGAAAATCTCTGTGTTATGTGTGTGCCATTGTGTATTTTCTGTTGATGCTTAAGAATCAATATAAGTTTGTACTTCACTGTTAAGGTTTAAAACTTACAATTTTAATACTATAATAATTTGATTTGTGGATTCTAATGAAACAATATACCTTTAATGTTGTTGTATTAACATTTTGTTAATGCAGGACCAGTTGCGATCCCAACTTCAGGTGGTTCACAGTCAGGAAACTGAACACAAGGAAAGGTGAGTTAATGGTGTTCAGTGGTCTGGGATGTAATTTTTTTTGGTGATTTTACTTTCATAATTGATGCTTAAATCTTAGGGATGTTTTCCTAGTTTGTTGTAGCTATCTCCAAAACCATCACATAAATTGAGTGAAATGGATAAACCTTTAAAAGGAGATTACCTTGTTAAAATGATGTTAAGAGTATTCTAAGTCAAAGAGGAACTGGCTTTAAATTCGTAGAAGTGTCTTGGTTGCAAGTATCTGGCAGTATGTGATGACACCTTGAGTTCCGTTATGACTCGAAATTGTCCTTCGGGAAATCAGCCTCAAAGGGTTCCGAATGGACAGTTCAGTGAAGGTACTTCTGTCACTGACACAATCCCTTTTGCTTTAGAATCAGTGCTTTCTGATTCTAGGGGGGTATTCCTAAGAAAACTTGCTGACCAAATATCTTTAAAATAGATTAAATCAGCACAATAAACATGCAGATCAGCAATAAATATTCGCAGATCCGAAAAATTGAAAATATCTATACCTGCTAATAAATCGTTCAGAATTAGCTCCAAAACTCAAAATTCAATGATTATTAAGTTTAATTTCCTTTTAGTTACCGTTGCACACATCCGTTGGGCAAATTGGAGAACATAAAGAGGACATGTAACTGCTGAGAGGGGAGACCAAACTACTTCCTAGCAGCAGCTTGTGTAGAAGAAATTCAACAAGGCATTCAAAAGCATCAAATCTTATTTAATTTACTATCTCAGTTCATAAGCCAAAACGTTAATCAAAGCTTCACAACAATCATGAAAGACGGGAGAAACAATTAATCAAATCAATCAAGAATTATATTAACCAGAGCCACTTCATTCATACATGGTCTATCCAGTACAATAAGTTAGCCTTCTTTTGATTACAAGGAACCTCAGGAGACAGACAACATCGATTTTACTCTCAACCTTAAGCTCATGGAGATGGAATCTACAACAAAGTGAAGTATCAGATTGATTTTCTAAGCTCCAAAATTGAAGATCCCTGACTGTTAATCCATCATGAAGAACAGACAAGAAAATTGACAAGATAGAGAAGATATCTGTAGTGTGTGAAGACATATGATCATTATCTTGTTTGCTCCATCTTTATAACTGAAGTTGATGCTCCAAATAGGATATTGTTCCAAATTTGGTGTTCTTTCCCAGAATAATATAGGCATCTTCAAGAATGGTAAGACTTCATGCTTTGCTTGATAAACAGGCAACCTACAAAGTGATGATCATAGTGGGGGTTCTGTTTTGATCAAAAGATTATCGGGATCCTAAAAAATTAAAAATATACTCGAAACCCAAGCTTGCTTGCCCTCCAGGAAAGGCTAAATTAGGCACTAAGCATGTGCTGAATTTACCTGCTGTTTCAGACCTCATCCAATATTAAATTAAGGAAATTATAATTTATTCTTATCTCTTACTTAACCCATTACAAATGCCAAAATAAGTACACAGTGTTAGTTTTTATACCAAGGTCGAGTTCCCCTAGTGACTATGCTTAAGTCACTAAGTATGGGGTGGTGGGACCCTCACTTTAAGTGATTATTTAATGAGACTTTAATGTCACCTTTTATCCTAAGTCTAAAAGTGAATGAGAAATTATTACTTAAGTGAATTAAATAATAAAGTGTACTCACATCTAATCTGGGCCATTGATTAGATCTAATCTGGGCCATTGGTGTAAGGATTCCTTTTAGGGTTGAATAAAAGGTAGAGGGAGGCAGATTACTTTCATTATTGAGGTGATTGAATGAGTGAAAAGTGAGAGAGGTCGAGAGCTTGAAGGAGGTCGAGTTTGAAGGAGGCGCAGGTACTGAAGTTTGACTGCAAGGTTCAGGGCACGAGTTTCTATATTCTTACCTCAGCATTGGCTCAGACATCGAGGGTTGCTTCAGGCATATATTACCAGCACTATCCAATAGGTTGCTGGTGGCTGCAGTACATAACAGGGATGAAGGTACAGCAGGGTTAGGGCACGAGTTAGCATATAAACTGGGCACGAGTTAGCAGACTTCTGGGCACGAGTTTCCATAAATTCTGGGCACACTTCTCAATAGAATCTGAGCACATTATCCCAGGCATTCTACACAAGTTCGAGTACAATCTGGGCACATTCTCTTTGGGTTTCAGCGTTAATTTGAGGAGAAATCTGAGCACAGACTCGTGGTGCTTGTTGTCCGCCAAACTGCACACCAGCAGCGGAAATCTTTCGAAAGCTGTCTCTTCACTACAAGTGAGAGAGGTGTGGCCTTGGGGGCAAGCAATGAGCCAGGTACTGTCACCTGAATCCCAGCTCCTCCGTTTAGGCAAACTCCTAACGAAGCCAAGGGGGGTTGTCCCTAAAAGAGAGTTTCACCAAGGCTCTTGTGTATTTAAGTGTTTTTGATGTAGTGATGCGGATGGGTGTTTTTTAGGAGTTTTTGTGAAATGAGAGACAATATAAAACTTTAATATGACACAAGATAGTGCAATCCACGTTGCAACAGAAAATAAAGGATGCACTTGAACAAATAAATGAATCACTTTTCACACAGATTAAGCTGAATACTCCAGTATAGATATTTAAGCATACAAAGATATATGATGAAGGACCAGTGCCTTATGGAGTCAAAAATAAAAGTGAAAGTGAAAACTTGATACAAGTGCTTGAAATGGGAAGTTTGTGAGAACGTTGTGCAGCTTATCTTGGTAAATTGAAAATTTTAGTTGTCTTGATTATTAGGGCTAAGACCAAAGGTATCAAGAGATGGTAGAACCCTACCCAAGAAAGATACTGGCAACCCTGAATGACATGTCGGAAGCACCCAGATTCGATAAGGATTGGTGTCCAATGTTTGAACCGCCCCTGAGTCTGACAGTGGGAATCCGGCGCCACCCCTCGCGGGAAGAACAGTATTTTGCCTTGGTTGAGGTTGTGGGTAAAAATTTTAGTTAAATTTATCGATCGTTATTATCAAGTCTTCCACCTTTCTGAGTACTAGCCCAACCGTTTCCGGTTGGTAGAGCATACGGGTGTAGGACAAACCAAAATAAATTAATTAGGGGTGTGTGAGTGGAAAATTTTATTATTAAAAGAACCTTGTTCAACTCTCCGACAGAGAGCGCTCTTGACTCGGTCTTATGACCACAGTTCAAGAGACTTGCTAAAATTAAAATGCCTAATGCAGGGATGATGCAAGACTAAAATGCCCTCCGATAGAGGGTGCTCTTGACTTGGATTTGGCCAAGTTCAAGAGACTTTGGTTTATTTTAAGGAAGCAAAAGTATTTGTGTTGTGAAAGCAGTAAAATAACTTTAAAAGATGAAACCACTTGATAAACTTGAAAGATATAACTTAATGCTTAACACGAAATACTTGCGAGATTAATAAATTTAGTGTTCTACCACACAAACTTTAATCTACTAGGTGGGATTGATCTCCGAACAAGATCAACCACTAGAAACCACCAATCCTGGAAACCTTCCAGCTAGCTGGATGTCCACAAGAAGTTGATGGGGGGAGCGAGAAGCTACCACAAAACTATGTGGCCTTTGGGATACGATCCCAAAGTTAGCTATTCTCTGGTCAAGGATTGGAAGAGAAACAATATAATGATAACAATTAAACTAAGCTACCCAAGAATCTCTTTCAGGTTCAAGACCCTACTCGGGAAAGCATGGGGGTAAGTAAAATATGAAATATAATCGAGATAACTTATTTGGAACAAAATTTAAACTAAGGACATGAAGATGTAAATCTAAGCTAACACTAACCACAAGACCCAACACCCTTCCCCAAATGGGGAAGAAGAACCAAAGGTGGAGGACCCCTCCACTTGAAAACTTTTATTAAACTTTTACAGGTGCCTTGGGTTTAAAACCTTGCAAGGTCTTTGAGAAATGAAGCAAAATGGAAATACAAGGCTAGCTCTTATAAGCTTATTACAAAGGATAAGTGTATCAAGTTTAAGTCATTTTCATGGATCCTTCACTTTGTTTTGCTTTGATCCTCTTGTTTCAAGATCTTATCAAGTACTTCTCTCTCAAATGGCCTACACAAGTTCAAGAACATCTAAACAAGGCACCCATTAACTATTAGCAAAAATACAAAGCCAACACTTGCAACTAGTTAAGTCTAGATTCGGAATTTTAACTCCAAAATGTGGAATGCATAAAAATTTATCATAAAATGTTAACTATGGTAAAACGGACCAGCGAACAAAAGTTGCTCTAAATATGCTAGAAATGAGATCTAAGACTTAAAATTTTGAAATATTTTTTATGCAAGAATTCTATCTTTCGAAATGAAACTATAAAACTAGGAAAGATGACTCAAAATGCAAGCCTAAACTCAATAAAAATGGGATCCACAATGAGATTTAAACTTATAAAATGAAATGCAAGTAAGATTAACTATGCAAATGCAAGTATAATGATCTAACAAATGCCTAAAGAGTAACACTAAAATATAACAAGCTTATGCAAAAAGACAAATGCTAACGTTTTAACAATTTTTGTGTTTATGGTGGATTTTAGGGCACTTGGGAAGATGGACGAGAAGGGGGAAAAAGGGCAAATCTAAAGGCAAAGATGGAGAGGCAAAGAGAAGGCTAAGTAGGGCAAAACGAAAGCAAAGAGGGAGAAGTAAGAGGATGGACGAGAGGAGCTAAAAGAGGGCAAAACGAAAGCTAGGAGTGAAGGGCAAATGGGAAATGAGAGGTAGGACGAAACTAGGAGAAAAGAAAACCAAGGAGGAGTAGATCTAGGGCAAGGACTTCAAGTGGAACACTTGGGGTAATAGAACACCGCCTTGGAAATCCTCCGGTTAACCGGTGATACGCCGACAGCGAGTGTTGAAGAGAGCACAAGGGAGCAAATCCCAAGTTATTCCCCAAGGTTGAAGGAACTTCAACCTTATGGATTTCTAAACTATGGCTTGAAGACAAGGCAATCTTGGATCAAGGCTAGAGGGGCTAGAAGTGGCTTAGCATGCAATTATAAAAACTCAAGGAGCAAATGAAAGGGCTTGAAGAAGGGAAGCCTAATGTAACCAATGAACAATATTTGAATATGAGAGATGGATCTTTGAAATCAAACCCTTTATGCCACCATCTTGGTGTTGTGAGATCGACTTTAGGAGATCCTGCAATGTATGAATGTTAAATGGAAAAAATGTTCTTTGAAGAGATGGAGGAGACAACCTAGTTCCAACTCCTCTTCATAAACTTTTTAGATCTGCAAAATGTATCACTTACAAACAAGATTGATCAAATATAGTATGCCAAGTTGAATGGGACAAGAAGAGTGTTAGTATTTCCGACTACAATCCACTACTTCCAAATCACAAAACAACCCAACATCAATGGACAAATTGAACCCAAATGCCCACCCTATGGACTTGGAAAAGTCTTCTAAGCTTAAATAATTTGATCAAAACTTGGAACATGTAAGTAAAAAACATAACACAATATCACCTTGATTAGATTGAAGCACTTTCCATGAACAAGATCAACACACCATATGGACCTCCAAAGCCGCTTTATTTCAATTAGCAAATGCTATAACACATATACAATTTTGGCAGAGTAAGTTTGCCTCAAATTCTCCATGAGATAATAGCCCAAATGGGCCTCTCTTTATACTAAAACTAAGAGCCAAAACCCTAGGTCGAATTTGGCAATGGAGAAGGTCGAATTCCAATCAAGAGGTGGCTTGGAGAGGTGATTAACAATCAAAGTCGAGTTATTGGTTGGTGAAAGGCACTATGTGGCAAAGCTCGACTTTAGGTAGGTGTGAAGTGAGGGCGTTAACTAAGAGCCAAGCTACAACAGGGAAAAACGAGCTAGCAAATGAGACTGACGTGAGCTAGGGTGAGCAAAGCACGAGCTTGGATGTGGTAGTTTGAAGTTAGTTTAGTGGATGGCACGTGGTAGAGGTAGGCAGAACTCGAGGGAGCCCAACCAATCACGAATCAACAATGGAATGGCGTGGATCTAATAGGGATTGGCGTGAGGAATAGGCTAGGGCGAGTGGGTGTGAGGGTAACACGTAGTGGATAGGTAGATGTAACTCGAATCCATGAAAGGAGCTGATTGCAAATCAATTAATCCACGAATTCCATCAAGGAAACACGAGCCAATAGAAATAGCGTGAGGGTTTTGAGGGAGATACGATTTTAGCTTTGTGGAGAAACACGTAGATTGGTAGGTGTAGGCACGAATTAGCAAAGGGAGCCAAGCCATGAATGATTGGTGAGTCATGAGGGCGCCCCTCTCTAATCATAATGCTAACCACCAACCCATCTATCAGCTGACACTTCATCAAATCGAAAATTGCATGTGGAGGGCGAATTTACTTGAGGAGATTCTTTGCTGGTGACTGGATGGGCTTGGAGTTGATTGGAATCTTCCTAAATGCTCATTGCCATGTCATTTAGCCCTTTATTTTAATCAAATTGATTAATTTTGGAGAGATTTGGATTATCTCCAAAATAATCAATTTTATTATTTTAATTAATAATTTCTCTGTAAATGACTTTTCAGAGAAAATATTAATTACGGGGCGGAATTGACATCCGAAAGTTGGGTTTAGCTGCTCCATGGGTCATGTGTGATTTTTGGCTTATGAAACGAGCCATCAAACACTGAAAACGGACCCCGGATGACTGACATATTACAGACTCAAATTTCTCTATTTAAACTATAGAGAAATTTAATTAAAAATTAAAAATAATTAAATAATTAAAAACCCCAATTTCGACGCGTCCGGTAAAATTTTTTCGAAATTTTTTCTGGGGGTCCTAGAGACCTAGGACATGACCAAAACCTATTCTAATAGTGTCTAGTAGGTTTATACATTATAGTTGGACCCTAATAACCCCCCATGGCCAAATTTCCAAAATCGGGCATTCCAGCTTTGGAGGAAGCGGGAGAAAAACCAAGAGATTATATTTTGCCTGAAGCAAAGTATAATCTGACGGTGAAAAAACTCCCTGGAATACCTTAGTTGTTTAATCCAGTCATGGGAGACCGAGCCACTCAGACCCTACTAGCACACTTTGATACAAACCCCCATGGGGCCATGGTCATGTCGACTCAAAAACAAAACTGGCTATACCCAAATACAATGAAACCCAGATACTCTGGAAGTGAACACTGATGTGTTCCAACACTGGCGGCTCAATAAGGTTTCAACTATTGTACAAATCAGTTGATAACATCTGGCTCCAACTGCGGGACGGACACTTGCTTGATCTAGGAGTCAAAGAAGGTGTTCGAGAATCCCAGAATATCATTTTCCTGCACAGAAAGAGAAGTGTCTTAGTTTCCCATGTACATGATAAATAATGCCAAAATGAAATATCAACTATGAAACTATTTTTTGCTTTTTCTTTTCAAATTCAAAGTACAAAAATAGAAATCTTTTCTTTTTCAGCATAAATATGAACTATGGTACAAAAATACACTATGATACAGAAATAATGATACATAAAGTACAAAGATAAGAGTTTAGGGAGATCCTGAGATGGCCTCTTGGTCATCTTGTATGTTGTTCCGATAAAAGGGCTTCAAATGTTGCCCATTTATAGGAAGAGGCAATATTTCTCCTTCCATAGTGTTGAGGCCGAAAGAATTATCTCCAACTGTGCAGCGTATAATAAAGGGGGCCTTTCCAAAGGCTGTCGAACTTCCCATGCTTCCCAGGTTTTTCCCTTCTTTTGTCCCATAATAGAACAGTGTCTCCTTCTTGAAAGGCTCTTGGCTTGGCTGACTTATCAAATGTGGCTTTCATACTCTCCTTTTGTCTTAACATTTTGTCCAAGGAATTTCTTCTGTTTTCATCAAGCTCGATGATTTGGTTAGCCCTATCTTCCAACTCTAACTTCTCAGAGTCATAATCAGTTAGCATTCTGAAGATGGGGATCTGCATGCTAAGAGGTAGTATTGCTGTGATGCCATAAACAAGTTCAAATGGGGACTTTCCAGTGGAGTTTTTCTTTGTAATTCTGTCCGCCCAAAGGGCATATTTGATCTTGCTATCCCAGGATCTTTTGTTGTCACCAACAGTTTTCTTAAGGATAGTTATCAGGTTCTTGTTTGAGGATTCAGCAAGGCCATTACCTTGTGGATAATAGTCAGAAGAATGAGATAGAACAATGCCATATTTGAAACAAAAATCAGTCATTTCTGTTGAACTGAAAGCTTTGGCATTGTCAGTAGTTATCTTCAAAGGGGTGCCAAATCGAGTGATGATTTTATCTTCAATAAAATCCATAACAACCTTCTCAGTAGCTGTCTTGGTGGGAATGGCCTCCACCCATTTAGTGAAATAATCAGTTGCCGTCAGAATCCAGCAAAAACCATTGCTAGAGTTATCTTTAAATTTACCAATGAAATCCAAACCCCATTGTTGGAAAGGGGCAATGACAACAACCGGGTTGAGGGGTAAGGCGGCCAGTTTAGGCTTTCCTGTGAATAGTTGGCATTCCTGGCAAAACTTGACATGTTTGTACACATCTGAAAATATGGTGGGCCAATAGTATCCAGCTCTAAGGATTTTGTGAGCAGTTGTATTTGCTGCATAGTGTCCTCCACAAAATCCTGAGTGAAGGTCAATCAAGATCTTTTTGGAATCTTGTTCATGGACACATCTAAGGATAACCCCATCAGGGCTTCTCCAACCCAAGCCTTCTTGAGTAAGACAATACCTAGCAACTTTTAGTCTTAATGCCCTTCGTCTGTGTCCTTTAAGGTGATCAGGGCAAGTCAGATGCAAGAGGAAGTATATAACATCAGAATACCAATGGATATCTAACTCCCACAAGGCAGGTGTCATTCGTGGACAATCAGGTTGATCTGTACAGTTTATGTTAATGGCTTCCTCATTCTTCTGGGTCAACATTTTGGCTAGGCCCTGTCCTTTGATAAGTTTGGTAGGTTTTATTTCCAAGTCATATTCCTGGATCTTGGAGACCCATGTGCCTCTTGTTCCTAAGCAATCCTGTTGGGATAGGATGTCTTTTACTGCAGCATGGGGGACATAACCTATAACTTTGTTATAGCCAATGTATGTTCTGAAATGTTTCAAAGATTTGACCAAAGCATAAGCCTGTTTTTCCATTATTGTGTACTTTAATTCTGAATTTTGTAAAGCCCTGCTCATGAATGCAATTGGCTGCTCGAACCCTTCGAAGTTCTTTTGGAGCAAAACCCCAGCTATAGTATCCTCAGAAGCAAAAGAGAAAATCATGAAATCTTTGGTATAATCCGGACTAACCAACACAGGTGACCTAGTAATGGCATCTTTAATAGTGTTGAAGGCTTCTTTTCCATCATCAGTCCACACAAACTTAGCATCTTTTTTAAGCAACCGCTGCATGGGTTTCATCAACTCTGCAAGGTTTGGAATAAACCTTCTGATAAAATTTATGTGTCCATTGAAAGATTGAAGACCCTTCACATTTTTTGGGAGAGGTATTTTCTTGATGGCTTCAACTCTTTCAGGGTCAATCTTGACCCCGTCCTTGTTTATGATATGCCCTAAGAGTTTTCCCTCTTCAATACCTAACACAGATTTTGCCGGATTTAGGGAAATACCATATTCTCTGCACCTTTCAAAGACTTTTCTCAAGTGATCAACATGGCTGGATCTTTCCTTTGAAAAGACGGTTAAATCATCCTGGTAAATTTCGATGATTTTTCCTATTAATTCCTTGAAAGCATAATCCATGGCCCTTTGGAAAGTGGCTCCTGCATTTGTAAGGCCAAAGGGCATTCTCAGATACTCAAAGGTTCCCCAAGGTGTTGTAAAAGCAGTTTTATGTTTATCCTCCTCTTTGATAACAACTTGGTTGTATCCTGAAAATCCATCAAGCATGGACATCATATTAGATCCAGTGACCCGTTGGAGGAGGGTCTCCATGTTGGGAAGTGGGTAGTTGTCTTTCTGGCACGCCATGTTTAGGTTTCTGAAGTCTATGCATATTCTGATACTTCCATTCTTCTTTCTTACGACAACTAGGTTGGAGCACCATGAAGTGTGTCGGGTAGGAGCTATAATGCCTGCTGCTAACATCTTCTCTAGCTCTCTTTTGATAATTGGAGCCAACTTAGGATTTATTTGCCTTAATTTCTGACGAAAAGGCTTAGCATTTTGCATTTCCGGTTTAAGGGGAATGGTATGTTGGAATACATCTTCCCTATAGGCCTTTAACTCGTCATAAGTAAAGGCAAATATATCTCTAAACTCTCTGACAAGGTTTATTAGTGCATTTCTTTCTTTTTCTGACGTTCCTTTTCCAATTTTTATGATTTTTGGATCTGTTTCTGTTCCGATGTTAACCTCAATGTAATCCCCTGGCTTCATTTGGTCAATGCTGTTCTTCTTCCCATCATGCCTATCAAAGATGTTCTCTAACTTAGTGAAACCACGTGAAATTGGGTTCATGGGCTGGCTTTCATCTTTATACTGCTTGCCTTCTTCCTGTTCATTAACATTGAAATTGGCAAACTCATCTAAGTTATTTATGAATCTTAGAATTTGTTCATCATCTTTGAAAACCTGCCAATGGTTCATGTTGTCTGGGACAGATGGCCTATAATTTACTTCAAGGGTACAGTCTCCTTTCAACATTTCGTCTGACGGCTGGAGGGTAGATGCTGCAACGTCTAACCTATCTGCCATACTGTTTTCCTCCCTATGGACTGCTTGTATGTTTAGAGCATCAAAGTATTCCATGGTATCCCATACCGCATTTCTATATCTTTTAAGCCTTTTGCAATGGCACGCAAAATTCCCTTTGATCTGTTGTACCACTAAATCAGAGTCTCCCTTAATACTAAGCATTTTGATCTTCATGTCTTTAGCAATTTCTATGCCTAATAAGAGTGCTTCATACTCCGCAACATTGTTGGTAGCTTCAAACTCGAGTCTAAAGGCAAAGTAAAAGATTTTATCCTCAGGTGATATTAGGACTATACCAGCACCTTTGCCAGATTTAGAAAAGGCACCATCAAAAGTCATCTTCCACAATCCATCAACCTCTTTGTCTTTCATTTCCCTATGAACAGGATCTAAGAAGGTGGAATTGATTTGGATATCTCCCATCTCACCGACATGGCAAACAAACTCATTTGAAGGTCTATCAGGATTTTCCACATGGTATCTCCTTTCCTTTTCAGTGTGTAACTTTACAAGAGAGTCTTCGGAAGCAGGAACTGTTGCATAAGACCAATCCATCTGTATAGAACCACCCAAGGTTGCACCCCACTTTCTAGAAAGTAACATACCCCATCTATTCGGTACATCTATGACAAGGATATCCATGGAAATATGGATATCCGGGTACTTGGCCAACCTTACAGGAACATTCTCTATCATACCTTCAACCTTGACGGGCCTAGAATCCATGGCACATACATTCTGGTAGGGCCTGGTGGTTCTTAAGTTGAGTTGTTGCATAACCCTTTTGGTCATTAAGTTCGCACCGGATCCTGAATCCAACATACAATTGTGTAGAAGAAAGTCACCCATCATCAATGATATGTAAAAAGGAGGGTGAGCTTCTTTTCTTGTATCCCTAGTATGCAGGATTATAGGAGGGTCCTCATGAGTTGATTCATAGCTGGTTGAGGGTTCTTCCATATTGTGCGAAAAAGTGACCTTCTTAGGATTTTGAGGAGTGAGGAGTGGGTGGACCAGGCTTGGCAATACATGTAGGAATAGGTGCTTCTAAAGGCTTGGTGATATATGTAGGAATAGGTGCCTCTAATGTTTTCAACAACTTTTCCTTTTGACCAGGAATCTTGTAGAGTTCATTTATGGGTATGGGTACCTTAGTAGTATTGAACCAATTATTCCAATCAAAATTTAACTTGCTAGAATCTGTTGAATCATTTGGAATAATTACCTTGGGAGGTTGTATAGCAGGTGCAGGATTTGATCTTCTTTGGTATCCGACCCCTTTAAATCTTTGCATATTTTGTAGCTGTTCATTTGATGGTCTTCCTCCAAAGTTTCTTGTCATGTTGTCTGGTTCATTCTCAGCATGTTTCCAGTTTTCTTTGGGAATATTGCGGATGTCACCTACAGCATTTATGTATTCAGGCTCGCTTGATGTTGGATCACTGGTACCCTCCCCTTCAGGATAACCATGCTCTTGTACATAGTTCGCAAAATAGCAAGCGAATTCCTCATGGAAATCCTTGCAAGCCCTGCAAAATGGGATGTATACCTCATTTGCGTTGGCAGCCTCTATCTGAGTGGGAGGCCTCTTTTCATTTTCGTGAGCTTTCTTTTGCCAATTATTTTTGGGAGGGTAATTTCTCTGACCAGGTTGAGTTTGTTGGACTTGTTGAACTCGTTGGACTTGTGCCCTTTCCATGTTTATTATTTTGTTTTGAACTTCCTTCATTTGGGCCACATGTTTCTGCTCAGCTCTTTCCATTCTTTCACACATGTCCATCATCTTTTTCTCATATGATTCTTTCAAAGCATCCAAAGGATCTTTACCTTTAGGCTCAGTTGTTTTCAAAGGAGTTTGGGCTCTTGAATAACCTGGTAGGTTTGACTTCCCAGATGACTGCATGTTTCTATCGATTTTAGTTGCCATTGTTTGTGCTTCCAACAAAGTAGCGGGTTCTTTATCTCTAAGTTGATATTGCATCTCTCCACTTAAAGCTTCAATGTAGTAGACTAATATAGTATGTGGAGTTGGCTTGTAGTCTGTAGGAATTGCATTGTATAAATCCATGAACTTTTTGTTGAAATCTTCCATGGTTTCCATTTCACTTCTTCTGATGTTTGTTAGAGCAGCAAGTTGATGACGTGGCTCTTTTTTCTCACCATACTTGTTGGTGAAAGCAGTTGAAAACTCAGCTAAGGTGGCAAAGGAGTTGGCTGGCAAGCCGATGAACCAGTCACCAGCATCTCCTTCTAAGGATAAGGCAAACAACTTCATGTACACATCTTCATGCCTATGAGCAGGTTCTCTGACATATCCACTTTTTATTCTTGAGAAAGCAGTGAGGTGTTGTGCAGCAGTAACAGTATCAGTGCCAGTGAAGGTTGGAAGTTTGTCGATGGCTTTATCTGGAAGATCATGTGGTTGACCTGCAATCTGAGAAATGTTGAGGGGGGCGAAAAAATCACCCATTGTATCGGAAAAAACAATTATTACTGTTTTCAAAATTTTCAAAATTTTCCAAGTTATCTTCTTGAAAGAGACTATGGATGTCAGAAATAGACTGAGACCTAAGTTCTTCAAGGATTTTACGAGAAGCAAGCTTGTTTAGTCTCCTCCTATAAACCTTTTCAGGTTCTGGGATAAAACTAAGCAAGCCTTCAGAGTTTCTTCTGGTTGAATACCTTGAGGTGTTAATTGACAGTGGAGTCGCCAGGTGGTTTCAAGTCTAATTTCTGAGAGTGATTGAACTAAAAAACTAAAAAAAGAAAAAGGGCAGTGGAGTCGCCAGACAGATTTGAGAATCTATCAAAAAGGTAAACAAACTAGAAAAAACTAAGGTCGTCCAGGAACAAAAAGATTTGTCCCCGGCAACGGCGCCAAAGATGTTGTCCGCCAAACTGCACACCAGCAGCGGAAATCTTTCGAAAGCTGTCTCTTCACTACAAGTGAGAGAGGTGTGGCCTTGGGGGCAAGCAATGAGCCAGGTACTGTCACCTGAATCCCAGCTCCTCCGTTTAGGCAAACTCCTAACGAAGCCAAGGGGGGTTGTCCCTAAAAGAGAGTTTCACTAAGGCTCTTGTGTATTTAAGTGTTTTTGATGTAGTGATGCGGATGGGTGTTTTTTAGGAGTTTTTGTGAAATGAGAGACAATATAAAACTTTAATATGACACAAGATAGTGCAATCCACGTTGCAACAGAAAATAAAGGATGCACTTGAACAAATAAATGAATCACTTTTCACACAGATTAAGCTGAATACTCCAGTATAGATATTTAAGCATACAAAGATATATGATGAAGGACCAGTGCCTTATGGAGTCAAAAATAAAAGTGAAAGTGAAAACTTGATACAAGTGCTTGAAATGGGAAGTTTGTGAGAACGTTGTGCAACTTATCTTGGTAAATTGAAAATTTTAGTTGTCTTGATTATTAGGGCTAAGACCAAAGGTATCAAGAGATGGTAGAACCCTACCCAAGAAAGATACTGGCAACCCTGAATGACATGTCGGAAGCACCCAGATTCGATAAGGATTGGTGTCCAATGTTTGAACCGCCCCTGAGTCTGACAGTGGGAATCCGGCGCCACCCCTCGCGGGAAGAACAGTATTTTGCCTTGGTTGAGGTTGTGGGTAAAAATTTTAGTTAAATTTATCGATCGTTATTATCAAGTCTTCCACCTTTCTGAGTACTAGCCCAACCGTTTCCGGTTGGCAGAGCATACGGGTGTAGGACAAACCAAAATAAATTAATTAGGGGTGTGTGAGTGGAAAATTTTATTATTAAAAGAACCTTGTTCAACTCTCCGACAGAGAGCGCTCTTGACTCGGTCTTATGACCACAGTTCAAGAGACTTGCTAAAATTAAAATGCCTAATGCAGGGATGATGCAAGACTAAAATGCCCTCCGATAGAGGGTGCTCTTGACTTGGATTTGGCCAAGTTCAAGAGACTTTGGTTTATTTTAAGGAAGCAAAAGTATTTGTGTTGTGAAAGCAGTAAAATAACTTTAAAAGATGAAACCACTTGATAAACTTGAAAGATATAACTTAATGCTTAACACGAAATACTTGCGAGATTAATAAATTTAGTGTTCTACCACACAAACTTTAATCTACTAGGTGGGATTGATCTCCGAACAAGATCAACCACTAGAAACCACCAATCCTGGAAACCTTCCAGCTAGCTAGATGTCCACAAGAAGTTGATGGGGGAGCGAGAAGCTACCACAAAACTATGTGGCCTTTGGGATACGATCCCAAAGTTAGCTATTCTCTAGTCAAGGATTGGAAGAGAAACAATATAATGATAAAAATTAAACTAAGCTACCCAAGAATCTCTTTCAGGTTCAAGACCCTACTCGGGAAAGCATGGGGGTAAGTAAAATATGAAATATAATCGAGATAACTTATTTGGAACAAAATTTAAACTAAGGACATGAAGATGTAAATCTAAGCTAACACTAACCACAAGACCCAACACCCTTCCCCAAATGGGGAAGAAGAACCAAAGGTGGAGGACCCCTCCACTTGAAAACTTTTATTAAACTTTTACAGGTGCCTTGGGTTTAAAACCTTGCAAGGTCTTTGAGAAATGAAGCAAAATGGAAATACAAGGCTAGCTCTTATAAGCTTATTACAAAGGATAAGTGTATCAAGTTTAAGTCATTTTCATGGATCCTTCACTTTGTTTTGCTTTGATCCTCTTGTTTCAAGATCTTATCAAGTACTTCTCTCTCAAATGGCCTACACAAGTTCAAGAACATCTAAACAAGGCACCCATTAACTATTAGCAAAAATACAAAGCCAACACTTGCAACTAGTTAAGTCTAGATTCGGAATTTTAACTCCAAAATGTGGAATGCATAAAAATTTATCATAAAATGTTAACTATGGTAAAACGGACCAACGAACAAAAGTTGCTCTAAATATGCTAGAAATGAGATCTAAGACTTAAAATTTTGAAATATTTTTTATGCAAGAATTCTATCTTTCGAAATGAAACTATAAAACTAGGAAAGATGACTCAAAATGCAAGCCTAACTCAATAAAAATGGGATCCACAATGAGATTTAAACTTATAAAATGAAATGCAAGTAAGATTAACTATGCAAATGCAAGTATAATGATCTAACAAATGCCTAAAGAGTAACACTAAAATATAACAAGCTTATGCAAAAAGACAAATGCTAACGTTTTAACAATTTTTGTGTTTATGGTGGATTTTAGGGCACTTGGGAAGATGGACGAGAAGGGGGAAAAAGGGCAAATCTAAAGGCAAAGATGGAGAGGCAAAGAGAAGGCTAAGTAGGGCAAAACGAAAGCAAAGAGGGAGAAGTAAGAGGATGGACGAGAGGAGCTAAAAGAGGGCAAAACGAAAGCTAGGAGTGAAGGGCAAATGGGAAATGAGAGGTAGGACGAAACTAGGAGAAAAGAAAACCAAGGAGGAGTAGATCTAGGGCAAGGACTTCAAGTGGAACACTTGGGGTAATAGAACACCGCCTTGGAAATCCTCCGGTTAACCGGTGATACGCCGACAGCGAGTGTTGAAGAGAGCACAAGGGAGCAAATCCCAAGTTATTCCCCAAGGTTGAAGGAACTTCAACCTTATGGATTTCTAAACTATGGCTTGAAGACAAGGCAATCTTGGATCAAGGCTAGAGGGGCTAGAAGTGGCTTAGCATGCAATTATAGAAACTCAAGGAGCAAATGAAAGGGCTTGAAGAAGGGAAGCCTAATGTAACCAATGAACAATATTTGAATATGAGAGATGGATCTTTGAAATCAAACCCTTTATGCCACCATCTTGGTGTTGTGAGATCGACTTTAGGAGATCTTGCAATGTATGAATGTTAAATGGAAAAAATGTTCTTTGAAGAGATGGAGGAGACAACCTAGTTCCAACTCCTCTTCATAAACTTTTTAGATCTGCAAAATGTATCACTTACAAACAAGATTGATCAAATATAGTATGCCAAGTTGAATGGGACAAGAAGAGTGTTAGTATTTCCGACTACAATCCACTACTTCCAAATCACAAAACAACCCAACATCAATGGACAAATTGAACCCAAATGCCCACCCTATGGACTTGGAAAAGTCTTCTAAGCTTAAATAATTTGATCAAAACTTGGAACATGTAAGTAAAAAACATAACACAATATCACCTTGATTAGATTGAAGCACTTTCCATGAACAAGATCAACACACCATATGGACCTCCAAAGCCACTTTATTTCAATTAGCAAATGCTATAACACATATACAATTTTGGCAGAGTAAGTTTGCCTCAAATTCTCCATGAGATAATAGCCCAAATGGGCCTCTCTTTATACTAAAACTAAGAGCCAAAACCCTAGGTCGAATTTGGCAATGGAGAAGGTCGAATTCCAATCAAGAGGTGGCTTGGAGAGGTGATTAACAATCAAAGTCGAGTTATTGGTTGGTGAAAGGCACTATGTGGCAAAGCTCGACTTTAGGTAGGTGTGAAGTGAGGGCGTTAACCAATAGCCAAGCTACAACAGGGAAAAACGAGCTAGCAAATGAGACTGACGTGAGCTAGGGTGAGCAAAGCGCGAGCTTGGATGTGGTAGTTTGAAGTTAGTTTAGTGGATGGCACGTGGTAGAGGTAGGCAGAACTCGAGGGAGCCCAACCAATCACGAATCAACAATGGAATGGCGTGGATCTAATAGGGATTGGCGTGAGGAATAGGCTAGGGCGAGTGGGTGTGAGGGTAACACGTAGTGGATAGGTAGATGTAACTCGAATCCATGAAAGGAGCTGATTGCAAATCAATTAATCCACGAATTCCATCAAGGAAACACGAGCCAATAGAAATAGCGTGAGGGTTTTGAGGGAGATACGATTTTAGCTTTGTGGAGAAACACGTAGATTGGTAGGTGTAGGCACGAATTAGCAAAGGGAGCCAAGCCATGAATGATTGGTGAGTCATGAGGGCGCCCCTCTCTAATAATAATGCTAACCACCAACCCATCTATCAGCTGACACTTCATCAAATCGAAAATTGCATGTGGAGGGCGAATTTACTTGAGGAGATTCTTTGCTGGTGACTGGATGGGCTTGGAGTTGATTGGAATCTTCCTAAATGCTCATTGCCATGTCATTTAGCCCTTTATTTTAATCAAATTGATTAATTTTGGAGAGATTTGGATTATCTCCAAAATAATCAATTTTATTATTTTAATTAATAATTTCTCTGTAAATGACTTTTCAGAGAAAATATTAATTACGGGGCGGAATTGACATCCGAAAGTTGGGTTTAGCTGCTCCATGGGTCATGTGTGATTTTTGGCTTATGAAACGAGCCATCAAACACTGAAAACGGACCCCGGATGACTGACATATTACAGACTCAAATTTCTCTATTTAAACTATAGAGAAATTTAATTAAAAATTAAAAATAATTAAATAATTAAAAACCCCAATTTCGACGCGTCCGGTAAAATTTTTTCGAAATTTTTTCTGGGGGTCCTAGAGACCTAGGACATGACCAAAACCTATTCTAATAGTGTCTAGTAGGTTTATACATTATAGTTGGACCCTAATAACCCCCCATGGCCAAATTTCCAAAATCGGGCATTCCAGCTTTGGAGGAAGCGGGAGAAAAACCAAGAGATTATATTTCGCCTGAAGCAAAGTATAATCTGACGGTGAAAAAACTCCCTGGAATACCTTAGTTGTTTAATCCAGTCATGGGAGACCGAGCCACTCAGACCCTACTAGCACACTTTGATACAAACCCCCATGGGGCCATGGTCATGTCGACTCAAAAACAAAACTGGCTAGCCAAAACTGGCTATACCCAAATACAATGAAACCCAGATACTCTGGAAGTGAACACTGATGTGTTCCAACACTGGCGGCTCAATAAGGTTTCAACTATTGTACAAATCAGTTGATAACAGTGCTGCATCCTGTCTGAATCATTTTTGGGCTCAGCTTTGAGACTGCTTCAGCACTGTTTATTCCAAGTGTTCCTTACAATTCAGAGCCTGTACTTTCTACACATTTCTCGAGGCACTTTCAGCACTGCTGGGCTGCTGATTTTTGCACAGTATTCGAGAAATCTGCTGGGTGATATTTCACCGTAGAGATAAGTAAAATTATTTCTGCCATGATTTAATGTACTGAAGATATATGAAGCAATAAGAAACTGACTCTCTCACTCAACTGGTTTTCCCCGTGGGGGTTTTTCCAGGGCTCAATTTGGCCAAAAACTACTGTGTCAAATTTTGTGCGTGAATGTTTGTAAAGTAGCTTGCAGCCTGTAATTTGCTTTCAGTGTGTGTTTACTGCTCATTTTACTTTGGCATTAAGTAGCCTACAGCCAATGCACAACAGGGCTGTAGGTGAAAACCACCTATAACTTGGCATTAAACCAGCAGGCACAGAGGGCAGAAAATCTTCAAATTTGACACAAAATTCAATGATTATTAAGTTTAATTTCCTTTTAGTTACCGTTGCACACATCCGTTGGGCAAATTGGAGAACATAAAGAGGACATGTAACTGCTGAGAGGGGAGACCAAACTACTTCCTAGCAGCAGCTTGTGTAGAAGAAATTCAACAAGGCATTCAAAAGCATCAAATCTTATTTAATTTACTATCTCAGTTCATAAGCCAAAACGTTAATCAAAGCTTCACAACAATCATGAAAGACGGGAGAAACAATTAATCAAATCAATCAAGAATTATATTAACCAGAGCCACTTCATTCATACATGGTCTATCCAGTACAATAAGTTAGCCTTCTTTTGATTACAAGGAACCTCAGGAGACAGACAACATCGATTTTACTCTCAACCTTAAGCTCATGGAGATGGAATCTACAACAAAGTGAAGTATCAGATTGATTTTCTAAGCTCCAAAATTGAAGATCCCTGACTGTTAATCCATCATGAAGAACAGACAAGAAAATTGACAAGATAGAGAAGATATCTGTAGTGTGTGAAGACATATGATCATTATCTTGTTTGCTCCATCTTTATAACTGAAGTTGATGCTCCAAATAGGATATTGTTCCAAATTTGGTGTTCTTTCCCAGAATAATATAGGCATCTTCAAGAATGGTAAGACTTCATGCTTTGCTTGATAAACAGGCAACCTACAAAGTGATGATCATTGTGGGGGTTCTGTTTTGATCAAAAGATTATCGGGATCCTAAAAAATTAAAAATATACTCGAAACCCAAGCTTGCTTGCCCTCCAGGAAAGGCTAAATTAGGCACTAAGCATGTGCTGAATTTACCTGCTGTTTCATACCTCATCCAATATTAAATTAAGGAAATTATAATTTATTCTTATCTCTTACTTAACCCATTACAAATGCCAAAATAAGTACACAGCAGCAGCATTTTCAGAAACTTACCTCATGCTAAACTAGGCACAAATACAGTGCCCTCCTTCCCTTATTATAGCAGCCTCCTTTTCTAAAACTAGAACTTAGAAGCACATATTCCTCACCAAATCAGTGCTGTCTTCAGCCAATAACAGCAGCATTATCTTGAAAAAAAGGAAGCACTGTTTCCTTTAAATAATGGCAAGCTTTAACAAGAAAGACAGTGACCCATTTTCACTAAAGTTAGCACACAACAACCTGATATGTTCATCTCATGCAAGCACTAATTTGGAGGATTTACGGGGCACTCATTTTTTATCCTTATCTCTGTTGATTTTTCTTAGCAGTTAGATGTTTTTAACTTTTTATAACTTTTCTATCACATAAACATAAACTGCATGCATAAAAGGATCACTGAAAGAAACACATCCACAGTAGACACAATGTTTACCCTGGGAAAACCCTCTCACGGGAAAAATCCAGCAACTTCTCTAGATAAGATTCTTCAACAAGATACAATGTCAAATCTAGTGCCTGGCACTAGTTACAGAAACAGAATAATGATATACAAGAAAGATACAGAATGACCTTTGAATCGGTGCGCCCTTCTGAGAACAAAGAGAGTACGATAGCCCCAAAGATTATGCTTCTTGTGTTCCTCACTTGTCCTCCTAGAGAAGTGCGCATCACTTAAAAGAGAGAGATGTGCTTGCTTGATGTCAAAATGGAGTGTGGAAAACACTTTATTTATATTCTTCTTTTCACTAGAAGTTCCACAGTTAGGTTGGTTTGACTTTTATTTAATATTTAATTTATCTTTTATTTATCTTTCAAGCCGACTTGTCATTTTGCTTTCTAGGGTCAATTTACCCATTTCATTGGGTTAGTTATGCTCTTCATTTCTTTCCACTTTCTCTGGGACTTCTTAAGAATATATTCCAATGCTACACAAACATCAATACTCCCTTCTAGTGAGGAATCTATTCTTCTTACATGAACTTCAACACTGCTTGTCTTCTGGAAGTTCTTCTTTAATGTTCTTTGGGGCTGATATTATTCTTTTTTTTCCTTCGGTTGACTTCTTCTTGTTGACTTCTTGAATCTTCTATGGTCTAGAGAAGTTCTGTGAGCTTTTCATCCTCCGTGATGTTCTCCAATGCCTGACCACTTCCAAAATGGATTCTTACTTCTTCACTGTCCCACTGTACCCCAATAGCCAAGTATATGGCCATTTGACCTCTCCAAGAGGTTTGACTGTTCCCCAACAGTCTTGACTATAACTCACTCGAGTATCTGATAGTCTCAGAGATCTTGACTATTGTCTGGTAGGCATTTTAGGTGTTGACTATGTCTCTGCACATGTGGGTGCACTCCACATGAGATACTGCAGCCCCTGGCTGTCTGAGTCATGTACCATGACTAACTGGTATCTGAGCCATGTACCACTGCATGAATTACCGGTGTTTGATTCAGGTATTATTGCATGACTTATTGGTGTTTGAGTCATGTACCACTACATGACTTATGGATGGGAAGATGCCTGAGTCATGTACCACATGACTAATTGGTGGGGGGGGGGGGATGGCTACACATTGCTGCCTATGAAGAAACATCAACAATCTCCACAAGCTAGGTGCTCATTTCAGACTGTCTATTCAGTCCATGCACTTAATTGGTACGAAGGCAGTGCTCAACTGACCTTATCTTAGGCAAAAAGGAGTGCCTGCTCGTCCAGATATAGCAGTACACTCTTGGAGTAAGCTAGATTTGATTCTATGCAAGCACATCATCATGTAGGTGATTGAACTGGGCACTGTCAATCAATAGTGGGCACTGGGCATGGTTATTTGATCTGAACTTATTGTTAGATTTTTTTTGCAGGAGACAAAGACCCCTTTTACACCTCATATTGTATGAGGTTTCACATTGTGATTTTCATCACATTGACGGGGTTTGCAGCTGGTATCTTTGGAGCATTAGATGGACCTGGGGGCATACCCCTTCATGGAGCCTCTTCTCTTTTTAAAAATGGATTACTTGATGGAGATCTTCGGTGGAGGGGATTCACTTCTTTGTGGTTGATAGTCATCCTATGGTTTGGTGCTACTTTCATGCTTTTGCTCGATGGGTCACACTCTTTGACATATGGATGCTTGCTACTTCATGTGTCATATTTTTCTTGGATCATCCTAGTGATTGTATGAGGGTGTTATGATATCGGTTTGTCACTAGGAAGGGAGTTTTCTACGTTGTCCACTTTTGTTATCTTCATCATATCTCATGTGTGGTGGGGACATATTTGTGTATCACTAGGAGATGACACTTCTCTTATGTTTCCTTCCTATGGTGTTGTATGTGGTGTCGTGATACACCTTTTCTTTGGTGGGATTTTCCTAGGTAATATAGCTCTATAACATTGTAATGTTGCTAGACATCGCCTAGAGGGATGTGTATTTGATGATGCGAATACCCTTGTTGATGTATATTATTTCCTAAGTTTGAGTTAGAGGGAGTTTGGCTAGGGGTTGGGAGTGTTGAAGAATGTAACTTTGGAAGATATTCTTATTTGTATCATTTGTATTATTTGTATTGTACTTCCTTTGGGAATTATTATTGATGTAATTGATAATGTAAAAGTCATTGAAAGAGTCAATGTAAACCCTAACTGTTAGGTCAACCTAGAAAGATCCAGAAAAATATATTTTATTGTTAATTGGACAAGTCGGCCTTGTTAGGAGAGTCAAGTCGGCCCTGTTGGGAAAAAGGTCAAGTGAATGATTAGTATAAATGAGAGGCTCGCCCTCCTCATTTGGTCACCACACTCACTCATCAAGTTCGCATGAGTAGAGAGATAGAGTCAAAGAAAGTAGCTGCTTTTGGAGTCTTCTTGTTTTGGGTTATTGCACGAGGATTAGTATTGTACATTCTAACGAATCTATATTGAAGAAGTTTGCTGGGTTTTTCTGCCCCATGAGAGTTTTCCCAGGATAAATTATTGTGTACTATTGTCTATGCTGTGCTTGTTTATCTTTCAGTGATCCTTATTGTTATTGCACTTAAAAATTCTAACAGGGAGTAGGGGAATAATAACTTTATTTCACATGGTACAACCCTTTGATGGTGTGCACCCCTTCATTGGTACACATGTTGAGGCAAATCACATTATTTTATTATATTTTGCTTGAGTAGGGGGGGCATCCCCTTGGTCTTGGAATTCATTGGGTTGACTTGGTAGGTGGATAAGGTTTATTTTCATTGGATCTATCCACTTGCACATTATTTGATGAGCTGTAACCACCTTGGAGTATTTTATTAGTGGGAGAGTTGACATTGTCAACTTGGATAAGGATGAGGTGGCCCCATATTGGGGAAAAAACCCAAGAGGAATGCTTCTATTTTGGGTTTTTTTTATGAAGGTCTAAAAGCATTTGACTTATCATGCATGTGAAGAGCTCCACCTGCTTGGCACCTTGCACAATTTTCTATGGAGTTAGTTGGAACAATCTACTTTTGGCCCACATGTGGGTAGGTGTTCATGGTAGACTTGGTTTTGCACACCTTTTTGCATCTTGTTCACATGTGATGATGGGATATACCTCTCAAGGAGACCCACACATGCTTCATGGAATACAATTAATGCACACATGTTCATGCACTTTATGGACCACACTTGCTATTTTGAGGAGGTGGTTGAGGAGCACTTTGCTAAGGGGAGTATTATAATATTTTCTTATCTCATGCATCTTGGAGGGTGCACTTGGAGAATTCTTCTAGGTGGACTATGAAGCACATTTTTCTCAAGCATGGAGTATTTTAATGTATTTTTGATCATGCATATTGGACGACACACTTGGAAGTGGACATATTATTGTCTTGACATGGTCAAAGACTCAAAACCTACTTTTAGTGATGTGCCGTTTCTCTTGCTTTTTATCTCATATTTTCTATTGGAGCGAACTCTCTTGGAGAAGGACAGAGACCCTTTGACTTGTCAACTATTGGACAAGGCCTAAGTAATCCATTCTTTTATTTTTCTTGGATTTGTCATGGAGTTAGTTAGGAAATATTGTATTTTATTGTAAGAGAGATGTAGCTACCTTTATATAAAGGAGCTTTCTCTCCATTCATTTTGGTGGTTAAAGTAAGGGCTCGGAGATGGTTGATGTTGAGCTCCCTTGTATGATCAAGCTTGAAGATTAATGAAGAAGTGAGGTATTGCATCTACTTTGTTGTTTGGTTATGCCAATGCTCTTCATTTGTTGTTAATTTTTTGTAGAAACCTCTTGTAATCACACTTATATGAAGGCCAAATAATTAAATCCATTTTATTTTTGGAATAGTCAATGTGAGGAACCATTCCATTTTGATTTATTTGTTGTTATATTTCTGCATGATTCTGCTTCATCTATTAATTTAGTTGTTGAATTGGAGTAATAATTCAGCCAAATATAACAGCCCTTTCATATTGTTTGATGAGTGGCAAATTGAACCCTCCAAGACTAGTTTCTACATCCATTTCCAGCAAACACTTAGGTTAATTGCATCAAACTTAGTTACTTTTATGTTAAGTACATACCTAAATGACAAATGTATCAATTAGTTCTTTCATCCATTAGATGGTTGAATGTGGCAAATAGCACTTTCTTCCACTATAGCCTACCTCAAAGTAGTTGACTGTGACAAACTAGTCCTTTCATTCATGCATTATTTCATTATTCCATGAGCCCAATAGATTGATAGGTACTGGTTTCTCCCCATCTGATTTCCTTTCTTATTCTTTTTCATCCATTTCCTTTCTACAACCTATGTTTTGTTAAGGTTTACTCTTCAAACTTCACCTTCAGTCTCCACTCCATAGCCTCAACAATCCTACCTCAGGGAAGCCTCCCTTGTGTTTGAGAAGAGGCAACCTAAAGTGTTGGAAGAGCTGCTGAGGTGACAGCGGACAGCATTCCTGAGTTACACAGAGCTATCACCTTGGTGTTTGGGACTATTGACTTTGTGGGTGCTAGATTTTTTTTGTAACAATCCCAATTCCTTAAATATACCTTTAAACATGCCTTACCTAACTATTAGGTATGCTGTTGTTTGTTCTACAAGAAAACGGAAAGATATCCTCATGAGAATATCTGTCATACACTTGTTGCAAGTAATCCTGACCTGCATCAACTGCTTTGCTGAAATCTGGTTACCTCAAGATGTACAGACATGGGTGTTAACACATTCTCTCTGACTGATATAATGAATGGTGGAGAGTTTGGAGACAAAACAGCTTTTTATGGACAAGCTATTTGTAACCACAAATGCTCTCTTTTTTCCTTATGCTGTTTGTTTGATCTATCTATGCTATAGGTTAACCAATTAAGATTTCTGAATAATGACAAAGACAAGATTGGATAAATATGTGACTGTGTTGGATAGGAATGACCTCCATCATTTAAGGGCGCTCTACCAAAGGCAAATTATAATTTATTAATGAAACCTTTTATTTAGGGCTTTTGGGCAAGTGGGGTATATTTCAAAGTATGTGCTTGCTTACAATTTGTGAGTGACATAGGTTAGACCTTGTGGATATGGTTGAATCAGCCCTTTTCTGTGAGCCTCTTAGAGCAACATTCTATGAACATGAATTGGGACTGCAGATGCAGAGACTGTTTAAGATTAATAATATTTAATGCTGCAGCTATTGCTATTGTTGTTGTCTTGTTGACGAAATATAATTTACAAAAATTTGCGATTTTGCATGCACAGAGAAGACCTGGATGCAAGCAACACTCTTGAGGCTTCTTTAAGTGCAAAGGAGAAGATCATTTCAGAGCTGCATACAGAGCTTCATAAATTGGAAACAGCATTGTCAAATGAGCGGGAACAACACTTAATTGAGATTAAGAAGCTGAATACTTTTCTAGTTGAAAAGGTTTGTCTTTCATTTTTGGTCATCTCTTGTGCATCATTTAATGGTTTATAACGTTAATGGTATAGTTTAATATTGCAATATTTTGTTTGACCCACTACACCCCATTTTGCCACAAGTACGGTGACAGTCTTTTCAAATGGATTAAATTTGTGTTCACATGCATTACTTATTTTCTTCATTTTATCCTAGTATAGAAGTGAATGGATTGTGATTAGGCATGCCATTTTAATATAGTTTGATTTGTTTAGAATCTTAGATCCATCTAAATTATTTCTTGACCTAGGTTGGACAGTTTTTTTCCCTTTTATCTTATGTCAACCTTAGCATCTTGGGAATTCTAAAATTATATATCTGATAGAATAGATTATTATAATGATCATATCTTGTAATATTATTTATTCGTAAAATGCATAGAACAGTTGCAGAAAGTTTACACCAGGGTTCAGCGTTCCGCAGGAACACGTCCCCCGAGGTGGGGAATGCGCCCCCTTGCTCCCCCACGCTTCTGGGATGAGGAAACTCTCGGGGAAACGTTTCCCCACATTCCCATTTTGGAGGAAACGCGGGGAAATGTTTCCCCACGTTCCCATTTTGGAGGAAACGTGGGGAAATGTTTCCCCAGTGACAGAACGCGTTCCCCCCCCAGGGTGGGGCTTCTGGATGTTCCCCCATGTGGGGGGACACCTAGAAGCCCCCCCACGTGAGGGGATGCCTAGAATCCCCTCAGGGAGGATGCCCAAAAGCCCCTCCAGGATTTTCATCTTTTCAAATAAAAATAAATTCAAATTAAAAATTTAAAAGTGTTAAGGGGACGATGCTTAGTTTTGCTTAGTTTAAAAATTCAAATTTAAAGTTTTTTATTTTTTCAGTTTTGCTAAGTTTTCTTTACTTAGATTAACTTTCTTTAAGTTTGTAGTAATTAAACAATAAACACTTAAGCACACAAACTTCCTCAAGGACCATTTACTTCATTTTTTTTATGCTTATGTGCTCATTTTACAAACTACAATCTTGTTCTAAAACTGGCAACTAAAATTAACCCCTTGCTCTACTGAAGTACTCCATCAATTTGTGGTGCGAGGAAAAGATATTCTTGGGTCATAGCTTAGTTAATCATCCACTCATACATTTTAATAAAACAAACCACACTCCAAGCCCGAAGTATGCTCTTGGCCACTGCAGCTTAGTCGGAACAGTTGGACCAATCAGAAACGGGTGCAAGGTACTTCGTTTTAATAGGAAAATCCATTACAACCAAATTCTAAGAACTCGGGAGGTTGCATGGGCGGAAACTACAGAGTCAGTAGGCTACTATTAAGCAGGTCTATCCTCGCCTGGTTGGACACTTGGTAAAGCTGCTAGAGCACTCAGTTTGAAGGTTAGGTTTCTTTTGGGCCAAACCAAGAATTAACCCACTCCTTAATCCACTCATTTAATAATCTTAAAATTTACCAACTGAGACACTGCGATACTTTCACCGAGACCATAGAAGCAACCCTCGCAAGCACTTCATTTTCATCGGCACTGGTCTTCAATATTTTTTGTTTAAGTTAATTTTACCAATGTCATGAATGGTGTTGTATCTTAAAAGCTGTGGGTTTTAATTTCATATTGCAGTTACTTATGGTTTATTGTTAAGTGATTTCATCATAACTCCTAGAATAGACTTTTACTTATGTTATAGATTAAAAGCCTTAGTTTATTTTTCATAGGGACCACCCCCCTTGGCTTCGCTAGGAGTAAGCCTAGACGGAGGAGTCGAGTAATCAGGTGACAACACTTGACTTTCACTTGCCCCCAAGGACACACCGAGCGGCTTGAATGTTTCCTGCTGCATCCCCTAGGTGTGTATTAGGCGGCAACAAGGGTCAAGCAGGTCACCATATTCTTATGACCAATGCCTTTCGCATTTTTAGAGGGAACAAATTAAACCTATGGCACAAAAAGAAATGGAATTTGTCATGAACATCACACACACACACACATATATATATATGTATGTATGTAATAGCAAATAAAAAATAATAATAATAATTAATGAAGTGTCACATCCTAACTAAAGGACATGACCAGTCAATGCGTATAAGACTTAAGTACACCGTCACATGGCATTCCATCATCATCATTCTTTCATTCCTAGTCTTATCCATTTATTTATTAGTTTTCCTACATGGATTTCTGTGTGTTGTCCTTCTTATGTTGGATATTTTTTAGTAAATGAACGTTCATTTCATTGGTATTATAGTCAACACAAAAGAATGCTGCAAATAACAATCAGACTTCGATAAGTGGTAATTCTCTTATTAAAGGCCAGCAAGAAGAAGCAAATCTAATGGACATTGCAAACCCCATACGAAATCTTGAAAAACAAACAAAATGCAAGCATAAACTTTCATACATGCCTAGGAATATGGAAATAGTAGATGGGAATCAATCCCCACTCCAAAATAACTCCATTAATTGCAATGAATACACTCGATATCCCCTCGTTAGTTCGATGAAAGATGGTGAGAAACTGCTCTGCTCTCAATCCCCTGCCTCTGTTTTTCACAATGAGATTTAAAAAACTAAAAAATTGGGTTTTAAATGGTTTTTTAAGGCAATAGATTAGCACCTTGAAAAACTTGCGATATATCACCACTGGTAACTTGGAATAAATAATAAATACGTGAACATGCCAATTAGAGAATTAAGATAGTTGATTGACTTTTGGTGCTTTGTCTCCCATTAGACTCTTGGTTTTTTCTATGGGATGTGAATTGTATTAGAACCATATTTAATAATTTATCATTTTTTGAATAGTTAATTGATGTCGCTTTGTTCTCTCTTATGCAACTGTGTATTTTTGTCTATGATTTCTGCATGGCTAAATCTGATAAAATTTTCAAGTAAATTTCCACCTACAGTTAGAGAATAGAGAATATTCAAAAATGATTTGGTATCCCGCGTCAATGCTAAAATTGATTCTGAAAGATGTAGAATCCTTGATCCTTGGGCTGCAAGCCCATATGTTAGCCTTCCTAGCTTCCAAAGGATGGGGTCCCTGATGTAACTCTTATGTATCCCTGTTGCAACTCTTATGCCCATCTATTATAACTCTGGTGTTTATTTCAAATATTATAGGCTGAATTTTCTAAAACAATATTATAGATTTCACTGAAATGGCTTCTCCTTTTGTTTTTCAGGCAACAATTATTGAGGGGATGCAAAAGGAGCTGCAGGAAAGGCCAACAGCTAAACAAGTGGAAGACCTTCGTAAGCAAGTTAAAATCTTACAGGTTGTATAATCATTTCTTTATTGACCTTTGTGTAAAGATTTATCTATCCACTCAAGCATATTTATTTGGTTACTATGAAGGAAAAGCAATTCCATTGAATTTTCAAGTACAAACCAGCTGATTTTCAAAAGAAGAAATCATCATAATTTGCACATGGTTTGATGATTCAAATGTGTGGTTGTTAATATTATTACAGATAGGACTTTGCAGTGCACTTTGTTTTGCTTGCTGGACCAAAGCAAAATGCTTAACATGCAAATCAAGCCTAAGACCATTTGTTAGCAATAACAAAATGGCTCTGGTTTTAAGATGGAATAATTCATAGTCTATTGGGAAATGGAGAGAAAGACAATGGAAACATCAAAACCATTTAAATCTGATAGACAATGTAAACATGTAAATTGAAATATTGATATATCTTCCAGCTGGATGGACAATGCTTTGACTATTGTATATATCTGTGGTGCATCAGTTTTCTGGTAATTCACATTCTGAAAGCCAACTGAACCAATATTATCTTTATGATGAAAATTAAATGATTGAGGAAATGTTTCAATAATTCCATTAAAACCATTTTATCACAAAGTTGTTATTGAAGTTTAGCTCTTAGAATCTAAATATGTCCTTTGAAGGCTTTTAATAAAGGATGTAGAATCTTGAACTTGATTGTATTCTTTTTATTTTAGTTTAAGGTCTTGATTATTTCTTTATGCACAGGCCGTGGGTTATAATTCTATTGAGGCTGAAGATTGGGAGGTAGCTACGAGAGGCGAGGACATGACCAAATTAGAGACATTGTTACTTGACAAAAATAGGAAGATGGAACATGAGCTAACTCAATTGAAGGTATACTGGTACTCAGATTGGAAGTAGAATGCTATAGGTTATTCTTGTCTGCAGGAATAGGGTTGAATACCTGTCTTTCCTGTCTTCTTTTCCTGTTCTTGAGAAAGTTACAAGATTTTAAAAGGTTGTTATAGAACTACTGTCACAATATGTGCAGTTTTGTTTTTCTTGTTGACACAAGCATGCGCCCAATGTTTTCTATGAAGGTTAAACTTTCTGAAAAGACAAGTGTAGCTGAGGCTTCCGAAGCTAAAGTGAAAGAGCTTGGTATGAAGGTGGATGAACAACAGAAACTAATTTCAAAGCTAGAAGAAGACATATTAAAGGCCAGTTAATATTACCTTTATCATGTGCATTGAGTGATATCATATTGGATCATGGTTGTGATAAGTTTTATGATATCATTGGTTGTTTTGTTTGGCTGGCTATGATGTATTCAGTTTGGTCTTGATGTGTTGTCTGAAATGCAGGGATATAGCTCAGTGGATCGAAGAGTGACAAAAGCAGATGATTGGGACCTGCCGGAGCTTGGAATTTCAGAAATTCTTGAGGTATTCATTGTAAATTTTCTTGAGTTTTCTGCTTGCTGGTTTATGTCAACATTTCAGTGGTTTTCATTTACAGCCGGTTTTGCATAGGCTGCAAACTACTTATGAAAATTTCTGAGACAATTAAACACGCTAAAAATTCATTCTAACAGACAGAAAATAAATTTGAACATGCACACCATAAAAATGAGACTCAGAAATTTTTGGCAACTGTGCCCTGAAAAACCCCCACGGGGAAAACCAGTAAGAGAGAGAGAGAGAGTTTATTATTTCTTCAGGAATATATCAGTACAATAATTTTAACAGTCAAAGATTTACTTATCTCAACCACCCAAAGTCACTCAGAAATCTGCCTTGATTTCTGTGCCAAACTGCAGCTCAAAACTGAACCAACTTTCTCGATTTCTGTGCTGCAATACTGTCTCGATTTCTGTGCCAAAACTGCAGCTCAAAAACTGTGCCAATCTTCTAAAAAACCGTGCAGCAGTCTGCCTCGAAAACTATGCAGAAAGGTACAGTCCGTACGGACTCTAGAAATATGTGCTAATCTTCTCGATATGCGTGCAGCAGATTTCTGTCTTGGAAACCATGCCAAAAAATCTCCCAAAACACCTCGAAATGCATGCTGTATGGACAGCAATAAAAGCTCCCTGTATGGACCTCGAAATGCGTGTAGCTGTCTTGGGAAATGTGCCCAGAATCCATACTGTACGGCTGCCTTGGGAAATGTGCCTGTATTAATTGCTGGAAACTTCCTCGATTTCTGTGCTGGAAAATACTCTCCTTGGAAATCGTGCTGCTCTCTCTCTTCTTTCTCTTCACTTCACTCTCATCTCAAGAATGAATGGAATCTTGCCTCCCTTCTCTTTTTGATCAAACCCTAGGGTTCTTTTAATCCAATGGATGAGATAGATTTAGATCAACGGTGGAAATTAAATGCTGCATTTACTTTTCATAAATATTAATTTCCCTCACCCACTTAAATTTATCAAAAAGTGACTTTAAGTTTATAAAGTCTCATTAAATGCTTTTCTCAAGTCATTTAATGTGACGGTCACTTTTTCCCCCTTTCTAAGTGACTTAGGCAAATGTCACTTGGGGAACACTTCCCTAGGTACAAAACTAACACTCCCTCTTACCGAGGAAGGTGTTCTGCACCACTCCCAACTTATCTCTGAAGAAGGCAAACTTCCCCCTCCCCAAATACTTCGTTAGAATATCTGCTACCTGCTCATCAGTGGATATATACTGCAACTCAACTGCTCCTCTCTGGACGTAGTCTCGGATGAAATGGTACCTGATCTCAATATGCTTTGACCTGTCATGGAACATCGAATTCTCAGAGAGCTGAATGCAACTTTGATTGTCACAATAGATCACCGTAGGTTTAAGCTCCTGATCAAATAAATCTACCAATAACTTGTGAAGCCACAGTGCTTCGCAAGTAGCCTGACTGGCTGCCATATACTCAGCCTCGACAGAACTCAATGCAACGGACTTCTGTTTCCGACTGAACCACGACACTGTTGCCGAGCCCAAACTGAAACAACAACCGGAAGTGCTCTTTCGATCCCTCACACAACCTGCCCAGTCTAAATCTGTGAAACCAACCAAGCTGACTCCACTCGAACCCCTGTAGTCCAAACCATAATCCATTGTACCTGCTAGGTATCTCAGCACATGTTTTGCAGGAGTCCAATGTAGATTCCTAGGATCCACCATGAACTGGCTAAGAGTGTTCACCGCAAAACACAAGTTTGGCCTGGTGTTGACCAGATACATCAATGATCCACCAACTTACCCTCAGAAGCATGAAGTTGCTTCCAGTTGGTAATCATAGGTGTAGACATAGGCCTGCAGTCCTCCATCCGAAATCTCTTCAGAATATCAACTGCATACTTCCCCTATCCCAGGAAAATATGTCCAGGCTCCTGCCAAACCTCCATCCCCAAATAGTAATGCATCAGCCCAATATCAGTCATCTCATACTCAGCTGCAAGGTCTCACTTGCAATGTGCAATGAGATGCTCCTCTCCAGTGATAAACAAGTCATCAACATATAACAGAAGAATGAGAGGATCTCCACCAACCACAATGTAGTAAAGGTTGGGATTAGCCTCACTCTTCTGAAAGCCCCTCGAAGTCAAGTATGCATTGATCCTGGAGTACCAAGCTCTGGGAGCTTGCCTCAGTCCATACAAGGCTTTCCTCAGCCTGCACACATGAGAATCTCTCGCATGATCTTGAATCCCTGTGGCTGCTCTAAGTACACACCCCCTCCTGCAGAAGACCATTGAGAAATGCGGTTTTCACATCCATCTGGTGGATCTTCCAACCCATCTCTGCTGCTATAGATATCACTGCCCTGATGGAAGAATACCGAGCAACTGGCGCAAAAGTCTCATCATAGTCAACTCCCTCAACCTGTGAAAACCCCCAAGCCACAAACCGAGCCTTGTACTTCTCCACACTGCCAACTGCAACATGCTTTATCCTGTAAAGCCACTTGGAAGTCACAACTGACTTTCCCTCTGGTCTCGGCACTATCTCCCAAGCATCATTCTTTATGATGGAATGTTACTCTTCCATCATGGCATCTCTCCATACCTGATGTTGGGAATCCTCCTCAAATGTGGAAGGCTCAGAGTCACGAAGACTCGCAATAAGAGCCATACCCAACTTGTCCTGACCTCCTCTTGGGGCCTACCAAATGCCTCTGCTTCCTTCAAGGTATCCTGAAGCCACTTAGGTTTCCTCTTCCTTGAAGGCTCCTCCCAAATTGGTCTATCCTCATATGAGGAACTCCCATAAGCAGAAGGTCCTGTTATCACCTATTTTGTACAAATAGTTGAAACCTTATTGAGCCGCCAGTGTTGGAACACATCAGTGTTCACTTCCAGGGTATCTGGGTTTCAGATTGCAGCAGTTAGCCAATTTTGGCTAGCCAGTTTTTGTTTTTAGTCGATATGACCATGGCCCCATGGGGGTTTGTAATAAAGTGTGCTAGTAGGATTTTGAGTGTCTCGGTCCCCCATGACTTGATTAAGCAACTAAGGTATTCCAGGGAGTTTTTTCCCTTGTCAATTATACTTTGCCTATAGCCGAGCTATAATCGATGAGGTTTTCTCCTGCTCCTCCAAAGCTGGAATGCCCGATTTTGAAAATTTTAGCCATGGGGGGTTATTAGAGTCCAACTAATATATATAAGCCTACTAGACACTATTAGAATAGGTTTTGGTCATGTCCCAAGTCTCTAGGACCCTCAGAAAAAATTTCGAAATTTTTTTACCGGGTCCGTCGAATTTGGGTTTTTAATTATTTTTTAAATTTAAATAAATTTCTCTATAATTTAAATAGAGAAATTTCAATTTGTAATATGTCAGTCATCCGGGATCCGATTTCAGTGATTGAAGGCTCTAGACTTAAGCCAAAAATCATTCATGATCCCCGGACCAGCTAACCCTAAGTTTCAGACAATTATTTGGCCTCATAATTAATATTTTCTCAAAAAATCAAAAAATGAGAAATATTAATTAAAATATTCAAAAAATAATAAATTGGAGATAATTTAAATCTCTCCAAAAAAGGCCAAATTGAATAAAGTAAAAGTCAAAATGACATGGCAAAAAGCATTTATGATGATTGGAATCTTCACCCACCTGATTCAAATCAGTTTCGGAGCACTGGGAGTGATCTATAGTTGAGAAATTCGCCCACCTTCATGCAAATTCGTTTTTGTGATTTGGCAATTGATTAATGGGTTGTTGGATTTTGAAATCAATGCATGTGGGGCTCCTTCCTCAAATTATGGGCTCCAAACTCAAGTTTAAAGATGAGTTAAGACTCCGAGCTCGATTTGGTTGGTGTTGACATGGATTTGATTGGTTTTTGATGGAGTTTTTGGCTCTCTTCATGTGTAATTAATATAATATACATAATTTAACATCATATAATAATAATAAATTAAATAAACTAAAGGACACAACCTTTCACCTTTGGGCTAGTCAATGCTTCTAAAGTAAATTGCCACAAGGCTCAATGTCTCAATCAAATAACTTATTATTAATTATATATTTATTATATATCGATTTCAAGTATCTTTCAGTCTTATGTTGGATATTTCTTCATATATGAGTGATTGTTCATTATATTGGTTCTAGAGCCCAAATTGGGTTGATATTGTGGGTGACACTCTTGCCTGACCTCAGGTCAAATTGCATTTCCATTGGCAGCAAAATCGTTGGCCTTTGGCCATTTTATTTTCGAGAAGCACAGGCCAAAAATTAGGGTATACTTTGAAAATCATTCCGCTAGCCTAAGAAAAATGTTGTTAAACTTTATACATGATAATAGATATATTTGTACATGTAGAAGTATTAGTGAGCAAATCAATTTGAATAACAACCACATAGGAGAGGAAAATATGCATAGATTATCGGCTATTATTATATAGAGTCGTCATTCCGAAAACTAAACACAAGCCACCATTAACCATCATCTGGAAAGGGGTCACCAACAGAATGGAGCATGTAAGTTGAGGATGCAGGGGAAAATAGCAAATGGCCATGAACACATCAGAGAGAAGGTGGGTTGTTCTTTGTCAAACTTGGGGCCCACATGAACCTGGAATGTATGTTGGAAGCAACTACTGACACTTTGGATCATAGAGTATCATGAATGGAGTATGCCACACCCTCGAAACTCTAAACCTTGTACCCCTCTGATATGCATGCCACTTGTGTTAAAGTTGATGTCTAGTAGTATCTTGAAATAGGTGGTAGGGACCTCTTGGGATCTCATGTGTCTTGGTAAGGAAAATGATGTCCCGCATGGCAAGCCGATCCTAGAGAGTACCTGGGGAAGATGGATGTACCCATGGATGACTTACATGTGGTAATAAAGCCTCAAAAATATTTAAGGTCGACTCTCTCTGATCTCATCTTAGGCTCAATAGGAGTAACAATACGTTGTTCGTGTTTACCAAGTTCACTACCAACATAACCCATCTTGCAATGCAATTTGGAACCAAACCCCTTAGTATAGGTCTCGCGCTCAAGAGAATACTTCTCATTAGTAGCCTGTAGTGCATGAAAATAAGTTACATCAAGTGAGTATTGCACATCTTTTGTAGAGAAACAACTGCTGCATCCTTCTACCTTAATTCATTCATGAGCTTTTGTTGATGAGATTCAAGTTTACTTTGATCTTGTTATAATTCAAGGTCCAATTATAAAAAATTCCATTGTACATTTTACCAAGACCAACAAGACTTGAATCTCTATCAAATAACAAGCCATGTGTCGAATGCCTTCATTAATTATCTTTCATACTTCTTTGACAAGATTCATATTGAGGTCACACAGAATGAGGATGGACTTGTTCCTTTCAGTGAACTGCTGCTGATGCAGAAGATCATAATCACACTTCAAGTCCTCATCCTGAAGTTGAATATCAGTTTCTCAGAATGAAAGATTCCGCTCATGAACACTAGAAATATCATTCTGAAGAGAAGAAACTTCATTGCAAAGTTTTTCATTAGTATACTGTAACAAAGAAGCAACATTATGAAGCTTGGCTTTAAAATCCTGCAGTGATGTGATATTATTGTGGAGTAGGATGTTAGATTCCTTAAATGAAGTAATCCAGATTTGAAGTTGAGGAATAGTTTTATGATGCATGGTATTAATGGCTTGCAAGGAAGCAACTTTATTACAAAGTTTTTCATTAGATTCCCACAGAAGGACAACTTTCTTCCCAGGAATTTTCTGGAGTTTTTTATCAACCATTGTGGAGGAGAGTATAGGTATTCTGTAATAGTCAAGTTGATGGGCCAGATGCAGAAATTATGAGCAGGGCACCCAAAGTATAAATGCCCCTGAAAAAATAAAAGTTTGTCCTTTCAAAAAATGATCTTCGCAACGATTTGTTACAACACTTCAACAGTGGATGAATTCCCTCTGAAAAATGCCTCTTTCTAGTAGAAAGACCGTTAAAAAATAATGTGAAAACAAGTTGAATAATTAGGCTTAAAGCATGCCCTATGCACCAAAACAACTCTGCAATAGGTTTTAAAATGAGGATTTTCTAATGTTTGATTATCTTTCATGCAAAGAGTTTTGAATTCCTTAGCCCATGCTTCATTTTGAATTCTTTCATTTTGCAGGGTTATAACTTGTGGTTTTGAGTTAGTTATCTATTTTAATTTTTGATTATTTTGCAGAAATTATTCTCGACAAGAATGGAACTACATATAGAAGGAATATACATGTCTCATTTATTTTTTGTGGAAGTGTCGTGGAATGAGAGTACTTCATTTTGAATTCCTTGGAAATATTCTTACTCAGTAAATGTTTTCTGTTATGTTCCCATGATGGTTTTTAAAGGCTGCAACTTACAGTATATATTTTTCATCAATTTCCTTTGTTACTTCAGCATTGATAGGCATTCTTTATTCTTCAAAGTTACTTTTAACTAGAGTATAAGCTTGACTATTCTGTTATAACTGTACAGAAAACTGAATTGAGAAAGGGTCAAGCAGATGAGGAGCAGAATTCAATGCTACAGGTGATTTGCAGCCAACGTGACAGATTCCGGCAACGCCTAAGGGAAGCTGAAGAGGTAGCATTTGTCTAATCTTGCCATGAGTAGGATGGTGAAGCTGGTGAATTTGTTATTGTACAAGCTAGCATTAATACATTCTTTTTGTACTGGATATTGTTTTATCTATGTATTTGGTCAGCATAATAGTGGATGAGGAATTGCAAGTAACAATGCATCGTAGTGTAATTGTAATGCCTAATATAAGGAGACAAAACACCCACTAAGTAATCCACACATTGTTGATGTTTGTGTAGCATCAGAATATATTCTTAAGAAGTCCCAGAAAAAGTGGAAAGAAATGAAGAGCACAACTAACCCAATGAAATGGTTAAATTGACCCTAGAAGGCAAAATGACAAGTCGGCTTGAAAGATAAATTAAAGAATAAATAAAAGTCAAGTCGACCTAACTGTGGAAACTTCTAGTGAAAAGAAGAATATAAATGATGTTTCCACACTTCATTTTGACATCAAGCAAGCACATCTCTCTCTCTCAAGTGATGCGCACTTCTCTAGGAGGACAAGTGAAGAACACAAGAAGCATAATCTTTGGGGCTATCGTACTATCTATCTCTCTCTCTCTCTCTCTCTCTTTGGGCGCACCTTTTCAGAGATCATTCTGTATCTTTCTTGTATATCATTATTCTGTGTCTGTAACTAGTGCCGGGCACTAGATTTGATATTGTATCTTGTTGAAGAATCTTACCTAGATAAGTTGCCGGGTTTTTCCCGTGAAAGGGTTTTCCCAAGGTAAAGATTGTGTCTACGGTGGATGTGTTTCTCAGTGATCCTTTTATGCATGCAGTTTATGTTTATGTGATAGAATAGTTTTAAAAAGTTAAAAACATCTAACTGCTAAGAAAAATCAACACACAACACTTCACCAATCACCCCACGAATTTCTCCATCACTTGCTCTATTGATTGACTCCATTCATTTTTTGATATTGTGTACTAATATAAATCTATAGAGTGTTCAACATGTGTTCATTTGAGGCATTTCTCTGTTGTATTTACTATTATGTCTTATTGTGAGTCTTCTCTTTGTTTGTGTGCACACATATCATTTGTTATTGGAATGAGTTGCATATGTGGAAATGGGTATGAGGTGGAAACGTGATATATAGAGAATATAAATAGTTCAAAAAATATTTTTTTTAAAGTAACATAGTATCTTGCGAAAAAATACATGAAAATTTGACAGGATAGCCCATATGTGTATATGAAGTCCCATAGCTGATTACATTATGCAAAATCCAAAACTAGCCTTTACATATGAGGCTATATATCCAAATCAACCTTTATAGATGAGGCTACATATGCCAAAATATAACATGAGCTAAATCCTAAAGTCCTAGGGATTAATACATATCCATCTAATATTCATCTTTATCAACAAAAATAGAACAAGATCCATGTTCAATGGTGGCTCTTGGAATGGAAGAAGTGTTTCCAGTTTCATGATCTTCAGTGTTTAGAGTAGGAAGGGATTGGTCAAGGTTGGAGGATACAAGATCCAAATCCCACTCTTTATGAATCCCACTCATATATTCTTCACCCCTATGAAACACAAGTGTTAATTTCACTAACTCCAGTTCTAGATAAATAATTTTTTAGTGATTTTCCTTGCTGAAAATTAAATTCTAGCTCACTGAATAATTTATACTTGATGAAAATTAAATTACAGCGCACTGAATAATTTATACTTGCTGAAATAATTAACAAAATTTTAATAGCGGAAGCAAATGGAGACAAATCTCATAAAAAAACATATACACAAAATTTTTATGCCTTTCGAATCCGCTTTCCATTGAAATAACTTCCAAGCATACAAGGACTCTCATACTGGGAAAATGGCCCAATGAGAAAAATACAATCTAAAGCAAACCTGGCAAATCTGACCTCTTGAGAAAACTTTCTTTGCTTGCAAACTGCCCCAGAAACCCTTTGCTACCCTATTACACCTAGATGACTTGTACGGCCTATACGGCTGTGCTGTACGACCTATACGGCTGTGCTGTACGACCCTGGATGTCCGGTGTACGATTCATACGGCCTATACCGCCTGTAGATCCTCCTGCAGCTTGTTGTATGGCCACGCCCTATTGTGCAGCTGTACAGCCTGCTGCTGTACGACCCTCTCTGCAACTGGTTGAGCCTCTGTCTGCTGACACGGGTCACCTGCAAAATATTCCTGACTGTTGTCTTCTTCTCTCTGCCAAATTTGAAAGTGAAAGTCCTTCTCCACTCTCCTCAAACTGAGAATATTTGTGTGTTGTGTCTTCTCCTCTCACCTTGACTTCCTTTTATAATATTGAGATGAACCAAAAGTTAAAACCCTAACCTCCTAAGTGATCAATGGTTGAGATTAGATCTCTGCCTCACTTGAGATCAATGGCCAAAATTCACTTAATTAACTTAAATCACTAATGCCAAAAACTTAGGCATTTTATTAAATTAATCTCAATTAATTCTAAAATGACATTCACTTTAATAATTAAATTATTAAAGTGAATTTCCAAAGTTATGAGACATATTAATGACGGTTTCCACAAGTTAGACACAAACCATGTGGAAATGCATGTCTGATCTATACATGGATGCACATACACACAACCTTCCCTTTCACCAAGGGCTTGGTTAGTATGTCTACAACCTACTCATCTGTGGAGATATACTAGAGCTTGACTGCTCCCTTCTAGATCCTATCTTAGATAAAGTGATATATGATCTCAATATGTTTGGACCTGTCATGGAATTCTAGATTCTTAGAGAGTTTGATACAACATTGGTAGTCACAGTGTATCACCGTAGGCTCCAACTCCTAATCAAATAATCCTGTAAGCAGTTTGCAAATTCAAATGGCTTCACAGCTAGCCATACTCGCCACCATGTACTCTGCCTATGTTGAACTGAGTGCTATGGAAGTCTACTTCCCACTGAACCAAGAAATCACTACCAAGCCCAAGTTAAAGCAACACCCTGAGGTGCTCTTCCAATCTGATGCACTCCCTTCCCATTCCGAGTCTGAATATCCCTGTAGCTTCAGTCCATCACCTCCAAGGTACCTCAATCCAAACCTAAGTTATTAGAACCAAACCGGTGGTCGAACCAATCAACCCCGAAAACCAAAACTGGACTGGAACTAGATAAAAAACCGGATCACAAAACTGGTCCACCAAAAAACACATAACATATTCAAATTTTGAAAAATTATATATATATATATATTTGTGTGTGTGTGTATGTGCATCCATGTGAATCCAAACCTAAGTTGCGGGGAAGCACTCTCCCCCCTCTCGCCCCCGCTCCGGAAGCTAGCTTCCGGCCGAAGCTAGGCGGAAGCTAAGCGGAAGCGCGCTTCGCTTTCGCTTCCGGGCGGAATCGATTTTGAGAAGCGCGCTTCGGGAAAAAAAAATCGCTCCCTGCCACTGTGTGAGAGCGTTCAGGAATCGATCCGAAGCGTCGCTTCCGGATTGATTCCTCTTCGCTTCCGTTTTGCTTCTGACTCGCTTCCTTCATCGATTCCGGCTTTAAAAAAAACGATTCGGTCGCTTCCTGAAATCGATTCTCAGCGCTTCCTCGGACGATTCGCCCAAACCCGCGATTTTTTGGTTGAGTTGGAGCTCGTGGGGTCCATGCTTGGGGTTTTGGAGGGGGGAATAGGGCTTTGAGGTATAAAGCCCTCCTCCACACTCCATTTTGTCACTTTCATTTGTTTGAGAAGAGAAAAGAGGAGAGGAGAGGAGAAGAGAAGAGAAGAGGAGAAAGAGGAGAAGAGAAGAGGAGAAGAGAAGAGGAGAAGGTGCCATTGGAGATTGAAGAAGGTTGGAATCTTGGATGCTTGGAGCCTTGGCAAGTTCGCACACTCACTACCATTGGAGTCTTGGACATCCAAATAGGTAGGCTCTAAACCCTTTCTTGTTGATTTGCTTTGTGTTTGAAGTTTGAACTTGAAGTTTTGATGCTTGAGACTTGAATTTTTTAAGCTTGAAATTTGACTAGAATCTAGAATGTCATTGTAAATGTTCCTCTGCTACTCTTTCCCATGCTTTCTCCATCATTTCTATTGCAGGGCAACAGGTTAAACTCTAGTTCCACTTCCAACTTCCAAGTCCAACAAACATGATGATGGGTTTATGGTTTCTTTTGTTGGTTCCATTTGTTGTTTTGATGATGTTCATTGAAAACCGGAGGAGGAATGAGGGAGAGGGAGATGATGAAGAAGTGGGTAGTGGCACATACCGTGGAGAGGAGGAGGGAGGGGAAGAGGAGGAGGAGGAGGAGGAGGGAAACCGAATGAAAACCAAGGAAGACACAACACCCTTATGGAAATATGTCACCAAGCAGGGAGGAAGCAAGGGGGGTGGAACCGCCAAATTTGGTTGCTCCCATTGTAAAAAGACTTACACGGGTTCATATACCCGTTTGAGAAGACATCTATGTGGGAACATGCCATGTGATGAAAACAAAACTGTAGGAGTTTGTGTTTGCAAAAGTGTGACATCAACACAAAGAGCCATGTATAAGAAGGAAGAATTTGAAGCACAAAACAAGTCAAAAGCAAGGGTTGACCATGGCTCCTCAATGAACTCACCGATAGCTAGAGGCCCATCCACCCAAGGTAGTGGATTCTCACCCCCTGGGTCACGCAAGACAATATCAGATTTCCTTGACACCAACGGTAGGGATGATGTGGATGCAAGAGTGCTCCGGTTTCTCTATGCATGTGGCATACCGTTCAATGTCCTTCGCTCACCCTATTGGCATGAAATGGTAGATGCCATTCGCACTGCTCCAGCAGGATACAAGAGCCCAGGGTATGACAAAGCTAGAACTGTGGGGCTTGACAAGGAAAGAGGCAAGATCCAAAATGCTTTGGGGCAATTCACAAATGCTTGGAATGAGTATGGGGTATCAATTGTATCAGATGGATGGTCAAATGTAAAAGGAAAGCCATTGATAAATGTTCTTGGTGTGTCTGCTACTGGTGCAGTCTTCCTTTCAGCCCATGACTACTCAGATAAATTCAAGACTGGCATAAACATTGCAGAACTCCTACTCAAAACCATTGAATCTATTGGTCCATACAATGTCACCCAAGTCATAACCGACAATGCTGCTAATTGTAAGGCAGCGGGAGCAATCATTGAAGATAAATACCCCAACATATTTTGGTTTGGGTGTTTGGTTCACACAATGAACCTTTTGATGCACGACATCATTAAGTTGAAGGAAAATCAATACAAATGGATTGGTGAATTGTACAAAAAGGGCAAGAAGATGATAATATTTATAACCAACCATAGTAATGCCCATGGCATTTTCCGCAGTCACTCAAAGTTGGAGCTATTGAAGATAGCAAAGACTAGATTTGCTAGCTACTACCTCACTTTCAGGCGCCTTTTGAAGGTAAGAGAGGCATTAGCTAGCATGGTATCAAGTGAGTCATGGCAGGTCTTGAAAGATAGGTGTACATCCGCATCTGAAAGGCTTGATTTTCAGGAGGTGGAAGAAACAGTTCTTGATGCGGGATTTTGGGCAAGTGTCAAGTATGTTTTGCAGTTCACAAAGCCCATATATAACATGATTCGGTTTGCAGATACAGATAAGCCGGTGATTGGGGAGGTGTATGAGCAGATGGATAGCATGCTGGGTCAAATTAAATATATTGTTGAACAGAAAGATCCCATCTTGTATGACCATATTCATGAACATGTGGTCAAAAGGTGGGAACATCTCAATGTTCCACTGCATGCCTTAGCGTATGTATTAACACCAAAATATTATTCTCCATCTTGGTTGGCCAAACCAGCACCTGGGGGTGGGGTTAGGAGAAATCCCCACACAGATCCAGAGGTACATCTTGCGTACATGACTGCTATAGACAAGTTGGTCCCTGATTTAGAGGAATGTGACATATTGCGCAGTGAATTAAGCAAATACCTCAGTGAAGTTGGTCCATTTGGTACTTTGCATGCAATCAGAGATCGAGATAGGGCGCCTCCTATCGAATGGTGGAACATGTATGGCTCAACATGCCAATGCTTGTATAGATTGGCTGTTAGAGTGCTTTCACAGGTGGTTAACAGTTCCTCTGCAGAAAGGTGTTGGAGCACCTATAGCTTCATCCACTCAGTGAAAAGAAATCGAGTAAATGAAAACCGAGCAGAAAACTTGGTTTATGTACATTACAACTTGAGGTTGTTGACTCATTATTGTGAGCGTGCCAAAACTGATAGATCATATGTCACTTGGGACAACAATCCGGAGGAGCATAACTTGGAGGATGGATCCATAGCTTTGGAGCGCTTGGAGGAAGAGCTTTTGGGCGATGAGGATGACGCATATGCAGTACCACTACCAATGGCGCCGCCATCTTCTTCCTCGTTTCCAGATGCACCATCTTTGCCTAGAGGTTCACGACCTCCATCTGCATTAGTGAGGGGGGGTCGTGCAGGATCGAGTCTTGGACGTGGCTCAGCAGTGGTGGCTGCTGGGGATGATAATCCCACTCCCGTTGTTCAGAGACCACGAGAAAAGAAAATGGAAATTTCTCGTGGCAAGAGGAAACATCCATGATTCCATAAAATCTACTTTTCTTGTATTTTCTTGTTTACAGTACTTTCAAGTTTCGGCACTATTGACTCTTTTATATTTATTATCATATATTTTGTAAACATTACATGGCATTTCAAGTTTGAAGTTTTATGTTGAACCTACGGTCTACCTTTGAATTTGAAGCTTTAAGGTTGAATCTTGATGTTATAACTTATGGAATTATGGATATTGGACCTATGGTTGATGAAATCATGAATTCACTAGTAAATGATTAATGATGATTGATGAATGATGTTATATGGTATTATTGTTTATTTCATGCTTTTCAATGATTAATGATGTTATATGATGTTATCTGATGATTGATGAACTTCTACTTGCATTTGTTGACATATATGCATCAAAATATATAAAAAATATATATTATATAAAAAACGCTTCCGGAACGCTTCCTAACCGGAAGCTTTTGAAAATTTCGCTTCTCGCTCCCGTTCTCGCTCCCGCTCCCGCTTCTCGCTCCCGCTTCTCGCTCCCAAGTAACCTTGATCTAAACCATTATACAGAAATTTGCAAAAACTTTCATATATATAACAAGTAAGAGTGTATACAACCAAAATAGCAGTAAGTGCACTTCATATTTGAATCAAAATAGCACTAAGTGCGCTAACTTTTTTTTTTAATTTAAAAAAATGTCTTCAAATCCACTGCTATACGGTTCTGTACGGAACAAGGTGGTTTTGGAAAAAGATCAGTTCCATACAGAACTGGCCATTTCTAGTTTGATAATCTGATTCAGACTAATTAGGGGTCAAAACAGATCAGACCGATTGGTTTTACCAGTTCCAGTCTGGTTCTGGTAACCTTGATCCATGCTCCACTATGCCCCTCAAATATCTTAGCATATGCTTTTTTGCTACCTAATGCACCAACCTCGGCTTCACCATGAACTGGCTCAAGGTGTTCACAACAAAACATATATCTGGCCTGGTGTTGACCAAATACATCAAGGATCTTATCAACTATCTGTATAATCTAGAATCCACCAACTCTGAATTTGAAGTGACAATCTTCTTAAGGTTTGTAACCATAGGTCTAGCCATCAGTTTATAGTCCTCCATCCTAAATCTCTTCAGGATCTCTATTGTGTACTTCCATTGACTAAGGAAGATCTCACCTGATCTCCACCATCCCTCGAACCCCAATAAATAGTGCATCAAGTCAATATCCTTCATCTCAAACTATGTAGCCAAATATGGTTTGCACTCTACTATAAGCCCCTTTGCACTTGTGAGAAACAAATCATCTACTTACAACACCAAGATGAGTGGCTTAGATCCATCAAGTATAAAGTACAAGTTAGGATCAACCTCACTCTTGGTGAAACCCATCCTCTTTAAGTATCTGTCAATCCTGGAATACCATGCCCTGGGTGCCTGTTTGAGTTCGTACAAGGATTTCTTAAGCCTACACACATGAGACTCCCTCCCATGTACCAAAAATCCCTGAGGTTGCTTTATATATACTTCCTCCTTAATGATCTCGTTGAGGAAAGTTGTCTTCACGTCCATCTGGTGAATCCTCCACTTCATGACTGAGACAATAGATATAGCAATTCCTCGTAATCCACTCCCTTTCTCTGAGAGAACCATTTCGCCACAAAGCTCGCCTCGAACTTCTCGATGATGCCATCTACAACATGCTTAATCTTGAAGAGCCACCTGGAAGTCACCGTAGAATTCTCCTTCACTCTAGACATAATGTCCCAAACATCATTCTTCATGATGGAGGTGTACTCCACCATGGCATCCCTTCAAACCTGCTGGTCGGCCGCTTCCCCAAAACTAGAAGGCTCAGAATCTATGATGCTACTCATTAATGCCATATAGTTCAAAAACTTCCTCAGAGGTCTACTCTCCCTAAATTATCTCCTGGGAGCATCCGTCAATGTTTGCTCAAACCATCTGGGTCTCTTGACAGAGTTGGAAGGAGCTAACTCCTCCTCACCTGAAGGTTGACTCCTTGAACTGGAAGTCTGTGAACTCTGTTCTCCCTTCGGAGCCACCTGCTCCTCGTCCTCTGTCACTGGTGGTAACTCATGAGACTTCCTAGATGCCAAGTTCTCCTCGAACTTAACATCTCGAATCACCACTGTCTTTCGCTGCATTGGCATGAAGATCCTATAAGCATTTGAGGTCTCATTATACCCCACAAATATGCCCTTCTCTCCTGAAGGCTCAAGCTTCGTCCTCTTCTCCTCAGGAACATGGATGTAAATTTGACAACCAAAGATCCTGAGATACCTGATCTTTGGTTTTAGTCCCGTGAATACCTCCTTAAGAGTCTTGTCCTGCAATATCCTATGAGGACTCCAGTTCTACAAATACACTATTGTGTTACATGCTTCTGCGCAAAGAAACATAGGTAGACCCTGATCATGAATCATAGCCTTTGTGGTACTGATGATGGACCGATTCTTTCTCTCCACAACCCCGTTTTGTATGGGTTGTACGAGACTGTCTTCTCCCTCTTGATTCCTGCCTCGTAGAAATCTTTGAAGTCATTTGAGGTGTACTCTCCCCCATTATCTGACCTCAAGACCTTGATCTTCTTATATGTCAGGTTTTCCACCTAGGCCTTGAACTCCCGAAAACGACTAAAGACCTCATCCTTGGTATTCATAAATAAGATCTAGGTTTTCCTGGAAAAGTCATCAATGCATGTCACATAATATGACGCTTCTTGCACAGATACTATAGACATGGCTCCACATACATTTGAATGAATAAGATCCAAAATCCATTTGGACCTACTTTTGCTGCTTGGAAAAGTAGCCTTGACATTCTTGCCAAGTTCACATCCTCTGCACACACCCTACTGCTCAACAATGAAATCTGTAAGACTAGTGACAATTTCCCTCAAAATAGGCAATGCCCTATAATGCAGGTGTCCCATCTTCCTGTGCCATAGCTCACACAAGTTGTCACTGTCATGTACCGAGGCCTAAACAAGCTTTCCCTGCAACCTGTATAAGTTGCCCTCTCTAACCAAAATCCTCACTGCAGTGTCGGGGCTAGCTCCCTCTTAACATATGAGTACTTGCACTTTCTAAAAGATAACGGAAAAATCACTGTCATCCATAATTGGGACTGAGAACAAGTTCTTCTTCGGTCGTGGTACATATAACACATCCCGTGCATCAAAAGAACCTCTTGACTCAAGCTGGAACAAAAATGTTCCTTCTCCTTTCACTGCATACTTGGCATCATCACCAAGCTCCACATGGATCCTTGAGTCTGTCTTCGTCAGACTACTGAATAACTCATGTGCTTTGGTCATATGACGAGATGCACCACTACCCATGTACCATGCACTCCTAGCAACAATGTTGGTGGAAAGGTAGGAAACTAGTGAGGAGTCCTTCTTCCTCGGCTTTGAGGTTGCCCCCTCTTCGTTACCCTTCTTGTTGGGAACCTTTCCTTTGCCCTCTCTTATCTTGTTGATAAGAGTCAATTTCTCATCATTACCTCCTTGCTTGCTAGCTTTGGACTCCTCCCGAGTCTCTTCCTAGATGTATTCATTGCAAAGCCTCTCCTTATTGGGAATTTTCTCCCAGGTGCAAATTCCTTTTACAAATGGTTTGCAAAGCTTAGTGAAACCATTCAATACCTCATTGACAAGTTCTGCGTCAACCACTTTCTCCCCAATGGTTGCAAGTTGATTACGTATCTGGGTGGTCCTCATGAGATAGCTAGGAACATTGTCAAATCTAGAAATCCAGACATCTTTGAGCATGTTTCTTAAGATAATCTTCCTGTTCATGTTGTCACTTAGGAATAAATCCACTAGAGCTTTGTACAATTCTCTGGCCGACTTTTTCTTTGCTACATAAGGAATTAGGTGATCCTTTACAACGTCTAGGATCACTGTCTGGGATTTTATGTCCTTCTCATGAGCTACCAACTGAGTTGGATCTGTCAGTGCAGGAACAACCTTCTCCACAATCTCCCAAAGGTCATGTTCCTTCAAAAGCCAAGTTACCCTCGCTTTCCAGGACGGGAAGTTATATGCCCCATCTAACCTATCTTCAAATCTGAGATTGGTTGCTACCATTTCTTAGATCTGATAAAAAAAACTGTTGTGTGCTTATTCCCTCAAGCACTCACCAAGATCTACTGCTGTAAACCTCACATATGTATTGGATCTGTCTGCTGGTCACTCAGATCTAATAGATCTACTTCTGTAGACTTCAGATCTGCCTCCTCTTAGAGTGAGAGCTCTGATACCATGTTAATTTTACTAACCCCGGCTCTAGATAAATAATTTCCTAGTGATTTTACTTAGTGAAAATTACATTGCAACTCACTGAATAATTTATACTTGCTGGCATAATTAATAGAATTTTAATAGCGGAAGCAAATGGAAATATATCTCATAAAAAAACACATACACATAAATTTTATGCCCTGCAAATCTGTTTTTGTATTCAAATAAATTCCAAGCATACAAAGGCTCTCTTACTGGAAAAATGGCCCAATGAGAAAAATACAATCTCTACAACAAACCAGAAAAATCTACCTTGCTAAGAAAACTTCCTCTTCCTGCAAACTGCTCTAGAAACCCTTTGCTTCGTTACTGCACCTATACAATTGTGTTGTACGACCGACTGTATGATTCATACGTCCTATGGATCCTCCTACGGCTTGCTATACGACCACAACTTGTTATACGACCTGCTACTGTACGACCCTCTCTGAAGCTGGTTGAGCCTCTACGTGCTGGTATGGCCCACCTACAAAATATTCCTGATTGTTGTCTTCTTCGCCCTACCAAATCTAAAAGTGAAAATCCTTCTCCACTCTCCTTAAACTGAGTTTATTTGTGCGTTGTGTGTCTTCTCCTCTCACCTTGGCTACTTTTTATAATCTTGAGATGAACCAAAACCCTAACCTCCTAAGTGATCAATGGTTGAGATTAGATCTATCCCTCACTTGAGATCAATGGCCAAGATTCACTAAATTAACGTAAATCACTAATGCCAAAAAATTAGGCATTTTATTAAATTAACCTCAATTAATTCTAAAATGACATTCACTTTAATAATTAAATTAATAAAGTGAATTTCCAAAGTTCTAAGAGGTATTAATGATGATTTCTACAAGTTAGACACAAACCATGTGGAAATGCCTGTCTAAGCTACAAAGTTCAACAACAAGGAACATGTTCAGATGCACATACGATTCCAACCTATTGTCCTTCACGGAATGAATAAAACCATAGGTGCTCCAGTTCTATTCTACTGATGAAGATCTTGCTACTTGTAAGAAAATACGAGTGGTAAGGTTTTGCAAATGTACACCATTTGCTCTATGACAAATCCACCATCTCACTAGCTTCATGGGCCGTCAATCATCCAAAGATGATGTCTTAAAATTAATCCAATCCAATGTTGAAATGATAAGAAGATAGTAAATCTATGGCGATCTCTTCAACAAGCCCCAATTCAATCATGAAACCAACAAATTTATAACAACCATTAATAGATCACAAGAAAGATGTTCACATAACATATCTTCATCCAAGAACAATTAACTGCACAAATAGAGCAAATTGTTTAGAGGCCCCCTTAGGCAAAGAATGATTGAATTCACTTGAATGAGATGATACAAATGAGGAGTGTATCTTTGCATTTATACACACCCTTTAGGGTTAGGGCGTTAACCCCAAGAGAGTGACTAGGTTGACCTAGTCAAATACAGAAAGTAGAATAAATGGATCAATTAGGTACCCATATGTAGGCTCCATAAAACTATAATCAATACGATGGATCGACACACATTTATATCAATATGTGTCTGTAGACTGGTAAAGCGGGACTTTGGAAGAGATTTGATAAAGATGTTTACAAGATGATATGTGGAAGGAACAAACCCTAGCACAAGTTGTCCTTGAGGATGGAATGATGAATATAATTAATCCAAATCTCAATGTGTTTGGACTTTTGATGATTCATTGGATTGTGAATAAGATCAATGGTACTCTGATTGTCACAAAATAAGGTGGAATGAAGCCATTGAGTGAGACCTAGTTGATCAAGTTTTTAACTTTCTAGGTTACTCTGAAAGTGTTTACACCATGTTTGGGGTGCTTCATGAGATTTGGGGTACATGGTGTATGTTCAACCCCTAGATGATCGAAGATGGATTAGCACATGAGAGATGGTTCATGATGGATTTGCATAATTGAGATAGTTTGCTTAGTGAATGCTTGACCTCAAATGGTTGTTGGCTTGGTATTATTTTCCTAGGCATTGGATTTCTCTTGATCGTTTGGTGGATGCCCTTCATTGAGGCCCCATGGAGGATCCAGTTGCTTAGAGAACACCCTACATGGGATGAAGAGCATTGTTTATCTTGATGGAGGGAATCCGGCCCTAGTTGGCATGTGTTAGCTTGGATTCTTGTTTGGAGGATTGGATATGGCTCAGGGATGCCTAGGGCATTGATAATGTTCTTGCATGGGCAATTGATCCATTAGAGTACACTGCTTAGGAAGATCAATGGAGTCCATGGAGGTTTTTTATGGAAGGATGTGGACATGCCTTGTGTAGCTATATCCCCTTGGAGCCATTGTTGTGCATGACATTACCTTGGAGTTTGACATGTATTTTAGAGCGTAATGTCTCACTTGTGTTGGCCTACAAGTGCTCATTGTAGGTTGCTTGTAAGGGCTAAGGCCCACATTGCATCGTTGACCTCCCTTACCTCTCATATAAATAGAGGAAGGAGACTCTTTCCATCATTATCTTAGTGATCATTCATCACTCTTTTCTTTGTACTTAGCTTCTTGGAGGAAGTCGCTAAGTTTTTCTCCTGAACCTTGGGTGGAGTTATGAAATCTAGAGTAGACGTCTTCATGTGGAATTTTCTGTTATGACTAGGGTTTGCTCTTGTGGAGGAGACGTTGGTGATGATCTTGGTTTTCTCTCTTTCTTGGATCATCACTTGTACTCTCTCTCTCTCGGTGCTAGGGTTTCTTGGTGTTCTTGGAGTATCTTGGAGCATCTTGTAGGTCTTGAATTAGGGTTTGTCTTGGAGCATCTTGGAGGTATTGAATTAGGGCTTTCCCTTTGGAGATTGGAGATTAGGGTCTTGTGATAAAACCCCAGATTTGTGGAGAAGAAGAGAAGAGAGGACATCCTACCTTGGTCCTTGGAGGATGTGTGGGACTGATTCTTGCATATTGGATCTTCTTGGTTGCTAGGATTTTGTTCTGCGTTACATGGACATTCTTTTAGATGCTCTTTCCTAAAAATCCCCTTGCAGAAAAGTATTTGCACCTTCATGCATATACTACTGTCTGGTTGTTCCACCATAACTTTACCCTTGCGCAGTCTTTGGCATTTGTGCTTTCGAATCCATATACTCTTAGCATCTAGTTTATTTCTCCACCTCAACAAATATTGTTTGTATTTTGTGCCTTATGCCATGAATACCTTCTCTTTCAAAACTTTCTCTATCTTTAGCTGATCCTTCCTTGGCAATGAATAGTCCAAATTCCAATTTGGTTAAACTCTCTTTTTCATCTTCCCCAACTTCCTCTGGGTTAGAGCCTACAAAATCATAAAGGTTTGTCACATTGAATATTGGTGATATGTCTAGTTCATCTAGCAACTCTATTATGCATTATTCTTGAATTTCTTCTCCTTCTCACAATCATCTTACTATATATTTCCTTTAGATTGCTCCTTACTCAAATGCACCATCACCAAATCACTTCTCAAACCTCTTGCATTTTTTTCTCATATCTGCTTGCCTCTTATATCTCACACGACTCTCTCAAATTTTCTTGAACTTGTGCATGCACCTCCCTCATTTGTTCAACAAATGCTTATGCATCATCACTTGTCTGCACCTCAACAAGCAACCAACCAATGCTGTAATGTTTTTGGGAATACATCCATACACAATTCAGAATACTGATAATGTTACCCTATTTATTGTATTGTTGTAAGGTATTCTTCCTATTCTAGGAAATTATCCCGCTGTTTTGGCCTGCTACCTATCAAACATCTTAGAATATTACCGAAAGTTTTGTTCACTACTTTAGTCTGTCCATTGGTTTACAGATGATGTGCTGAATCATACTGCAAATCCATGTTCGATCGTTTCCATATTGTCTTCCACAAATGGCTAAGAAATCTCATAACCTTGTCTTCCACAAATGTCTAAGAAACCATATCCTTGATTATACGCACCCTTGCTATATAAATGAGAAAACTTTGCATATTTGTGTCTAATGGTTTGTGTTACCCTCCATTTCATATTGGTGTCCACTTGTGATCTTCATCACGATTTCAGTAAGGGGTGATATGTTCATGTTGATGCCTTGGTTGATGATGGATGATTGATGTGCCCATGGTGACTTGTTTGGTTTTGGTTCTACATCATATATGGATGGTATCAACACTTCATTTGATGGTTTTCATGATGATGACGAGTGCCTAACATTGGTTCACCTTTGCACCTTGTTTTATGTTGTTTCTGGGGCGAATTGTGCATTTCAGGATCCTGTGTTTAAACCCTTGGTTTTGATGAATATAGTTGTCATTGATGACAACATTAATGACAAAGAAGCTTGAGGACATGCCATTGGATGACATAGACAAAGTGGACAAAGTGCTGGACATTGGACCACCTAATGAACCAAATGACCCATGCTGTGGTCATTTGTGTGTTGCTGTGGTCATGGAATCCTTGGAGATGGACCTAATGCATGAAAAGGTTTGGCATTCACGTATGATGACACTTGGACACCTTGATATACTTGGTTGCTTGTTGATATTGATTGATGAAGCTCGATGGCATTTGAAGAAGTCTTTGCATCAAGATGCACTGTACATATGGATGACTTGAAGACCACGTACTTGTTGAAGAAGCCTCTATACTTGAAGATTTTGGTGAATGGCCAATAAATGAAGGCATGGCATACACATAACTCATGGAATTAATTAATGACATAGTCTTCCAGCCCACAAGCTTGTGGTGATGGAACTCTACATATTTAATATGTTGACGTTTGAGTGTGGCGTCCTTGAACATCAAATAAACCAAAAAGAAGTAAGGTCGGCCTGCTTAAATGATTTGAAAATGAATTAGAGAAGTCGGCTCCAATTAAAAATCAAAGCATGACAGGTCGGCTCCAAATTAAAACAAAAATAATAATTAAATTTTTTAAGACAGGTCGGCTCAGGAAAATGTGGTGGAAAATTAGTATAAAAAGGAGTGAACACCTTCATTTGTAGAGAGCAAAAATTCGTGGAAAGCAGAGAGCTCTGAAATTTGATCAGTCTGAGGAAGTTCAGCACTGTAGCAGCTACAGTACACAAGAAACTTTTTTTGATATTTCTGGGCATATTCAGCAGCAGCAAACTCACATTTTTTTAGGTCTGTTTTGGTAGCAGCAGATGTGTTTTTTGAAGCTTCTGATCTGAGTCTAGAGGAGCCCACAGTCCTGAGGTTGAGAGAGGCTTGTGACAGATTTGATTTTTGCAAGCGTGCATAGTGTGGTAACAATGGCATGTATCTAAATCCAATGTGAGATGTGTACAGTGGTACAATAATATGACATGACAGAAATATATACAAGCAGTGACCATGATACAAAATGCTTACATTTGCATGAAAGTGATAGCATACTTCAGGTGACATTTCCCGAGGACTATTTGATTTGATAGCAGCAGCATGATGACATTTGACAGAGAATGACTGGGCAATGATAGCATTGACTTGACTTGACAGTGTTGTACTAGACAGTGACTTGATTGACATGACAGTTTGTAAGTACAGTAAAATGATGATGATAGCAACATATGCTCAGATTATGTATTGAGATGTTATACAGTGATGATACTCAGTGATGGTAGTGAATTAAGTTGATTGCAGATGTGATGAGACCTTGATATGGTTCGAATTAAACAGTGCATGATGACTTGACAAGTAAAGACATGACCAGATGACGATGAGAACTCTTAACAGATAAAATGTGACATGAGCAGCAGAGTTGATATGATGATTGACAGTTCAGTAGCTTGATGACAGTGACACATACAGTAGAATGATTGGAAAGAACTAGTTGACTGAGATGACATATGGCAGAAAGTTGACTAATGACATTTCGGAGCAGCAATAGTCGATTGATGATATGATAATGATGAAGTGTAATGTGACTAATGTATGCTGACATAAAAGCAGGGTCTTGTATCCCCTTCTTAGTAGGATCTAAGAAGAACTAGGCAGGGTCCTAGAATAAGAGTTGATACTCTTGATTCAGTTGGTGCTGATTCACCTCACGGTTGTAGCCGGTACAAAAACAAATACAAAAAGATTACAAAATATGTCTTGTGTCTCTTGTTCAATGTGTTGGTGATTATGTGTTTTACATGGTGAATGACTAATGATACAGTACATTGATAAATATGTTATAGAAGTAAATGTGTGAATGATAATATAAGATTGTGATTGAAGTTGAATTTTGGGTTAAGTATATGCTCACTGATTCACCCCCCCCCTCTCAGTGAGCATTGTGTCTAACAGGTTCTCCAATGCCCTAGGTCATATGGGAGCCTATGATATATGGATGAAAAGCCCTTTTTGAGACCTTTCCAATTGTGTAAAGCGCTCAGCCTAATTCTCCAGGCTGTTAGAGCTATAGATGCATCTTTCTGATCGTTTTCTCACCTTTTCAAAGCTGTTTTCATGATGTGGTCAAGGTCTTGCTTGATGAATTTGACCTTGAGGGGTGTGTTCTTCATATTTTGATCCATGATGGTGATCCCAAAGACTATTGTTGAGTTGACACAACATTTTCCTCTCTTGGCACACATGTGGAGGCACTTTATATCATTCTATTGGTTGATGGATGAGTTTGGGGTTTCTATTGATGAGTTGGCATTATGGCACATATATTGAGGCTGATTTTTATATTTTATTGACATGTGGGAATTTTACTGCATGTATGTTTAAGCACTTTGCCATTTGGAGGATGCATTATCCACATATGATGCCATATTAAGGGCCCCATTTCCTTTAATAGATTGATTATCACATGGATCTAGAGGGCCGTTCCAGTATTGGAGGGTTCTACATGCTATTTTGGATCATCTTCCTTGGAGCGCTAGCCTTTGGAGGCTATTCTTTGTCACTTAGGGATGAGGACATCCCTCTTCTAGGGCATTATCTTGGGTATGTTGCATACTTTTTGAAGATTGTTCGCATTGCATCTTTCATCAAAGTTGTGGCTGATTTCAATATTTTTCATGAGGATGATTTTATTAGAGTATTTGTTTGTACATTAGAGAATGATGCACTAGATTGGTGTGATTGTTTTGGTTGCAAATAGGTTTCTTCTATTGCATATTTCTTCAAGAAGTTTATCCATCATTGGCATGATAAACAAAAGGGCAAGATTGAGAAGGTTATTGAAGATTTTATTGGTCTCCTTCCTAGTAGAGCACATCTTGATTTAAAAGAAGTTAATGAGGATGCCCTTGAAGAAGCAAGCGAAGAAGTACATGAAGTCTATGAACAAGATCAAGAAGCCTCTTCTGAAGATCTTGTTGAAGAGCCTCTTCATGTTCCCATTGAAACATAGGTTAAAGCCTTAGTTGGTGAGAGGTTGCATGGACCTATACTATGTTGTGAGGAAGCGCCCCCCCCTCGCCCCTGCCCTGAAAGCTAGCTTCCGGCCGAAGCTACTCGGAAGCTAATCGGAAGCGTGCTTCCTTTTCACTTCCGGACGGGGTCGATTTTGCAGATCGCGCTTCTGTTGGTTTTACAGCGCTCCCTGCCACTGTGTTGAAGCGTTGAGGAAGTGATCGGAAGCTTCGCTTCCCTATCGCTTCCCAGTCGCTTCCCATTTTGCTTCCCGACGCTTCCTTCTGTGTTAAAAAATGCTTCCCTTAGCTCCCGAAAACGATTCCCGTGGCTTCCTTGGATGCTTCGTGTCATCCAGCGAAAATGAAGAGGAGTTTGAGCGGGTGGGGTCCACGGTTGGGGTTTAGGAGGGGAGGAATAGGGCTTTGACTTTTGAGGGATAAAGCCCTCCTCCACACTCCATTTCTCACTTTTCTTTGCTTGAGAAGAAAAGAGAAGAGAAGAGAGGAGAGGAGAGGAGAGGAGAAGAGAAGAGGAGAGGAGAAGAAGAGAAGAGGAGAAGGCTTCCATCAAGCTTGGTTTCTTCTTGGAGATTGAAGAAGGTTGGCTGCTTGCCACACTCACTACCATTGGACATCCAAATAGGTAGTCTCTAAACCTATGTTGTGTGGGAGCTATCCCCACCCCCTCGCTCCCGCTCCCGAAGCTCGCTTCCTTCGGAAGCTTGCTCCCAAAACGCTCCCAGTTTTGGGAGCACTCTCCCAAGTCGCTCCCTAGGCGCTCCCTACCTCTCCAATACTAAAAGCTCCTATACTAGGTTGATCATTTGATGACAATGTTATGGTACCTCCCTTCATTGCCAAGCTCATATAAAAGTAGTTATGGTTGATCATTTGATGATAATGTTATAAGTTATAACTACTATATGATTGATGTTATATGGTTTAATCCATGTTTTCTATAGCTAATTCAACATCATACATGTTTTTTAGATATAAATACATCAAAATATATACAATATAAAAAACGCTCCCGGAACACTCCCAAAACGGGAGCTTTTGAAATTTTTCGCTTTTCGCTTCGCTCCCGCTCCTCGCTCCCCGCTCTCGCTCCCGCTCCCAAGTAACCTTGCTCTAAACCCTTTCTTGTTGATTTGCTTTGTGTTTGAACTAGAAGTTTTGATGCTTGAGACTTGGAACTTTTGAAGTTTGAAATTTGAACTTGAAGTTTGATGATTAATCATTGATGATTTGATCTATATTTGAATGCTTGAAATCTAGAATCTAGAATGTAAATGTTCCTCTCCTACTCTTTCCCATGCTTTCTCCCTCGTTCTATTGCAGGGCAACAATTTGAATCTCTAGTTCCACTTCCAACTTCCAACAAACATGATGATGGGTTTATGGTTTGTTTTGTTGATTCCATTTGTTATTCTGATGATGGTCATTGAAAACTGGAGGAGGAATGAGGGAGAGGGAGAGGATGAAGAAGTGGGTAGTGGCACATACCGTGGAGAGGAGGAGGGAGGGGAAGAGAAGGAGGAGGAGGGAAACCGAATGAAAACCAAGGACTCTGTAATGTCCCAAATTTGGCATTGGGTCACAATGGCCTAATCATATTGGCCATATTCATTAGAGTTTGTCAAATTGATGTAAAGGGTCAAATAATTGCCAAGGAGGAAAATTACTAGTTTCCTAGGTTTGGGGTGGAAGCTTTGGGATTTGGAATAAGGGGGATAATAAATGATGTTTGAATATTAGAATGGAATAAATATTTAATAAATGAGCTAAATAAATATATACAAGTGAAAATCAAAGTGGCATTTGATCATGAAGACACATGGAGGAAGTGGGACCCACATATGGCTAGATTTCCCCACTACACTTGGCATCATTCTCTCACCAATTCGAATTCAAGGTGAATGGTAACATACTTGGGGGAGTTCAAAAGGTATTATTCATGGCATGACTCATCCAAGGTCGAAATATAGAGGAAGATTAATTCCCATGGAAGAGGAAGAGGCAATTTGGAGCTAGTAAGACACTTGGGCTAGATTTCCTAGCTCTATGACAACAATGATGAAGATGCTATGACACCTATGACACAAATCGGACCTGAAGGCTGACATATGACATATATGACATGTCAGGGCTAAAAATAGACTCCAAGAGGGCGCTCAAGGGTGTTAGGGCAACTAAGATGCTTCCACATGTGATTTGGTGGAAGTGGGAGACTAGGAATTGTTGTACAAGTGGCGTTCTTTGGAATCTCTTCCCAACTTGAGTTGGCATGAGTCTCTTGGAAGGAATTTGACCCATGGAGTACATTAGAACTTTATAAATGTCAATAACAAAGAATGAAACCAGCTTTTGATCATTTGTAGAATTTGCAATTGCATTTGTGAAGAGGGAGAGCTAGTGGATGACTAGTTTCTTGCCTTAGCCAATTTCGAGGGTGAAAGATTCCCATCCAAGTTGGTATTTGGAAAGGCCATTCAGACCTTTCATTTGGAGCTTTAATGGAGTCTTTATTTGCAGGTGTAAGCTACAGGGCAGCTCATGGTTTCTTCTATTGCAGCTCACTCCTTCAACCATTTTCAGTTTTGATGGCATATTCTTGATCCTTGAGGGAGGGCGTTTTTGGTGAGCTATTGTACTCTTTGGGGGAGCTTCTAATGCCCCATTTCTTTTGTAATATGAATTAAATACTCTGTTCTTCATCTCCAAAAAGTTTCAGGTCGAAATTCCAAGTAGAAATGTGTAAATCTCATTTTTAATGAAAGAACAGTGCCATTTCCCCACTACCTTGTTGTGAACCAATGTAATGCTGATGATTTCGAATGAATGGATGATTCTCTGATACATTTGTGATTAATAAACTGCCATGGATGTATTTTACAAGTTTCATGTACTGTACTTGAGCATTTGAAGTATTTTTACTCGGTTTAATTGCATTGGGAGAAGAAATAGCGTCATTTCCCCAAGGGTCGAATGGGTAATTTTTGTAGTTGAATGGGAGAGGGTTGGAACATATAATCAATTAGTGGTGCACATGAGACCTTAATAATATCCTTAATACATTCCCTACCTCTGTTCAGAAATTTGAGTGGGTTTGGAGGCATTTGGGAAGCTGTTTTCAGTACTTATCCCAAGGGGATTTGAACCCCAAATTACTAGTAAAATTGCATACTTGGTCCAGAATCTTAAGAGGGTTTGCAGAGGTCTTTTGGTGGCCATATATCATACCTGAACATCATATTCAAGTCCTAATATCATTCATACACCTTCCTTGAAGATTTGAAGGCATTTGGAGTCAATTTGAGACCTAGAGACCAATACTAGTCAAAGGGAAATCACCAGCAAAGTTACCTACATTGGCCAGAATTGAAAGAGGATTTGCAGAAGCATTTTTAAGGTCCAAAGGCATCCTTGAAACACATATTTATGTTCTAATATCATTCATATACCTTCTCGGAAGATTTGGGGTCATTTGGGACAAATTTGGGACCTAGGCATCAAAACTAGTCAAAGGTCGAAATTGGGGAAAAAGTGGAAAATTGGGCATTTTAATAAAATTCCTAACAAAGGACATTGCAGACTCAACACCCTTGTGGAAATATGTCACCAAGCAGGGAGGAAGCAAGGGGGGTGGAACTGCCAAATTTGGTTGCCCCCATTGTAAAAGGACTTACATGGGTTCATATGCCCGTTTGAGAAGACATCTATGTGGGCACATGCCATGTGATGAAAACAAAACTATAGGAGTTTGTGTTTTCCCAAATGTGTCATCAACACAAAGAGCCATGTATAAGAAGGAAGAATTTGAAGCACAAAACAAATCAAAAGCATCAAGGGTTGACCAGGACCCCTCAAACTCACCGAGAACTGGAGGCCCATCCACCCAAGGTAGTGGATTCTCACCCCCTGGGTCACGCAAGACAATATCAGATTTCCTTGACCAAGGTGGTTGGGATGACGTGGATGCAAATGTGTTATGGTTTCTCTATGTAGGTGGAATACCATTCAATGTCCTTCGCTCACCCTATTGGCATGAAATGGAGGCCATCTGTACTGCTCTAGCAGGATACAAGAGCCCAGGGTATGACAAAGCTAGAACTGTGGGGCTTGACAAGGAAAGAGGCAAGATCCAAAATGCTTTGGGGAAATTCACAAATGCTTGGAATGATTATGGGGTATCAATTGTATTAGATGGATGGACAAATGTAAAAGGCAAGCCATTGATAAATGTTCTTGGTGTGTCTGCTATTGGTGCAGCAGTCTTCCTTTCAGCCCATGACTACTCAGATAAATTCAAGATCGATATGAACATTGCAGAACTCCTACTCAAAAACATTGAAGCTATTGGTCCATACAATGTCATCCAAGTCATAACTGATAATGCTGCTAATTGTAAGGCATCGGGAGCAATCATTGAAGACAAATACCCCAACATATTTTGGTCTGGGTGTTTGGTTCACACACTGAACCTTTTGATGCACGACATCATTAAGTTGAAGGAAAATGATTACAAATGGATTGGTGAATTAAACAAAAAGGGCAAGTACATGATAAAATTTATAACCAACCATAGCAATGCCCATGGCATTTTCCCCAGTCACTCAAAGTTGGAGCTATTGAAGATAGCAAAGACTAGATTTGCTAGCTACTATCTCACTTTCAGGTGCCTTTTGAAGGTAAGAGAGGCATTGGCTAGCATGGTATCAAGTGAGTCATGGCAGGTCTTGAAAGATAGGGCTACATCCACATCTGAGAGGCTTGATTTTCAGGAGGTGGAGGACACAGTTCTTGATGGTCAATTTTGGGCAAGTGTCAAGTATGTTTGCAGTTCACAAAGCCCATTTATTACATGATTCGGTTTGCAGATACAAATAAGCGGGTGATTGGGGAGGTGTATGAGCAGATGGATAGCATGCTGGGCCAAATTAAAGATATTGTTGAACAAAAGATCCCATCTTGTATGATCATATTCACAGACATGTGGTCAAAAGGTGGGAACATCTCAACGTTCCACTGCATGCCTTAGCGTATGTGTTAACATCAAAATATTATTCTCCATCTTGGTTGGCCAAACCAACACCTGGGGGTGGGGTTAGGAGAAAGCCCCACATAGATCCATAGGTACAGGTTGGGTACATGGCTGCTATAGACAAGTTGGTCCCTGATGTAGAGGAATGTGACTTATTGCGCAATGAATTAAGCAAATACCTCAGTGAAGTTGGTCCATTTGGTACTTTGCATGCAATCAGAGATCGAGATAGGGCGCCTCCTATCGAATGGTGGAAGATGTATGGCTCAACATGCCAACGCTTGAATAAATTGGCTGTCAGAGTACTTTCATAGGCAGTTAATAGTTCCTCTGCAGAAAGGTGTTGGAGCACCTATAGCTTCATCCACTCAGTGAAAAGAAACCAATTAAATGAAAACCGAGAAGAAAGCTTGGTTTATGTACATTACAACTTGAGGTTGTTGACTCATTATTGTGAGCGTGCCAAAACTGATAGATCATATGTCACTTGGGACAACAATCCGGAGGAGCATAACTTGGAAGATGGAGCCATAGCTTTAGAGTGCTTGGAGGAAGAGCTTTTGGGCGATTAGGATGATCATGCAGTAGCAATGCTGTCGCCATCTTCTACCTTGTTTCCAGATGCACCATCTTTGCCTAGAGGTTCAACTTCACGACCTCCATTTGCATCAATGAGGGGGGGTCGTGCAGGATCGAGTCTTGGACGTGGCTCAACATTGGTGGCTACTGGGGATGATAATCCCACTCCCATTGTTCATAGAGCACGAGAAAAGAAAATGGAAATTTTCCGTGGCAAGAGGAAACATCCATAAAATCTACTTTTCTTGTATTTTCTTGTTTATAGTACTTTCAAGTTTCTGCACTATTGACTCTTTTATATTTATTATCGTATATTTTGTAAACATTACATGGCATTTCAAGTTTGAAGTTTGAAGTTGAACGTACCTTTGAGTTTGAAGTTCACTATTTGCAACTTTGCATGATTGAGCCATTGACTGCATAAAAGCATATTATAACTCTTTGGTAATGGATATGATGCTTCGTGAATTGTTTCAACTTTCAACTTTCATTTTATGGTTGATGTTCTCTGTTATAGACCATGTCACTATAGTTTGGTTACCTGGTAACTTTGGTTACAACTTACAAGTACTAGTGATGACAAAATGTTTATATATATAAAATTTGAAGCTTTAAGGTTGAATCTTGATGTTATAACTTATGGAATCATGGATATTGGACCTATGGTTGATGAATTCACTAGTAAATGATTAATGATTGATGATTGATGAATGATATTATATGGTAGTATTGTTTATTTCATGTTTTTATCCTTTCCATAACTAATTCAACATTCTACATGCATTTGTTAACATATATGCATCAAAATATATAAAAAATATATATTATATAAAAAAACGCTTCTGAAACGCTTCCTAACCGGAAGCTTTTGAAAATTTCGCTTCTCGCTCCGCTCCCACCCCCGCTCCCAAGTAACCTTGGACCTATATTTTCTTCCCATGAAGATGAGGGATTAGTAAACTCTATTTCTATCTCAAATTTCTGAACTTAATGAGTTATATTTCAATGATGATGAGAATGAAAAAGTTGAAATTGAGAACACTTTTGCGTCTATGTTTGAGGATGATAAAGGCAACAAAGAGTATGGTTTATTTGATGAGCATGTTCAGCATATGAACCATAGTAGGGATGATGATTTATGGTAATCTTGTAGTGACCTTGTCTATGATACATCTAGTATAAATTCTCAAGGAGAGAATGCAGATTTTGAAGTTTTTGGACTGCCATCTATTGTAGAAGCAACTGCAGAAATAATTTATGATTGTTTCCAACCATCTATGCTTACGAACATTGCATATTACGAACATTGCATATTTTGAGCATCTTCATGAGTATTTTTGTACAGATTTCGTACAGCCATGTACTCTCTCATCTAGGTCTTATTTAGACTATGTTACGGGATCCACCACCCCAGTGTGTAGGATCCACTGATCCGATACGTATCCGGATCAGATCCGCCTAGGATCCCCCATGGAAACGGATCCCCTGCAGAAGCAAACGTATCCTGGTGCTATGAAATGGATCTTGTGAAAAATCAAACAATTCCCGAAATTTCCAAACGGATCCTGAAACTTCCAGTGCTTCTATGACCCATTGATCCCCCCCCAAAAAAATGTTTTTAATGAAAAACTTAAAAAACCCTAAACAACTAATGGCTAAAAGTGTAAAACCCATTCCTGCTCAAGGTCGGATCTATCCTTATGTCAAGATCTGCTCTTGAACTTCGATATATCAATATCAAGTTCTGCTCTTGAACTCCGATATATCAATATCAAGTTTTGCTCTCATTGTTTTTATTTGATTTATCTTTATGGTCAAGGTCTACTGCCAAATGCTAGTCTATCTTTATGTGCTATGTTGTTGCTCACTTCACCTACACTGCTATGTAGTCTTGCCATAACCTTCAAGAAAACCACTTTATTCCCTGCTAATAGGGACATGTGGATGCGTCTCACAAAAACATTATTATGACATGCTTCAAGTTCATGCTGAAATGGTTTTTAAAATTATCAATATCAATCATGGTTACAACTCATCAAATTATCAGTTATGGTACATGAACTCTTTTTTTGGCAATAACTTATAGTTCTACTCTTGTGTTTCATAAATAGTTTTGATTCTTCACTCTATTTTTATTTATGATATAAAAATAAACCCCTCTGCAGAAAAAGAGAAACTCTGACAAAAGATATGACTCACTTCTGTCACTCACAAGAGATGTAACTCACTCTTGTCAACTCAATAGATATGACTCACTCTTGACCTTTGGCCACTACAAGAGCTATAACTCACTCCTGACTTGGTGGTCCTAGAACAATCTCCTTAGACTCTTTTATAATATCACTTTACATCAATACCATGGGCAATATGATGGGACACACAATACCATGGGCTCACCCAATACCATTGACCCTCCAGTACCATGGGCTAACAAATACCACCCAATACAATAAAGCATTACAAAAGACACTATCACAAGATTGTATAGAGAGTTACACTTAGCCCCTTCCACGTTGCTAGACACCCCCAACGTAGAAGTACCTATCGAGCTACAAAAAACTAACATAAGCCCTATCCAATATTGGATAGAGGCATCTTGTGGAGATTCTTGTCTTGCTTGGCAAGATTTTGACGATGCCACACATGCTACTAAACTCATGTATTTTCAACCTGAACCATACTATTTTAGAGATTCCACCATATATTTATGCATGTATCGATGGCACCTTGTTTTGGATCATGAACGAACACAAGGAAAAGACACGTGGCATTGATGAGATGTTAAGGTGGCTACATCAGATTTATGATTTCACCTAGGATTTGTTTTCTCTAGTCTTTAGAGTAGGAAAAATATGATCTTAATAAATTTAGGAGGAAGAAAGCTCATATGTAAGCATTGATTTTGTTGGCATTGATGGCTTATGCCTTTTCATTTGAAAGCCATTTGTGATCTCTAAGTATGTGATAAGCATGTTGGGTTTGGGATGTGAATTGAGCAATCCCACCACATAGTTTCTCTTTCTTTCTTCCTCTCAAGGAGGTACAACTAGGAGATTCTGAGGTCATGCACTCTCGAGATGAGCACATGTCCCTGTAAATTTTAGATAATCTAGAGTTCACTACTCCCTCTGGATAGCCCTGAGATCTGAAGTGGTTTGAGTCTTGTATATCAATAAACTCATAAAGACATAAAACTCAAGAACTAGATCTCTTTACAACATAAAACAAGCATTCACACATAAGACACTGCATATACCCTGGAAACCTCAAACAGGGAAAACCAACAATCCTGTGGGGTTGTCTTCAGTCTTGAGCCTAGAGCAATATATGAAATGAACAAATACAATACAGTGTTACCTCAGATGTAACACTCAATCCCTGAATGGGTCAATGCCCTAGCTCTGCATGCATCAGCTGATGCATGCACTGGGAGAACTGCCCTAGCTGTCAATCTGGATCTGAATCACCCTGCAAGTAGCTCTGACTGTATTGCCTCTCTCAACCCTCTACTCTGATCTGCTCTGCTCTAGAAGAAAGCTCACTGCTGAATGCGCCCTCCTCTGCATGGATAAGTGTGCCCTCCCTCAAGGCAACAAATGCTTGTACTGGATCAGATCTCAACAGATCTGAGCTCTGATCATCACAGACCTTCCTCAAATGATGAGGCAAGGCTACTCTAAAAGTCTCAGACCTAAGTTACCAAGATACGGATACGGATTTGGATCTGGATCCGGATACAGATTCGCCATATTTTTTAAAACCTAGGATCCGGATACGACGGGGAAATGGCAAGTACAAAAAATATAAAAATATTTATGTAATAAATAAAAATATAGAGTGAAGAATCAAACTATTCATGAAACTCAAGAGTAGAACTATACGTTATTGCCAAAAAAGAGAGTCCATGTACCATAACTGATAATTTGATGAGTTGTAACCATGATTGATATTGATCATTTTAAAAACCATTTCAGCATGAACTTGAAGCAGGTCATAATAGTGTTTTTGTGAGCCACATCCACATGCCCCTATTAGCAGGGAATAAAGTGGTTTTCTTGAAGACTATGGCAAGACTACATAACAGTGTAGGTGAAGTGAGCAACAATATAGCATGTAAAGATAGATCAGCCCTTGAAAGCAGACCTTCACCATAAAGATAAATAAAATAAAAACATCGAGAGCGGAACTTGATATTGATATATCAGAGTTCAAGAGCAGATCTTGACATAAGTATAGATCAGACCTTGAGCAGGAATGGGTTTTACACTTTTAGCCATTAGTTGTTGGGTTTTTAAAGTTTTTCATTAACAACATTTTTTGGGGCGATCAATGGGTCATAGAAGCACTGGAAGTTTTAGGATCCATTTGAAAATTTCAGGAAATGTTTGATTTTTCATAGGATCCGTATCCTTCTATAGGGGATACGTTTCCAAGATGTATCCTAAGCGGATCCGATCAGGATACGTATCGGATCCGCGGATCCTAGACACTGGGGTGGTGGATCCGGTAACACAGTCTCAAACACTCAATTGCTCAACTGAATGCGGTACTAGCTTCTCACTCCTCAAAGAATGTGCCCTCTTTCCCAAGGAAAGTCGCCCACCTCACAACTGGATCTATCTCAGATTAGTTGGCTCGGTGATCATGACAGACACCTTCTGTCTCCTTATATCAACTCACAGAAAAATTAGGCTTACCAAAAACCTAAAAAAATAGGTGCATGCAAAACTCACTTTTGCATGCATCTGTGCATGCAAAACTCACTTTTGCATGCATCTGTGCATGCAAACATTTTCATGCACTCCTGAGAATAACTTCCCTGGTTAACTTTTTAACACTCCCTCTTAACTAGGAAAGGATTCTGAACCACCCCCATCTTCTCCCTGAAGTACTCAAACTTATTTCTCATCAAGGACTTGGTGAGAATATCTGCAACCTGCTCATCCGTGGATATGTACAGGAGCTCAACTGCTCCTCTCTGAACATGATCTTGAATGAAGTGATACCTGATCTCAATGTGTTTGGACCGATCATGAAAAAATGGATTCATAGAGAGCTTAATGCAACTCTGATTATCATAGTGAATCATCGTAGGCTCCAATTGCTGATCAAATAGGATTACCAACATTTTGCGAATCCAAATGGACTCACAACTCGCTAAACTAGATGCCATATATTCTGCCTCTACAAAACTCAATGCTACAGACTTTTGTTTCCTGATAATCCACATGACTGCCGAACCTAAGCTAAAGCAACACCCGAAGGTGCTTTTCCTATTTTTGTCCGCCGAGATGCACACCAACAGTGGAAATATTTCGAAAGCCGTCTCCTCACTACAAGTGAGAGAGGTGTGGCTTTGGGGGAAAGCAATGAGCTAGGTACTGTCACCTGAATCCCAGCTCCTCCATTTAGGCTAACTCCTAACGAAGCCAAGGGGGGTTGTCCCTAACAAAGAGTTTTCTATGGCTCTTGTTTTTTAAATGTTTTTTAGGTGATGTATGGATACGGATGGGTGTTATTTAGGAGTTTTTTGATGATGAGAACACCATAAACATGCAATCCACGTTGCGATTTACAAGATGCAGATATCAAGATGAACAACAATATATAAATTGACTTGTAATTTAAGAAAGCATCCACAAGATAAACTTAAGTAAATAATAAGGACATATGGTCCAAATTAAGGTGATACATGTAAATTTCAGAGACCAGTGCCTTTATGGAGTCAAAAAATGATGCTTGGGATGCTAAAATGTGTAAGTCAAATATAAGTGTTCGTGAGATCGTTTTGCAATGCTTCTTGGTAAATTTTGGAATGTTTTAAGTGTTCTTGATTATTAAGGCTAAGAAAGCAGGGTATTGAAGTCCAACCGGAAGAAATACTTTCAGTGGCTCCTCTCGATGACCTGCCGGACCGTCCAGTACTCTAGGCTAGGTGTCCAAGGAACTTAACCAGCAAGCTAGAGCTCTATGACAATGGTAAATCCGGCGCCACCAGCAAGAATTTGCCCACTACCTGAGTATTTATCGAAACAACGCCGGTTCATTGGTTATGGGGGTGAAGATTTTATTACGGTTATCACTTGTGAGATTAATAAAATCCAGTCACCATTCTGAGTAATCCAACCTTTTAGGGTTGGCAGAGCATACTTGGTGGTGGAAAGCAGCGAAATAAATTTTAAAAGGGGGTGTGAGTTTGAAGTATTTTATTAAGAGCACAATGAAACCTCTCGGACAGAGAGTGCTCTTGACTTCGTCTTATGACAAAGTTCAAGAGTCTTATGATGCACGGAAATAAAGTACTATACTGAAAATAAATTCTAAACTACCCAAGAATCTCTTTCAGGTCAAAAGAGGGTACTTGTGAGAGAATGGATTAAGTAAAAATCGAAATAAAAGCAACTCTCCGACAGAGAGCACTCTTGATCCACTATTGGTGAGATTCAAGAGATTTCTACTTTAAACAGTTGTGTTACTTGAGAGATGAAACTTTTAAATCAAATAGTAAACAACTAGCAATTAAAAATGCTAAGTATAAAAATTGAACTAATCTAGCAATTAGTTTTTGCTTGATGCAAAAATTTAACTAAGTAAAGCAAATGAAAACTAAAGTAGAAAAGAAACAAACTACTTCAAAGGACATTGCAAGACTTCCCCAAATGGGGGAAGTTGGGTGTGGGGGATTAAAAACCCCACTTAGGAAACTTTATTCATTAAGTACAATATTTTTAGGAATTTCAACCATTTGAAGAGACTTAGAGAAATAAAAAGAAAAAAAGGCCTTAAAGGCCCTTTTTTACAAAAGGAGAGTGATTGTCTTTGTCTTCTTTAGTTCAAATCCCAAAGTGTTTAGATCTTCTTGGTTTTGGTACTTGGTTTTTTCTCCTTGCTCTTGTTTCCAAGTTTATGATCTTCTTTTCCCTTTCTTCAAGCTTAATCTCTTCTATGGCCTATTTTCTTCGTCAAATGCCTACACAAAAGAAACTCAACTCATGCACCCATTAAGTGTTAGCTTAAAATAAAAGATAAAGCTTGAAACTACTTAGATCTACAAATTTGCAAAAAAAAGTAAAACTAGATGAGATCAAATGCAACTTTTTAAAAGAAAGTAGATGTAAACTAGATGCAAAGCCTAGAACAATGAAATACAATGCAAGATCTAGCTATTAAAATGAAATGCAAACTAAAATGAACTAAGACTAAAATTAAACGTTCATTTTTTGAAGTTTTTTAAAGTTTTAGGGAGGAAATTGGTAAGCAAAGGAAGGAAAACGAAAGGAGGCAAAGATGAAAGGTGAGGGGAGAAAACGAGAAGGAAGGGAGGACTTAGAGGAGGGAGACGAGAAGGAAGAGAAGGTAGGAAACTAGAAGGAAAGGAAGCTAGAGAAGAGGGATGAAAGGATGAAAGGAGAGGGAGTTTTGAGGCAAAAAAAACGAGGGGAAGCAAGCTTAGAGGAGAAAAGGGCTTGGAAAAAGAGAAAGACGAAAGGAGAAGAGGGCTTTGGAAGGGAGGGACGAGAGGAAGTTGGAGAGAAGAACTAGGATGAAGGCAAGGATGAGGAGGTGATCTTGAAAGGAGAAAACAATGGCCAAACAAGACCAAAGGGAGAGACCAAGAGATGGAAAAAAGTAGATCTAGGGCTTCTCACAAAGTAACCAGTAACCAGTTTGATTTTAAATTTAAGGGATGGAAAAGATAGCAAGCCTCAAGCTCAGTTTGTAACTTCGATTGGATCCTTGGAGAGTTCCTGAAATAGAAACGTTGTCCGAAAAATAGTTGATGGAGAGGAGGGAGAGGCAACCGAGCTCAGGCTCCACTCAATCCTTGAATCATTGCAAAAATGCACCACTTACAAGCATAAACTCAGATCAAAGCTTAGTACATTAAACAAAATGAAATGAGAAGTACATAAGTATATCTGACTACAGTTTGTACTCTTAATCACATCAAGCCTAACATCAATGAATAACTTGGACCATCAAATATTCATCCTATGCTCTTAAGAAAGAAATCTAAGCTAAGGAAGATCAAGCATAGATAATGTAAGTAAGTGCAAAAAGAAACAGTATCACCTCATAGATTGTGAATCACTCTCCATAGACAACAATGGCACACCATAGACCTCCAAAGTCACTTCTTTATTCCAATGGTAGCAAATGCTACAAGCTCTTACAAAAATATAGCAGAGTAAGTTTACATCAAAAGTTCCATCCTAAGAGTGCCCAAAGGCATGCTCTTTGTACAAAACTAGAAGGATAAAACCCTAATTCGAATTGGCAAATGGAGGGAGCCAATAGCACTTGACACAAATTCGAAATCCAATCAAGTCCAATCCAATTCGTAGCTTGGAGTGAGACACATCACATAACTCGAGTTTGTTCGTGGTTGAGAGTGGGGAGGTGGTCTCCACCTAGGCAAGGCACCCCCGCACTCAAACTTTGGAGATATCACCCATCAAATATGAAGTTGCCAAGTGTAAAACACGTGAACCCTAGGAGATATGCGTGAGCCTTTGTGGGAGATCAAGCATGGGTGGTAATGAATGCTCACTCGTCTTCAATGGGAGCCAAGCCCATGAGGTGGCCACAAAAGAAGGAGGGCACCCACCTTCTCATAAATACAAATTCAACAATCCACTTAATGAATGGCAAGTCACTAATTCGTGATTCTATTGAAGGAGGGCAAATTCTCTTGAGGTAGATCTCTTCTGGTGACTGGATAGTGAACTAAATGCACTTGGAGTTGATTGGAATCTTTATTAATGCCCCGTGCCATGTCATTTAGCCTTTTATTTTATTCATTTTGGATTATTTTGGAGAGATTTGGATTATCTCCAAAATATTCATTTTTAATATTTTAATTAATAATTTCTCTATAAATGAGTTTTTTGAGAAATTATTAATTATGAGGCTGAATTGACATCCGAAACTTAGGATAAGTTGGTCTGGGGGTCATGTGTGATTTTTGGCTTATGAATCAAGTCTTCAAACTCTGAAAACGGACCCCGGATGAATGACATATTACAAATTTGATTTTTCCAATTAAATATTTGGAAAAATAATTAAAAAATAATAAAAATAATAAAAGCTCAATCCAACGCGTTCGGTAAATTTTTTTCGGACAGTGTTTTTATTGGACGAGGACCCTATAAAATGACCATCTAAGACATACATGGTGTCTAATAGGCGTATATACATCAGTTGGACTGTAATAACTCCCCAAGACTCAAATTTTCAAAATCGGGCATTCCAGCTTTGGAGGAAGCGGGAGAAAGCCTCGTCGATTATTACTCGGCTATAGGCAAAGCATAATTGACAAGGGAAAAAACTCTGTGGAATACCTTAGTTGATAATCAAGTCATGGGGAACCGAGCCACTCAAAATCCTACTAGCACACTTATTACAATCCCCGTGGGGCCATGGTCACTTCGACTGAAAAATAAAACTGGCTAGCCAAAATTGGCTAATTATTGCAAACTGAACCCCTGATACTCTGGAAGTGAACACTGATGGTGTTCCAACTCTGGCGGCTCAATGGAGGTTTAACTATTTGTACAAAAAAGTTGGTAACATTTGGCTCCAACTGTGGGACGGCTACTCATTTGATTTATGGATCAAATAGAGTATTCGAGAATCCCAAAATATCAGTTTCCTGCATGGAAACAAAAGTGTCTTAGTCCCATGTATATGATAAAAATGCCAAGTATATATACCAACATAAAAGAAATCTATTCTAGGAAAAATAAAGTACAGCATTTTAATATACATGAAAATATGATACAGCATAAAGTACAAAAGCATATGGTACAAAAGTAGAAGCATATAATGTACAACAAGAGAGGGTTTAGAAAAGCCCTGAGATGCCCTGGTGGGCATTTATAAGTCATTGCTGTAGAACAGCTCCATAGTGTTGAGTATAAAGGAATTGGTGCTAGCAAAGTCACATATGATATAAGGGCCTCTCCAGAGGCTGTCAAATTCTCCATGCTTCTCGGGTTTTTCCCTTCTTTTGTCCCATAAAAGGACTGTGTCTCCAATTTGAAAGGTTCTAGGCTTAGCTGACTTGTCGAAGGTTCCCTTCACGCACTCTTGATGTCTCAACATTTGGTCAAGTGATGCTCTTCTAGTTTCATCAAGCTCTATAATCTGGTTAACTCTCTGTTCCATCTCGTCCTTTTCTGAACTATAATCTAGCAGCATTCTGAAAATTGGAAACTGCATGCTGACAGGTAGCACTGTTGTGATACCGTATACTAAGTCAAAAGGAGACTTCCCAGTAGAATTCTTTTTGGTGATTCTATCCGCCCATAGAGCATACTTGATTTTGCTATCCCATGATTTCTTGTTGTTGCCCACAGTTTTCTTAAGAATGTTCATCAAGTTTTTAATTTTATTAGTGGACTCAGCACGTTTATTTCCCTGTGGGTAGTAATCGGATGAATGAGATAGGGTAATGCCATACTTTAAGCAGAAGGATGTCATTTCGTAGGAGTTGGAAGCTTTGGCATTGTCAGTTGTTATCTTAAGAGGGGTACCAAATCGTGTGATGATTTTGTCCTCGATGAAGTCTATAACAACTTTTTCTGTGGCTGTTTTGGTAGGTATGGCCTCTACCCACCTGGTGAAGTAGTCGGTCGCCGTGAGAATCCAGCAAAATCCATTGCTAGAATTATCTTTGAATTTCCCGATAAAGTCAAGGACCCACTGTTGAAAAGGGGCAATGGGTACTACTGGTGTAAGGGGAAGAGCAGCCAACTTCTGCTTCCCTGTAAAGAGCTGACACTCTTGGCAATACTTGACATGCTTGTGCACATCTGTAAAGATGGTTAGCCAATAGTATCCAACTCGAAGGATCTTATGGGCAGTTGTATTCACTACATAATGCCCCCCACAAAATCCTGAATGGAATTCAGTCAAGATTTGTTTAGAATCTTGTTCATGCACACATCTAAGTATTACACTGTCTGGGTTCCTCCAACCCAAACCCTCCTGAGTGAGGCAATACCTAGCGGCTTTTAATCTTAGTGCCCTTTGCTTATGTCCTTTAAGGTGATCAGGGCAACCTAAGTGTAATAGGAAATATATAACATCTGAGTACCAATGATGATCAAGCTCTTGTAATGCTGGTGTCATGCGTGAATCAGGTCAACTGTTTTCACAAATCATATCAATAGCCTCCTCATTCTTTTGGGTAACATCTTAGCTAGGTCTTGTCCTTTTACTAGTTTGGTAGGCTTAATCTCTAGATCATATTCCTGGATCTTGGATACCCATGTGCCCCTTGTTCCTAAGCAATCCTGTTGGGACAGGATGTCTTTCACTGCAACATGGGGGACATACCCTATAACTTTAGAGTAGCCAATGTAGGTTCTGAAATGCTTCAGAGATTTTACTAAGGCATAGGCCTGCTTTTCCATTATAGTATACTTTAATTCTGAATTTTGTAAGGCTTTACTCATGAAAGCAACTGGTTGCTCAAACCCTTCGAAGATATTCTGGAGCAACACACCGGCAATTGTATCCTCTGAAGCAAAGGAGAAAACCATGAAGTCTTTAGTGTAGTCTGGACTAACCAATACAGGTGATCTAGTGATGGCATCTTTTATGGTTGAAAAAGCCTTTTTCCCTTCATCATTCCATACACACTTAGCATCCTTCTTGAGTAACCGTTGTATGGGTTTCATCAACTCAGCTAAGTTTGGGATGAACCTCCTAATGAAATTGATATGTCCGTTAAAGGATTGAAGACTCTTAACATTTTTTGGAAGAGGTATCTTTTTGATTGCTTCAATTCACTCAGGGTCAATCTTGACCCCGTCTTTTGATATGATGTGACCAAGATGCTTCCCCTCATCTATCCCTAGGACAGATTTGGCTGGATTCAAGGAAATACCATATTCTCTGCATCATTCAAACACATGCCTAAGATGATCAATATGGCTAGATCTTTCTTTTGAGAAAACAGTCAAATCATCTTGGTATATCTCAATGATTTTGCCTATCAATTCCTTGAAAGCATAATCCATGGCCCTTTGAAAAGTGGCCCCAGCGTTTGTAAGACCAAAGGGCATTCTCAGATACTAAAAGGTTCCCCAAGGGGTTGTGAAAGTTGTTTTGTGTCTATCCTCATCTTTAATGACAACCTGGTTATATCCTGAAAATCCATCAAGCATGGACATCATTGTAGACCCAGTGAACCGTTGGAGGAGGGTCTCCATGTTAGGGAGTGGATAATTATCTTTTTGACATGCTATGTTAAGATTTCTAAAGTCAATGCATATCCTGATGCTCCCATTCTTCTTTCTAACCATAACTAAGTTGGAGCACCATGATGAATGTCGAGTGGGTGCTATAATACCTGCTGCCAACATTTTTTCCAACTCCTGTTTGACAATAGGGGCCAACTTAGGATTTATTTGCCTAAGTTTTTGTCGGAAAGGCTTAACATTTTGCATTTCAGGTTTAAGAGGGATGATGTGTTGGAACACATCCTCCCTATAAGCTTTTAACTCGTCATAAGTAAATGCAAATACATCCCTATATTCTAACTAAGTTTATCAAAGTATTCCTTTCCTTTTGAGATGCCCCTTTTCCAATTTTTATGATTTTTGGATTTGTTTCCGATCCAATATTTATTTCAATGTAATCCCCATCGGTTTCATCTAGTCGATGCTATTCTTCTTCTCATCTTGTCTGTCAAAGATGTTTTCTAGTTTAGTAAAGCCACGTGATATTGGATTGATGGGTTGGCTGTTTTCCTGATACTGCTTGCCTTCCTCCTGCCTGCTTACATCGAAACTTGAGAACTCATTAAGTTATGAATGAATTTCAGGATGTGTTCATCATCTTTGAAAACCTGCCAATGATTCATGTTATCTGGAACTGAAGGTCTATAGTTAATTTCAAGGGTACAGTCCCCATTCAACATCTCATCTGATGGTTGGAAGGTGGATGCCGAAACTGCCAATCTATCCGTCGCACTATTCTGTTCTCTAGGGATTGCTTCTATGTTTAGTGCATCAAAATATTTCATAGTGTCCCAAATTGCATTTCTATATCTTTTAAGTCTTTGACACTTGCATGCAAATTGACCTTTAATTTGTTGCACTATTAAATTCGAATCTCCTTTTATACTAAGCAATTTTATACCCATGTCCTTGGCAATTTCAACGCCTAGTAGAAGTGCTTCGTACTCTACTACATTGTTTGTGGCCTCAAACTCTAACCTAAAAGCAAAGTTGAAAACTTTACCCTTGGGTGAGGTTATGACTATGCCAGCCCCTTTCCCAGCTCTAGAAAATGCACCATCAAAGTTCATTCTCCACAACTCATCAACTTTTTCATCTTTCATTTCTTCATGAATAGGATCTAAAAAGGTGGAGTTGATTTGATAAGTTCCGATTTCGTCGGTGTTGTAAACATACTCGTTAAAAGGTCTTTGAGGGTTTTCCACATGGTACTTTTTCTCCTTTTCAGTATGAAATTTGACAAGTGAATCTTCAGATGCTGGAACAATTGCATAAGACCAATCTAGTTGAATAGAGCCACCCAAAGTTGCACCCCACTTTCTAGAAAGCAACATCCCCCACTTGTCTGGTACATCAATAACAAGGATGTCCATGGCAACATAGATGTCTGGATATTTAGCTAACTTCACAATTTGATTCTTAATTATTCCTTCAACCTTGACTGGTCTAGAATCCATGGCACATACGTTCTGGTAGGGTCTAGTGATTTTCAAGTTTAGCTGCTGCATAACCTTTATAGTCATCAAGTTGGCTCCAGATCCTGAATCTAACATACAATTATGTAGAAGAAGATCTCCTATCATCAATGATATATAAAAAGGGGGATGATCTTCTCTTCTTGGGTCCCTGGTATGTAGAATCACAGGAGGGTCTTCAATAGCATTGTTATAGCTTGTTGAAGGTTGCTGCATGATGTTCGAGAAAGCCACCTTCTCAGGGGTAGAAGGTCTCATAGGTGGGGGAGGCTCCAAAGGTTTTGGAGGATTTGAAGATGTAGGATGACTTGGATTGGTTGGAAGATCTAAAATTTTCAACAATTTTTCCCTTTGCCCCAGGATTTTGCACAGTTCTAAGACAGGGACAGGAACTTTCGAATTTGCTAACAAATTACCCAAGTCAAAACTCAAATCAACAGTCTCTTTAACACCATTTACTTTTTTAGCAAGATTAGGAATTGTTACCTTCGGTGCATTCTGTGTGGAAGGTCCCTCTCTTGCTTTCCTTTGGTAAGTAATTCCCTTGAAATTCTGGATGTTGTTGGTTTGTTCATTTGAAGGCATCTCACCATAGTACTGAGTTAAATTGTCAACCTTCTGGTGATGTTGGTTGGCTTGTGTCCAATCTTCCCTGGGAATGCTGTAGATGTCACCTACATGGTTGATGTATTCAGGCTCGCTTGTAGATGTACTAGGACCACAACCTTCCGGATGACCATGCTCTTGAACATAGCATGCATAATGGCATCCAGATTCCTTATGGAAGTCTCTGCATGCTGTACAAAATGGCTTGTAATGCTCAACCATGTTAGCAGCCTCTAGCTGATGAGGAGGTCTCTGTTCATGGCTGGGAGGCTTTCTTTGCCAAGTTGGTTTTGCTGGAAAAGTTCTAGGAGCAGGTTGTGTCTGTGTTCTTTCCATAGTTACCACTCTGTTCTGTATTTCCTTTAGTTGGGAAAGGTGTTTAGCTTCAGCTTCTTCCATGTTTCTTTTCATTTTCTTCTTCATTTCCAACATTTGTTGTTCATGAGCCTCCTTTATTGCAGACAAAGGGTCTTTTTCTTTATGTACTGTTGGTTTTAAAGGAGTTACAGTTCTTGAGAAACCAGGAATGTTGGACTTTCCGGAAGATTGCATGTTCTTATCAATTTTGCATGCCATACCTTGGGCTTGTAAAAGAGTGGTGGGCTCTTTGTCTCTAAGCTCATACTGCATTTCCCCACTAAGGGCTTCAATGTAGTAGACCAATATAGTCTGTGTAGTTGGTCTGTAATCGGTATGGATTGCATTAGACAAGTCAGTGAATTTCTTGTTAAATTCTTCCATGGTTTTCATTTCACTTCTTTTGATGTTCGTTAAAGCAACAAGTTGATGCTGAGGTTCCTTCTTCTCACCAAACTTGTTGGTGAAACCATCCTTGAAAGCAACAAAAGTTGCAAAGGAGTTGTTTGGTAAACCGATGAACCAGTCACCAACATCCCCGTCTAAAGATAAAGCAAACAACTTCATGTATACATCGTCATCTTTATGGGCAGGGTCTCTGACATATCCACTGATACACTTTGAGAAGGTCTTGGGATGATAAGCAACAGTAATGGCATCAGTGCCAATGAAGGTAGGAAGTTTGTCTATAGCTTTGTCTGGAATGTCGTGTGGTTGACCTGCTATCTGAGTAATGTCAAGGGGAGAATAAGCTCATCCATTGTATCACAAAGACAAGTATTATTTTCTTCAAGGTTAGTTTCTACAAAAAGACTATGGATGTCCGAAATAGACCAAGATCCAAGCTCTTCAAGGATCCTACGAGAAGCAAGCTTGTTTAGTCTTCTCCTATAAAACTTTTCAGGCTCAGGGATGAAACTAAGCAAGCCTTCAGAGTTTCTCCTAGTTGAATACCTTGGTAAATTAAAAGACAGTGGAGTTGCCAGATGGATTTCAAATCTAATATCAGAGTGATTGGATTAAAAAATCTATCATAAAGGTAAAAACTAGAAAAAACTAAGGTCATCCAGGAACAAAAAGATTTGTCCCCGACAACAGCGCCAAAGATGTTGTCCACTAAGATGCACACCAGCAACGGAAATCTTTCGAAAGCTGTCTTCTCACTACAAGTGGGAGAGGTGTGGCCTTGGGGGCAAGCAATGAGCCAGGTACTGTCACTTGAATCCCAGCTCCTCCGTTTAGGCTAACTCCAAACGAAGCCAAGGGGGCTTGTCCCTATCAAAGAGTTTTCTATGGCTCTTGTTTTTTAAGTATTTTTTAGGTGATGTATGGATACCGATGGGTGTTGTTTAGGAGTTTTTTGATGATGAGAACACAATAAACATGCAATCCACGTTGTGATTTACAAGATACAGATATCAAGATGAACAACAATATATAAATTGACTTGTAATTTAAGAAAGCATCCACAAGATAAACTTAAGCAAATAATAAGGACATATGGTCCAGATTAAGGTGATACATGTAAATTTCAGAGACCAGTGCCTTTATGGAGTCAAAAAATGATGCTTGGGATGCTGAAATGTGTAAGTCAAATATAAGTGTTCGTGAGATCATTTTGCAATGCTTCTTGGTAATTTTTGGAATGTTTTAAGTGTTCTTGATTATTAATGCTAAGAAAGCAGGGTATTGAAGTCCAACTAGAAGAAATACTTTCAGTGGGTCCTCTCGATGACCTGATGGACCGTCCAGTACTCTAGGCTAGGTGTCCAAGGAACTTAACCAGCAAGCTAGAGCTCTATGACAATGGTAAATCCGGCGCCACCAGCAAGAATTTGCCCACTACTTGAGTATTTATCGAAACAACGCCGGTTCATTGGTTATGGGGGTGAAGATTTTATTACGGTTATCACTTGTGAGATTAATAAAATCCAGTCACCGTTCCGAGTAATCCAACTTTTTAGGGTTGGCAGAGCATACTTGGTGGTGGAAAGCAACGAATTAAATTTTAAAAAGGGGTGTGAGTTTGAAGTATTTTATTAAGAGCACAATGAAACCTCTCGGACAGAGAGTGCTCTTGACTTTGTCTTATGACAAAGTTCAAGAGTCTTATGATGCACGGAAATAAAGTACTATACTGAAAATAAATTCTAAGCTACCCAAGAATCTCTTTCAGGTCAAAGACCGTACTCGGGAGAGCATGGGGATAAGTAAAAATCGAAATAAAAGCAACTCTCCGACAGAGAGCACTCTTGATCCACTATTGGTGAGATTCAAGAGATTTCTACTTTAAACACTCGTATTACTTGAGAGATGAAACTTTTTAATCAAATAGTAAACAACTAGCAATTAAAAATGCTAAGTATAAAAATTGAACTAATCTAGCAATTAGTTTTTGCTTGATGCAAAAATTTAACTAAGTAAAGCAAATGAAAACTAAAGTAGAAAAGAAACAAACCACTTCAAAGGACATTGCAAGACTTCCCCGAATGGGGGAAGTTGGGTGTGGGGGATTAAAAACCCCACTTAGGAAACTTTATTAATTAAGTACAATATTTTTAGGAATTTCAACCATTTGAAGAGACCTAGAGAAATAAAAAGGAAAAAAGGCCTTAAAGGCCCTTTTTTACAAAAGGAGAGTGATTGTCTTTGTCTTCTTTAGTTCAAATCCCAAAGTGTTTAGATCTTCTTGGTTTTGGTACTTGGTTTTTTCTCCTTCCTCTTGTTTCCAAGTTTATGATCTTCTTTTCCCTTTCTTCAAGCTTAATTTCTTCTATGGCCTTTTTTCTTTGTCAAATGCCTACACAAAAGAAACTCAACTCATGCACCCATTAAGTGTTAGCTTAAAATAAAAGATAAAGCTTGAAACTACTTAGATCTACAAATTTGCAAAAAAAAGTAAAACTAGATGGGATCAAACGCAACTTTTCAAAAGAAAGTAGATGTAAACTAGATGCAAAGCCTGGAACAATGAAATACAATGCAAGATCTAGCTATTAAAATGAAATGCAAACTAAAATGAACTAAGACTAGGATTAAACATTCCTTTTTTGAAGTTTTTTAAAGTTTTAGGGAGGAAATTGGTAGCAAAGGAAGGCAAACGAAAAGGAGGCAAAGATGAAAGGTGAGGGGAGAAAACGAGAAGGAAGGGAGGACTTAGAGGAGGGAGACGAGAAGGAAGAGAAGGTAGGAAACTAGAAGGAAAGGAAGCTAGAGAAGAGGGACGAAAGGAGGAAAGGAGAGGGAGTTTTGAGGCAAAAAAAACGAGGGGAAGCAAGCTTAGAGGAGAAAAGGGCTTGGGAAAAGAGAAAGATGAAAGGAGAAGAAGGCTTTGGAAGGGAGGGACGAGAGGAAGCTAGAGAGAAGAACTAGGACGAAGGCAAGGATGAGGAGGTGATCTTGAAAGGAGAAAACAGGGGCCAAACAAGACCAAAGGGAGAGACTAAGAGATGGAAAAAAGTAGATCTAGGGATTCTCACAAAGTAACCAGTAACCAGTTTGATTTTAAATTTAAGGGATGGAAAAGATAGCAAGCCTCAAGCTCAGTTTGTAACTTTGATTGGATCCTTGGAGAGTTCCTGAAATACAAAAGTTGTCAGAAAAATAGTTGATGGAGAGGAGGGAGAGGCAACCGAGCTCAAGCTCAACTAAATCCTTGAATCACTGCAAAAATGCACCACTTAAAAGCATAAACTCAGATCAAAGCTTAGTACATTAAACAAAATTAAATGAGAAGTACATAAGTATATCCGACTACAGTTTGTACTCCTAATCACATCAAGCCTAACATCAATGAATAACTTGGACCATCAAATATTCATCCTATGCTCTTAAGAAAGAAATCTAAGCTAAGGAAGATCAAGCATAGATAATGTAAGTAAGTGCAAAAAGAAACAGTATCACCTCATAGATTGTGAATCATTCTCCATAGACAACAATGGCACACAATAGACCTCCAAAGTCACTTTTTTATTCCAATGGTAGCAAATGCTACAAGCTCTTACAAAAATATAGCAGAGTAAGTTTACATGAAAAGTTCCGTACTAAGAGTGCCCAAAGGCATACTCTTTATACAAAACTAGAAGGCTAAAACCCTAATTCGAATTGGCAAATGGAGGGAGCCAATAGCACTTGACACAAATTCGAAATCCAATCAAGTCCAATCCAATTCGTAGCTTGGAGTGAGACACATCACATAACTCGAGTTTGTTGGTGGTTGAGAGTGAGGATGTGGCCTCCACCTAGGCAAGGCGCCCCCCACTCAAACTTTGGAGATATCACCCATCAAATATGAAGTTGCCAAGTGTAAAACACGTGAACCCTAGGAGATATGTTTGAGCCTTTGTGGGAGATCAAGCATGGGTGGTAATGAATGCTAACTCGTCTTCAATGGGAGCCAAGCCCATGAGGTGGCCACAAAGGAAGGAGGGCGCCCACCTTCTCATAAATACACATTCAACAATCCACTTAATGAATGCCAAGTCACTAATTCGTGATTCTATTGAAGGAGGGCGAATTTTCTTGAGGTAGATCTCTTCTGGTGACTGGATAGTGAACTGAATGCACTTGGAGTTGATTGGAATCTTTATTAATGCCCCGTTCCATGTCATTTAGCCTTTTATTTTATTCATTTTGGATTATTTTGGAGAGATTTGGATTATCTCCAAAATATTCATTTTTAATATTTTAATTAATAATTTCTCTATAAATGAGTTTTTTGAGAAATTATTAATTATGAGGCTGAATTGACATCTGAAACTTAGGATAAGCTAGTCCGGGGGTCATTTTTTTATTTTTGGCTTATGAATCAAGCCTTCAAACTCTTAAAATGGACCCCGGATGACTGAGATATTACAGATTTGATTTTTCCAATTAAATATTTGGAAAAATAATAAAAATAATAAAAACTCAATCCAACGCGTCTGATAAAATTTTTTCGGATAGTGTTTTTATTGGACGAGGACCCTATAATCTGACCATCTAAGACATACATGGTGTCTAGTAGGATTATATACATCAATTGGACTCTAATAACCCCCCAAGGCTCAAATTTTCAAAATCGTGCATTCCAGCTTTGGAGGCAGCGGTAGAAAACCTCGTCGATTATTACTTGGCTATAAGGAAAGCATAATTGACAAGGGAAAAAACTCCGTGGAATACCTTAGTTGATAATCAAGTCATGTGGAACCGAGCCACTCAAAATCCTACTAGCACACTTATTACAAACCCCGCGGGGCCATGGTCATTTCGACTGAAAAATAAAACTGGCTAGCCAAAATTGGCTAATTATTGCAAACTGAACCCCTGATACTCTGGAAGTGAATTACTGATGCTGTTCCAACAGTGGCGGCTGAATGGAGGTTCAACTATTTGTACAAAAAAGTTGGTAACACCTATCACCTGCATTGCCTTCCCAATCTGAATATGTGAATCCAACAAGCGGAACTCCACCCCGTCTCACATAATTGAACCCATACTCTGTTGTTCCATTGATGTACCTCAGAACATGCTTTGCGGCCACCCAATGTACATCTCTAGGTTCTACCATGTACTGATTCAAGGTGTTGACGACAAAACTCAAATCTGGCCTGGTGTTGACCAAGTACATCAAGGAACCGATGAGATGTCGGTACCTGGTGGGATCAACCAACTCACTCTTAGAAGCCACTTTCTTCTTCCAGTTGGTTGTCATAGGAGTAGTCAAGGGCTTGCAATCTTGCATCCGAAATCTCTTCAGTATGTCCATTGCATACTTGCCCTGACTGAGAAAGATATGCCCATCTTCCTGCCAGACTTCCATGCCTTGGAAGTAATGCATCAATCCTATATCCTTCATTTCAAACTTAGAAGCAAGGTCCTTTTTGCAATCACTGATGAGTTTCTCTGCCCCTGTAATGAATAGGTCATCTACATATAGTACTAGGATAAGCGGATCTCCTTTCACTACGATGAAGTAGAGATTTGGATCAGCTTCGCTCTTCTGAAAACCTAACTGTTGCAAGTAGGTATCTATCCTAGAATACCAAGCTCTAGGTGCTTGCTTTAAGCCGTATAGAGATTTCTTTAGTATGCATACATGAGACTCTCTCTCAAGTACCTCGAAGCCCTCTGGCTGCTCAATGTACACCTCCTCTTCTATGAGTCCATTGAGAAAATCCGTCTTGACATCCATTAGGTGAATCTTCCATCCCATCTCTGCTGCTACAGAGATCATAGTCCTGATGGAAAAATACATGGCCACTAGAGAAAAAGTCTCCTCATAGTCAACTCCCTCTATCTGTGAGAACCCTCTAGCCACATACTTGGCTTTGTATTTCTCAATGCTGCCATCTGCAGCATACTTAATCTTTTAGAGCCATCTAGAGGTGACTACTGACTTTGCCTCTTGTTTGGGTACAACTTCCTAGACATCATTGTTCATGATGGAAGCATACTCTTCCAACATGGCATCTCTCTAGGCCTGCTTGCTCATAAGAGGTTGGCTCAGGCTCACTGATACTGCTTACTAGAGCTAAGTAACTGCAAAATCTCTGTGGAGCCTTCCTTTCTCTTACATCTTTCTTAGGAGTTCCTAGTGCCTAAGCTTTCTTCAAAGTATCTTGAAGCCACTTGGGATTTCTCTTCCCTGAAGTGACATCCTTTGTGGAGAACTCCTCATCCTCGTCCCAATAACCTGTGTGAGAATGAGTACCTCCAGTAGATGTGCCCACAGTCGTCGATCTTGTAGCTCGAGAACCTATAATCTGGGAGCCTGATCCAGGTTGATCACCAACCTGAGATCCTGTGCTATTTCCTGCTCCTGTGCCTGTGCAACCTGTAACCTGGGCATCTGTCACTCCAGACACTTGGGACCCTGTTGGTTGTGGAATGGTACTCTGACCTGGGTCATGCAAGGAAGTAGCTGTCTAATGTTTTCCCTTCTCTGACTCACATGACTTTCGGAATGCTCGATACTCCTCGAATTTCACATCCCGCCTCACAACAGTTTTCTTGAGAGTAGGAATGTAAATGCGATTGGCTTTTGAAGTATCATCATATCCAACAAGAATTCCCCTCTCGGCTGTAGGTTCCAACTTAGTCCTTTTCTCTGAAGGAACATGCGAGTAGGTAAGGCATCCAAAAATCCTGAAATGCCCAACTTTGGGTTTCCTTCTAGAGAAAGCTTCTTCTGGAGTTTTGTCCCCCAAAACTTTATGAGGACTCCTGTTCTGTATATAGGCTGTAGTGTTACATGCCTCAGCCCAAAGAAAAAATGGCAAACCCTGGTCATGCAACATAGACCTTGCAGCCCCAATAATAGCCCTGTTTTTGCTCTCAGCCACCCCATTCCGTTGAGGTGTCTAGGGTACAATCAACTGCCTCTTGATGCCCTCCTGAATGCAAAACTCATTGAACTCTTTGGAGGTATACTCACCTCCATTATCAGATCAGAAGATCTTGATCTTCCTTTCTGTTTGTTTTTCCACAAGAGATTTGAACTCTTGAAACTTCTTCAAAACTTCTTTTGATTCCTTAGTCTTTAAGAAATAGATCCAGGTTTTCCTGGAGTAGTCATCAATGAAAGATACATAGTACTTGTAGCCTTTCAAGGATGTAGTGGACATCGGACCACATAGGTCAGAATGAGTCAAATCAAGAGCTCCTGTAGCTCTGTTGTCACTCTTTGGAAAAACTGTCTTGACGTACTTCCCGAGAGCACACCCTTTGCACACATCATTCTGCTCTGTGCTAAAATCAGGTACTCCTATCACAATCTCCCTCAGAATCTTCAGGGCAAGATGGTGTAGATGAGCCATCCTCCTGTGCCAAAGCTCACAGGTGTCACAATCACCATCTCGGCTATTATGACTCCGGGCATGATGAAGCTGAAAGTTTAATCTGTACAGTTTTCCACTGCGGACTCCAATCCTCATAGCAGAGGCATCACTGGATACCTTAGGATGAACTATAACATTTCCATCTCTGAACATCACCCATAATCCCCGATATTCAATGGTAGACACGGAGATCAAGTTCTTTTTAAGACCTGGGACATATAGAACATCTCGAACTCTCATATGCTCTCCTGATTCCTTCTGAAAAGACACGGTTCCACGTCCTACTGCTTTGAAAGTATAGTTGTCTCCCAGTACAATCTCAATGTCTAGCCCATCCTCGGCTAGATCTGTAAAGTACCCACGAACACCTGTCATATGGCTGGAAGCTCCGCTGTCTATGTATCATATACTAGAAGTAAAGGCACTCAAAGATTGACCTATGTTGAGAGCCATCTCTCTGTCAATCTCATCCGTAGAATACTCATCTATGTCCACGGAGGAGCAAGAAGTGTAGACAATTTGACCATCCCTCATACTTGTGGTCATGGTGATCTGAAGGCACAGATCTGACTCCTGCAACTGCAGATCTGAGGCCCAACAGATATCACCGCACAGATTTGGTATACAACTTGCAGATCTGAGTGTGAATGCTCTCTCTGACCCTTACCAAGGCTCTGATACCATGTAAATTTTAGATAATCTAGAGTTCATTACTCCCTCTGGATAGCCCTGAGATCTCAAGTGGTTTGAGTCTCGTATACCAATAAACTCATAAAGACATAAAACTCAACAACTAGATCTCTTTACAACATAAAACAATCATTCACACATAAGACACTACATATACCTTGGAAACCCCAAACAAGGAAAACCAACAATCCTGTGGGGCTATCTTCATTCTCGAGCCCAGAGCAATATATGAAATAAACAAATACAATACAATGTTACCTCAGATGTAGCACTCAATCCCTAAACGGGTCAATGCTCTAACTCTGCATGCATCAGCTGATGCATGCACTGGGAGAACTGCCCTAGCTGTCAATTTGGATCTGAGTCACCCTGCAAGTAGCTCTGACTGTATTACCTCTCTCAACCCTCTGCTATGCTCCAGAAGAAAGCTCACTGCTGAATGCGTCCTCCTCTACATGGATAAGTGCGCCCTCCCTCAAGGCAACAAATGCTTGTACTGGATTAGATCTCAGCAGATCTGAGCTCTGATCATCACAAACCTTCCTCAAATGCTGAGGCAAGGCTACTCTGAAAGTCTCAGACACTCAATCGCTCAACCGGATGCGGTACGAGCTTCTCACTCCTCAAAGAATGCGCCCCCTTCCCAAGGAAAGTCACCCACCTCACAACTGGATCTATCTCAAATCAGTTGGCTCAGTGATCATGACAGACACTTTTTGTCTCCTTATATCAGCTCACAACAAAATTAGGTTTACCAAAAACCTAACAAAAACAGGTGCATGCAAAACTTTTCATGCACTCTTGAGAATAACTTCCCTGGTTAACTTTTTAACAGTCCTGTTATCACACAACTTGTAGTTGTCCCTAACGGTATCCCATCCGAGATGGTAGAGGAGATGGACAACTAAAGGAGTGACCCAAGAGATGCCACGGTTCCCAATGCAAGCTGGGAGTCACATCAACCGAGGCACTATTCACTTTAGATCAAGATGAATCAAGATCAAGGGGGAGACCCTATAGCCAATCTTAAGATGATTGGACCAAAGCAAAGGTTCCTAGGGATATGTGAAAGACAAGTTACGGAAACCAATGCAAGGTTAGGTGGACCTAGAAGTTTAAGTATGGTTGAAAGAGGCTTAAGGGATGACTTATGTTTCAACCAATGAATGATTTAGGCCACATGATGAGATCAAATGACAAGATCTAGTACCATGAAATACACAAGTGGGGCCCACTTCATTGGGATATGGAAATGGTTCAAATGGGACCCACAAGGTGAAGTTAAGGGTGCAAATGGTACCAAGGGGTATGCAAAGAGTAGATCTATGGATCTAAGATGAAATTAGAGATATCCACATATGGGATCTAGCACTTTACACTAATCCCAAGAAATGCGAATTGCCTTAGGTGGACTAGTGCCTTGAAATGGATGGGCAAATGGAGTCAAAGGGGTGTCAAAATGTAGATCGGGACACTTAAGATGCAAATCAAGGGTGATACTTAAGATCAAGTAAATGTGATGGTTAGATCTTGCTAGATCTAATATTTCACTAAGTGATCCAAGTGGAGAACAACCTCAAAATGAGGAATGATACCCCCAAGGCAAAAATCCACAAAGTGATACACTAGATGTAGGTTTCAAGGTATGCTCTTTTCAAAACAAGCGGGATCTCAACCACCCAAGTCCTTGAAATGGGCGAACTCAAACCCCTAGGAAGTGCGACTTTACCCAAGGAGGGCTAAATGCATAGGAAAGTGTGTCAAATCAAGTCCAATAGCCACGAAATTTTAGATCCGGGTAGTTTATGCAATTATCAATGTGGATCTTGAAAATCAAAGGGCTCCAACGGCTAGATCTCCATAGATCTGAGATTGAAGATGCATCACCAGATTGACCCAAGTGGGGCACAACCCTCAAAATGAGGAATGGGGCCCACAAGGTGAAAATCAATGAAGTGAAACACTAAGGGTAGGTTATCAAATGTGAGGATCATGAATCAAGTGGGATCTCACCTACCCATGTACTAGATCTAGCTTAACTCAATCACCCAAGGAGGGCAACTTTACCCAAGGAAGGTTAAATGCCTTGAAAAGTGTGTCAAATGTAGCCCAATCCACACCAAACTATAGATCCGAATCGCCGTGGATACTATAGAGGTGGGTTTTCAATATCTTTTCAAAAGCCAAGCTAGATCCAAGTAGATCTAAGAAAAACAAAAATGGGGGTTTTGATTTCAATGTAGTTTTTGACCAATAGTATGGATAGCAAGCGAAATCAATACGTACCTTGTAGATCTTACCTCAAAAGCTTGCGGCCTCTTTGCAAATGGAGAATTCTTGCCCTAGTTACAGTTCCAAGCTTGATCCAAGTGTCTTCAACCAAAAACGTCCAAGCCCTAGGAGGAAATATGTCCCATGAAAACCTGTAAATCAAACTACATCAAGTTAGATTTGATCCACAAATCCATAAGATCTAAGCATGTCATATCAAGAAAGTAATCAATGGACAAAGCACAATTGAAAAACTCCCTCTCTATGAAGACGTCTTGCCCATGGGGGATGTGAGCAACCTCTACAATCTTCCCACAAAGCAAATCGTTGAGCTAGCTTGAAGTAATTCCACCTCCCTCTCTTGATGTCGATTTCACCTAAAAAGCAAACAATGTCTAGAAGCAAAAGATCCAAGAACATATGCAAGACCAACCCAATCAAAGCCAAGAAGTAGATCTCCAAAATATTCTTTTCATTCCAAGTTTTCTAGAGCCCAAAGGTGAGCTATACAATAGGGGTCCTCCTCCTTGTATAGGATAATAAAGACCAAAACCCTAGATCTCAAAACCACTTTACAACAAGATGAGTGGTTGAGATTAAAAGATCTCAATACATAATCAATGGCTAAGATGAATCATAACAACATAACACATGGATCACTCAAAATAATGATGACATCATAGCTAAAAGTACTCATGGAGGGTGACGTCATCCTTTAGAGGGGGCAAAAGTACATGGGCCCACCTCATAGGACTAGGACATGGCTCATGAAGCACATGGTGGGGATAGGAGGCATTAATCCTTGCTAGCTCATCCCCATGGCACAATAAAATACTATAATATGTCCAAAATAAATACAAATGATCAAATCTGTCCTCAAAATCTGTGAGAGACATGCAGTAAAAGGCCTCATGTGGCCTCTGTGGACCCCACTAACTAATGAAAACTGGTTGGAAGATGGGGGGTTCACCCTGGAAGATCTCTGTAAAAACCAAGTGCCAAAACCTTGCCTCAATTGCCCAAATTGAATTCCTCAGTGACCCTTTTATTCCATTTTTCACCTGCCTCGGTAACTGTGAAAGTGCTGAAACTGCCTCCTAGGGCATTTTTGTTGTCAATCTGAGCCCACCAGGCTTTCCAGAAGGGGGGGTAAATGGTAATATCAAGTGGCTGGATCACCCCCTCTTCATATAGAGCCCTAGGTGAACTGGCCTCTCATGGCCCCTACTGGTCAGGCTGGGAAATCAGCCCCAAATCTGGTCAACAAGTGGAAAACTGCATCTATCATTGTCAGAAGTGCCCGGAAGTGAATGATAAGTGTCTCATTGGATCCAGAAGACCCAAATATACTGAGAATGTGTACTCATACACCATGGGTTGTGTTATCACCTAAACTGTAGTTACCCCTATGGATGGATCCAGTCATGGATGGCAATAGGGAAGGGCAACTTGAAAGGTGCAACCACGATCACCTCGACCTCCAATATGTATGGTTGTCACGCCAGTCGAGGCAACCTTCGCTTTATGTTATCTAGCCCAGACAACAAAGGGGGAGACCCGATCTACTCCCGACAGGAGAGATCAAAACCAAGACACCAAATCAGGGTATTTCTAAGTGAAGTTAGATGTATGGTTTATCCTAGACTTGAGGATGAAGTCACAAGCTAAGTGAGGGTTCAATAGGTATAGCTTTGGTTCATAGTTGATGTGAGAGTGACTTATAATGTTTGAAGTGAGATCTAGGATGAGTGTACTAGGTCAATGTCAAAAGGTCCACTGCCTTGGGAACCGTGTCCAATGCAGGATAGTTTTGAGGGATGTATTGGGGCTAACTAGTACATGAGACAAGCTTGACCATGATTCATGATAGCTTTAAGGGTATAGTTCACCATGCAAAAGTCAAACCACAAGTCAATCCAACAATCTAGGAAAGTTGGGTTGTCTTGGAGATAAACCAGTGCCTTGGGAATTGGGAAGTGGAGTCAAAGTAGGGTTGACTTATGGTTTAGGACTCCTACAACATGAGATAAGTGGGCAATAAAGGTCTTGATGGTTGAATGTATCTGGATCTAGGTTTGACCCAAGTGGACCACAATCCCTTAAAACAAGGAATGCAGTCCCCAAGGCAAGATTTGACAAAGTGACAGTCTAGACCTAGGTTTTGAATTATTCCGGTTTCAGATCTGCAATAATCTCAAGTACCCAGTTCCTAGAAGTGAGTGAACTCACTTCTCCAAGGTGGTGCGACTTTACCCAAGGAGGCTTAAATTGGGGTTTAGGTGGGTCAAATCATGTCGGATGGCATCCAAACTTTAGATCCTAGTAGATCGGTCAGGTAGGAGTATGGATCTATAATTTCGTGGCAATCCACCGGTTAGATCTTAGTAGATCTGAGTTTAAGTGTTCCAAGTGGTCCAAAATGGGGATTAAATCCCTTAAAATGTGGAATGGGGCCCACAAGGTGAATTTCAAGAAAGGGACAACCTGGGTGTATGTTATTTGATGTGTAGATGTCAAATCAAGTGGAATCTCAAACACCCACCACTTAGATCTAGGTCAACCTGCTCAACTGGTGAAGTGCGCCTTGCTTGGGAGAGGCTAAGTTGGCCTGGGAAGGGGATCAAATGGAAGCCAATCCTCACCAAACTATAGATCCGGGATGCCGTGGATGCTATAGAGGTGGGTTCTTAATATTACGCCCAACAACCCAATAGATCTAAGTAGATCTGAGAAAATGTAAAATGAGGGTTTTAAGATATTTAGGGTTTTAACAATTTATGAGCTATGTCAATGGATTGGATAAAGGAAAGAGAAACAAACCTGTGGATCTTACCTGGGTAACCTTGTAGATGCCTTGATGATGATGATCTATGCAAACCCGATCAATTTGAGAAGCTTTGAGGTAGTTTCTATGCAAGTCGATTTGGTCCAAGAAGCCAATGCGCCCTCTCTCCTGCACAACAAACGTCATCAATATCAGATTTGATGCATCAAGAGATAAGACTAATGCCACAAAAGAAGTAACAGAAAGATAGCATAGATCACAATGATACTAATGATAACCCCCGGATACAAGCGAATGCCAAGAAAGTCGATTTGAAGAAGCCTTGCAAAATCGCCCTTGTTGAAGTCGCCCTCCTGTAGACAAACAATGATTTCCAAAAAAGATAGATCTTACCACAATTTCCAAATGCTAGGTTGCAATAGACTTTCCAATCACCATCTAAGAACACCAGATGCAAAGGAGACCACAAGAATTTCCACAAGAATATTTTTCTATACCAATAATCCAAGAGCCAAAGACCCTTTACAATGAGAGGCTCTCTCCTTTAAATAGGAAGGAGAGGCACCAAAACCCTAACCACTTTTTGAATGAGTGGCTAAGATTAAAAGATACAAATGTCTAATCAATGGTTGAGATGAGCTCAACAACATAATACATGGATCACACATAAAATATAATATAAGTGGACAAAATCGCCCTAGAAGAGGGGAATCCCACCAAATCATGATGATGAAATATCATAAGAGGCTTATGGTGGGTCCAAGGGGTAATTTTATCCCTCCTTGGTCAATCCCCATAGCACAATACCCAAAAAATAATCATGAATGTACCAAATCGTGCCTCCATAGTAAAGTCGTGGTCCTCAAAAGACCTCAAAAATCCACAGAAAGTGCCATAAATGATGGATGCGGGCCCCGATGAAGCTGAAACTGCTGGAGAAGGTGTGGAAGGTCCCGATCTATCATCACTGATCATCCCATGCCATAACTTTGCCTCAGTAGCCCAAATCGATTTCCTCAATAGCCATTTCTACCAATCCTGAAATGCCTCGGGAAGCGTGAAACTGCCCCAAACAGCCTCCTGGAGTGCTGGCGCTGTCAAGGTGAGGGCACCAATGTGTCCGGGAGGGGGGTAATATGGTAAAAACAAGTGGCTGGACCACCCACTCCATCATCAGCGCCCTAGGTCAACCGGATAAAAATCATCTCTGCTCTGACAGGGCCTCCATCAGACCAAAACTGCACTGGGACAGCCTACTGAGGCTCAATCATCACTGTAAGTGCCCGGAACTGAAAACAAACTGTCCCATTGGACTCAGAAGGTCCAAATCTATCCAAGATGTGTACTCATACACCATATGAGTCTCTGCATGATCAAAATAAATATCCAATATACCGGAACAAGGCCAATAATAATGCTCTGTAAATGATCAAACACTGTTGTATCCCAAGAATCATCATCATAACCCTGTAGCTGCTGCATAGAATCATCATGCATGTGTACATAGACCATATATCATCTATCCATATCCTCATAAGGTCTAACATCTCATGTCCCATGGTCCTCCATGGTCAAACTAGGTCCAACCATGACCAAATGTAACTCAGTCCATCATCCAAGGCTGCTGAAAAGTATCACGGTTAATACATGCTTTACAATTTATTCAAATAGCAATTATAACACAGAGTAATCATGACTGGCGATCTAAATCCAAATATATAGTGTCGTTAATTATTATTATTACTCAGATTAGACTTTCAGGATCATACTCACTTCATAGTTGTGATCAATTTGCTAGTGAAGGGTGAAGGCTAAATTAACTTGGCTAGGCTAAGGGATGACTTAACTGTCTTGACTTTGTGACACTTTGGCAAGGGAAAGGGAATACACCATAGTATATACTGAATGAGCAATAACACAGGGAATGGCGGTGTCCCACAAATGGATGAGTTGTTTAAAGAGGGTTTATTCACCTTCACAGATGCGCACAATCCATAATACAAATAAGGCCAGCAATTGTTTAGATATAGCATTTAAGTTCCATTGCTTTCTGGGCCTGAAGTTTCCATAGCCTTGATCTATGTGTGTTTACAAACACATTGCATAGATTTACATTTTTATTTAGGCTTTCTGCTGCAGGTGTGTTTTTAAGGCACTTGTTTACCTGAGCACTTCTAGGTGTGTCATGGACAGCTTGTTTACCTAGGTATTTGTTTTCCAAAAGATACAACATTTTATTTTTATTGCCATGTTCATTTGGCATGCCTCTCATTCATGTGTGTTTAGAAACACATTGCATGAATGGGCTTTTCATACAAGATATAGCATTTTATTTTCCAGATTTTGTATTGATGGCAGCACTAAAAGTTTCAGGTTTAGCCAACACAACTTTAGTGACTAGGCGGAATTCACAAGGAACTCCAACTCACCATAGGTAAGTTTTGTCACCAACTCAGAGCCGAGACACAATAAACAGGGAAGCTCATCCAATACAGAGGCTACAGTGGGGAAAAGTCCTCCATGCCACTAGTCAAGTAGTAAGTCAGGGTGATAATCTAAAAGGTAGGCCATGGATGGATGAAGACAATGAAATGATGGAGCCAACACTAGCAAGCCAAAGTATGGTGTAATGATCACCTCTATTCTCCCTAAGGAGGGTAAAACCAATGAGTATGAATAGTGAACTTCTAAGTCTGAGTAGGGACAATATGATATATATAATAGGTCAACCAGGTCCAAATATCTATATGATCGCCAGATCATGACACTAAGTGCTAAGACATGCTACAAGAATAAGTATAAAAGCAATCTAACCATAACACCATGATATACCTGCTGAGTCATATACCTGAAAGCTCATCAACCTGTACCATCATCTGTCCTCTGAGACTGCTGCTGTAACTCTGGGCACTACTGTCTGCTCTGTACCAATGGTATAATGGCTACATCGGTCACCTCTCTGAGTGTCCTGAAACTCAGTCATGACATGGGGAATGCACTGCTGTCCACAATCTGATAGTGATCCAATATAGATGCTCATCTCGGCATCTCAAATGCAAGGGAACTGGCTGAATAGTGTACTGGAATGAGAAAAATAATGCATGGTAGCCCGGCTACTATATATGTGATAACAGGTTGCTCTGATGGGCTAGCTGTAGGGTCCACCATATATGGACAGTGCATAATCTGATGATCTGAAGTAATAATAAAACCTGCTGAACTGCATCAATCATTATCTGAACCTTATGTCCATCATATAGCATCATCATCAAGAGTATGTGGGCCCATACATCATCATCAATAATCCTACATGGTCCACATCATCACGGATCCCAGGAAATGACCATAGTCAAACTGGTTTTGTCTAGGTCAATATACAACCAAGGATAAATCATATCAATAGACTAAAACATGTTCCTCTAATCATACTCACAGCTTAACTTAAAGTATACCATCATTTAGTGGCATTAATCATGTTAACATATTCCATTGTTATTTATAATTACTTGCACAATAGTTTAAATGACAAACTCACCCATTGGACATGGTCTAACTGCTAGTTAAGGATGAAGGCTAGGAACAAGGCTGGGAAAAAGGGGGTGACTTGTCTAACTCAACTAAAAGACATTTTGGACTGGGAGAAGGGGGAAGCTGCAAACTCTGTGCTGGACAAATAACACGGGGAATGACTGTGCCTCACAAATGGGTAAGTTGTTTAGAGAGTGCTTATTCAACTTAGGCATCATGTCTACATCAGGTTGATCCAAGTTCATTAGGATCATTCAATTTCATTTCATGGCCTTTTTGGCCTACATAACCCTTCTGATTTCAGGTGTGCTGATAAGCACAACTAATTGCAGCTTGCATCCAGGGCATGTTTATATATATACAAGGTCATCAATTGTTTAGTTATAGAATTTAAGAACCATTGCTTTTTGGACCTTTCTTATACTCTTCTAGGAGTATTTTTAGTAGTTCATCGCTCTTGCCCTTTACTCACGTGTGTTGATAAATACATTCTAGAGTTTTTAGTTTCCATGGGCGAATTTACATAAGTTTCCATAAGTAGTACATGAGCTTTCAATTTTAGTCAACAACATCTCAAGTGACTAGGGGGAGTTCGTGCCAGTGCCAAACATCGGGACAATCGACCGGAAAGATTTAGGTCTACAATCCAACTTACCAAAGGCAAGTTTTGTCACCAACTCTGAGCCGAGACACTAAACAAATAGGGATGTGATCCAAACACAGAGGTAGTAAAAAGGGATGTCCTCAATATCAGAATCAAGTAAAACAAGTCAAGGGTTAAAGCCAAATAAGGAAAGTCATGAATGGATGGAGTCAAGTGAAAGTGGAGCCTAAGCTAGCAGACAACTGGTGTCAAGAAAGACCATATCTATGCAAGGTAGTAAACCAGTGAGTTTTGTCAAACAACCTAAATGTGCAAGTAAAATGTCCATTTTATAATTCATCATCAAGATAGTTCATTTTATAAAGTTTGCCACATCATGAATTATATACCAAGCCAATGCTGTGAACATGACTAAAACAACAAGATAATAATCCACAGTCAATGATCAGAAATCCATAGGTCATACAACATCATCATAAGAATAATTATCATATATCATCTGAAACATTGCTGCAATATATCTCTAGGCACTGAACTGAAACTGTATGGAATAAAGGGTCACATCGGTCATCAAATCTGAACTCTCAAGGCTCAGCCTTGACACAAGGTCTAACATAAGTTTGAATAATACATTGCTCTGATCATGAGTGATCTCAAAATATAAAGTCATCATAGCCAAGCTCTGAATAATCTAAGCTCTGGAATGTGCAGATATCTGCTAAGCAAGAATAGTAGCCCTGCTACTATGGTGTGATAACAAGTCCCATCATTGGAACCAGTTGTTACCCCTCATATTTTATGTGGGTAATCCAACATATGACTATGGTGACTTCATTTAGATTCCAGATCCCGACACAACATATCTAGTTGCACGTGGCTTAGGATCCTTTGGGGTGATTTTCATGTTATATTATTGTGAAGTATTGTTTAATGGGATGTATATTCTTTGTGGAACACCACCCTCCTTAAAAAATGGTGGGTGCACTCTGTTATCCACTAAATTGCACTTAGTGGATTCCGAGTGAACCGTTGAAGTTGTGAACATGTTCAATGTTCGTCATCAGTGTTCCAAGATCCATCAGGCAAAATTTTTTACCCGTTGTAATAATTTGCATGTCCAAACCCCTGTGGGGAAATTGTAATAAGTTGGTCTAGCATGAGTGTTTTTTATGAAAGGTTTGGCCTTCGTTAACATTTGTTATCAGGGGAATACTCTAGAGTGTTTTTTCCTTAGGGATTATGCGTTACTGAAAAGTGACGTATAATTCCCGAGTTTTTCACTCACACCTCCAAAGCTGGAGTGTTTTGATGATGACGAATTTTGAGGGGTTATTAAAACCTACTGGAATGCATTTTTGTAACATGCTAGCCATCAATATTGAGTCATATGGACATGCACTAGGTCCCTAGGATTTTTGAGTCATTCTGCGAAAATTATTTTTTCTCAGTTTATGAGTTTTTTTAATAATTTAATTACAAAATGAGAAAAGTGATAAAAGATGGGTTAGGAGGTGAATTTGGACATGGGGGTGCTAGTTTGCTAACCCAGAGCACCCATAAAACCCCTAAACCCACTTTTCCTAAGTATTGAGTGAATATTATTCACTTAAGTCAATTTCTCTCCAAAATATTAAAAAAGTCTTTTTTAATTCAAAAATAATGGATTTGGAGAAAATCCAAACTCCTACAGAAAAGGTAGGTGGTCTGGTGAGTTGACCCAGTTGACTTGGCAAAGACATTTAAAGAAGATCCCAATCAATATTGGAGTGTTGTGAGCATTGATTTGATTGGAAAGAGGTGACATCCATCCCCTTGAATACCACTCCAACCACCATATGAATCATGATTTGGATCCTACACTTGTCATTTGATGCCCTAAATGGCTCTCTTCTTTACAAATTCGAATTCTTCCTCTTGGAGTGTTATAAAAGCAAGGCTCTTGCTCCATTATTCACATGGATGCATAGAACCTCTGCTATTTTGTACATTGTGCTATTGAGTAATATATTTTTAGACTTTGGAGGTCCATCGGGTGCATCTTGTGTTGGAATGTTATACATATGAGGTGATATTGTTGTTATTTTTATGCTATTTCATGCTTTCATTGTGTAGATTTAGTCTATTGGATATAGAAACAAACATTTTGGTTGTAATTTGTTTGTTTATGCTTAGATTAGATATTAGGAGATTCGAATGTAATCGACTGTATTCGGTTATACTTAGATTCATTTGGTCTCATTTTATTCTAACACACTAAGTTTCACATTGTTTTTGCAAGTTTTGCCATTGTTTTAGCTGCAGATCCAAAGGCTCAAGGGGATTGAGAACTCGATTGTTCTTCCTTTTCTTGGGCAGCCATCTTTCTTCTAACACATTTGTATTTCAGAGATCTTTCAAAGCTATTTGCAAGAGACAAGGGCATTGGAAAAACAAGTTTCATCCATCTCTCTAAAACAAACTATCTCTTTTCCCAACTCTTTCTTGCTTTGCTTAAGAAGTAGATCCATTTTCATGCTTAGTATTTAGATCCATTCTTCTTTCAGCATTGCAAACTAGTTTAGATCTTATATTTCAATTAAAAAAGTTTATCATTCATTAGATCTAGGCTAGATTTGAGATTTTCTATACTTAGAAAAAAAATTCGAAATTTTTCTAAGTGTAAAAATTTTCAAATTTTTTATTTTTTCATTGTCTTTCCTATCATATATCATCACTTTTAACTTGTTGGTTTTTAGCAGGTCTGCACATAAAAGTGACCTTTTTGGAGTGATCAAGACCATCAAAGAAGGCTTAAAACGAAACGGTGGACACCCAATTTGTTGTATAATTTTTGTACATCATTGTAAGCTCTTAGATCCAAGTTTAATGGACTAAGAAGCATTTTACGCATTCAAATTGTAAAAGATTTAAGCGAGAGCAGTGGGGTAACCAACACCCACATCCCATCCCCCTTGGGGGGATTTGTGTTTTTGTCAATTTTCGTGTGATTGAATTTTTCTAACTCCAACTTTTCACACAGTCACTTTTGAAGTGCAGGGTGTATCCTCCATTTAAATTTGCAACTTAAATCATTTCTTAATTTTTTCATTTATGCAAAAAGTAGAATAGAAATAAAACCGTCTTCGTCGCCACGAAGTATGCTCTCACCTTCACCCAAAGGCAATTTTGTTGATTAGTGAAGGTTGATCAGAAAGTGACGCATAAGATTGGCCATTAATATCTTTTCATTTACAAGTTTTTTGCATTTCAATTTCATAAGACTCTTGAACTTAGCTGAAAGCAAGTCAAGAGCGCTCTCTGTTGGAGGATTGATGGTTACTTGCTTCTAATTGGAATAAACTATTTGCCTACACTGCGTATGCTCTACCCACCAGCAGTATGTCTGAGCTGTGGGATACCAAGAGCAGCTGGAAGCACTTTTTAATTCTCACATTTAATTTAATCAAGTCACCTAATAAAATTAACTACCCACAACATAGCGAAAATCCGACACTTCGAGACTAGTTTTTGGTGGGGAAGTTTTGCCTGGGGGCGTCGGGTAGCTGTACTCTGACCTTGGGGCACCGTTAGACTACATCCTTGTTGGTGTAGTGTTGAACACGTGCTCAGGGTATTGACAGTCCGTCATGTCCTTGTACAGAAGCACCAAATCCTAGATTTACGGACATTCCTCTCTATCCCTTTACGGTATATCGAGAGTTTCCCTTTTTCCGTTAATCAAGATTCATTTTAATAATTTAAAATCAACCAAGAGACAATTGCACAACATTTTACTTTTCCAACATTTACAAATTTCGCGCTGTGTTTTGACTCCTTAAGGCAGTGGTCCTTGCACTTTTCATTTGCTTTATATCAATCAAGTATTTGTGCATCTTTATAATTTACAGTGTTATTTGAACTTATGTTGGTGAAATCTTTCTTAACCATTGTTGCAATTACATCTTGAACCTTAATCAAAAACTCCCCAAAACATTAATAAACAACCCATCACTTAACTGGAAGATCCTAATAACCTTAGTAACTTTCCATAGGGACTACCCCCCTTGGCTTTCGTTGGGAATTTTGCCTAAACGGAGGAGTCAAGAACCAAGTGACATACTTGACTCGAGACTTGCCACCAAGAGCACACTGAGCGACAACATAGATTTTTGTTGCGACAAAGACAGTGTGTAATCCGGCGGCAACACACTCCATTTAGACGAATTTAACCCCTCAAACTATGCTAGGAGCATCCCCTAGAAACATAATCCCTTGTTTGTTGGATTCTAGAGACAAGATTCTGCGATTTATGTATGGAGATCTCTGATTTTTGGATTACGGGGACATAATCCCCTGATTTTAGGGCCCAGAATCCCTGATTTGTTAATATTGGTTGGGGATTCCCTCTTTCTTTGGGGGCGCACTTCTTGGGGACATTATCTTTTGATTCAAGGGGGATTTCCCCCCCATGTGTCCTATCTCCTCATAGAGGTGGCGCACTTCTCTATGCATGAGATCAACACTTGGTTAAGCTTTCCTAGAGGTGGCTCACTCTCTCCATGCATGTGCTTGACACTTAGATAAGCATCCCTCTTGCTTTATGAAGCTATATAAAGAGAAGGCCTCTTCGTTGTGAAATATGGTTGAATTTGTGGAGTTTCCTCTTCTTGGAGCCTAATCGATATATCATTCTTGGAGCTTTTGTGACATGTATTGAGGTACTTTCTTATTGAATGTGTGGCATTAGTCTTGCTTAGAGATTTCAAAAGGTGTAAGGTTATGTTAGTGTTTTACATTGTAATTTCTATGTTTTGAGCTAGAGGCCGTAGAAGGGTATCCCTATCGCATTGGAAGGGAAAGGTCTTAAGTTAATCTCTATCTTCTTTTCCTTTACGGAAGGAATTTTCTCATTCATTCTTAATTCGAAGTGTGCAATATTGGATCTTTTGTGTGTATGGTGCACCCTCAAAGATAGAAAGGAATGTGTATCTTGAGGGTATGTTCCCTTGTAAAAGTCAATATATTCTCTTCACTTCATTAAGTAGGGTTTGATCAAGCCTGCGACCTTTTCCCCTTAGTGACATATGAAAGAAGGCACTCTTAGATTGTGCGTTTTTTACTCCATTTTCCCTTAATAGATTGACACTAGTGTCTTGATTGATTTCTCTCTATCCTCCCATCATCTTTTTCTTTACATGCTATGCTATAACTGTTTTGCTAGGACAAACTCTTCATCTCACCTTGCTCCTCATTGTCTTCGACCTAGACATCCTATCTTAGGGAATCCCCCCTCGAGTTGGAGAAGAGCCAACCAGAAGTGCAAAGGGAATTGGTGTGGTGACATTGGACTTTGTTGGACACAATGTCACATTGAGAGGGGGGGGGGGTGAATCAGTGTGGTAGCTCTCTTTACAATTTTCACTTCTAAAAACTTAAGCTAAGTTCATCATATGCACAACACTATCAATTAATCAACAGATGTCTATTTACATAAACATGTCATCAACAAGAGACACAACACCAAACAAGTATAGTAAGCTTTATTTATAATTTGATATAAATTACAATGAAGACTTCAATCTTCCGATTACATTAGCACCAACTAACCAAAGAGCACCAACTCCTATTCCAAGGCCCAGCATGGTTTTATTAGCTCCAACTAAGATGAGTTGAGGTATCCAAACCTCAGGATGCAAGGCTCATCTTGGCTTCACATACTGATCATTGTCATCAACTCAATTCACGACCATCACTGAGTATCATCACTGTCATGCACATGTGTTCACTGTGTCACTGTCATAATCACAACTCATTCAATTTCTGCTCAACATCAACCTTCTCAAAGTTCACTGTCAAACCAAACATAGAGATCTCCAATACATATGTATCCTCAACTGTCTTCGGATCTCTTAACTATCTTTGGATGCATGTGGGTACTTCATCTATTAGTAAACTCAGAACTTGTACAAGATAGACGATTTGCACTGTGAGAACCTGAGCTTAGAGCTTCTTCAAAAATATTTCGGATGCCTTCATTGTGATGAGTTAGATCAGACCAACCTTGTGTGAGCTGCTACTCTTCACTTCACTATGGCTCCTACTGTGCAACCTGAGATCTGAGTTCTGATCTTGCTCAGCTATGACACCCGAATTCAGTGTCTATCTCCTTGACAGAGTTAGGAGTACATGAAATTCGACCTACTGCTACTTCTATGAGAAAATCAAGATTGAAGGAAGGAGTCCAAAAATTTCAGTCCCAAAACTTGCACAGTTTGACAATCCGAAATTTCAGAGGTTTAGACAGTCCGAGATTACACAATTAGTTAGCTGCTGCTCAAGCTGAGGCTGCCTTCAAGGAGCTGCTACTTCTTCACTAGATGCCTTCAGTAACCAACCAAAACTGCAACTGTTGCTGTAGAATCGTAGATGCCCAAAATTATTTTTTGCTGCAGCTGCCTCATTGTGTACCCGAAAATTTAGAGCTGTGTATTCATGTTTAAAAGAAGTTTGAAGGTATATTTATATAGGTTCAACTTGGATCTTTACTGAGCCAACCTGCTATACAAAAATATATATTTTATATTTGTTATTTAATAGAAAATTGTCTTCTAAAGCTGAGCCGACTTTGCATTTTGGTTAGTTTAATATTGATTAAAATCTTCGTTAAAATCCCTTGTTAGGATCATCAAGAAGCCTTTCTTCTTGGATAGAGTTAGGCTTCATTAAGGTTCATTATCATAGATAAGAGCTTCAACATACCATATCATCAATTAATTAGTTCAAGGTGTAATGGCCATGTCATTATTTAAATTGTTTAAGGTCTCCATGTCAAGATTGTGCATTCATCACAAAGTAATAGGACTTTCATGTAATGTATGGGCTTCTTCATCATGATGTTCAGCATCAAAAGTTTCTATAAGAGCAAGGGCTCCATCACACATCAAGTCTTCATCACCATACATCAAGGGTTCCACATAAGGACATCTTCAAGGTTCAAAGGGCTTTAACATATCAACCAAGACTTCTTCAACAAACTTGTGGGCCTAAGGACCATCTTGTGGGTTCAAAGCTTCTTCGCCATTCATATGGGCTTCTTCATCAAGCTACATACAAGCTCCATCATGATCATATAATGTCCAAGTGCCATCACCCCATCAAGCCACGAATGACCACACAAGCCACAAATGACCACAGAATGGGTCATTTGGACCACTTAGGCCACCTAGTGTTCCAATGCCCAAAGTATCATGTTCTCTTTGCCATGTCATCAACATTAATTACTCCTTTGTCATTAATGGCTTGTCATCAATGACAACCATGCTCAACAGACTTTTCCTTTTGAATTCCCCTCAGCTAGCCTTCTTTGGGACTTTAATCACACAAGCTAGTTTGGGAGGTAAGTTAGGTAACACATTGCATGGTACTGGCCATTCCATTATAGACTTTGTTGTCCACCAGATTGCACACCAGCAGCAGAAATATTTCGAAAGCCGTTTCTCTCACTGGAAAGTGGGGAGAGGTGTGGCTTTGGGGGCAAGCAATGAGCCAGGTACTGTCACCTGAATCCCAGCTCCTTCGTTTAGGCTAACTCCTAACGAAGCCAAGGGGGGTAGTCCCTAAAAAAGAGTTTCACTAAGGCTCTTATGTTTTGAGTGTTTTTTTGTATGGGGTGATGCGGATGAGTGTTGTTTAAGAGTTTTTGTATGATGATGAGAACACAATTAAACACGCAATCCACGTTGCAAATTCTACAAGATACAATTTAGAAGATGGACAATATACTTTGACTTAGAATTAAAGCAAAGCATCCACAAGATAAAGATCAAACAAATGACAAGGACATATGGTCCAGATTCAGAAGATACATAAGATTTTTTAAAGACCAGTGGCAAATGGAGTCAAAAGAAATGCTTGTGATGCTGGAAAATGTAAGTCAAAAGTAGCTGTTTGTGAGATTGTTTTAAATTGTTCTTGGTAAATTTTAAGTGTTTTAGATGTTCTTGATTATTATGGATAAAACCAAGGATATCAAGAGAGTGTCCGGAAAGACAGTATCAAGTGCCTCCGTTCAAGGACATGTCGGACCCCACCCAGTGCTCTAGTCAGGTCGCGCAATGCTAACCAGCAAACTAGAGGCTGAACATGGCAACCCGGCGCCCTCAACTAGGAGATTACCCATTGAACTTATCTTATCGCTCAACTCCGGATTGGTTGGTTATGGGGGTGAAAGTTTTAATTAATTATCACTTATGAGCTTATCAAGTTCTTCACCTTTCTGAGTACTAGTCCAACCGTTTCCGGTTGGCAGAGCATACGGGTGTTGGACACACAACCAAAGTAAATTAATTAAAGGGAAATGTGGATTGAAGTGTTTTATTATTAGGAGCACTTGTTCAACTCTCCGACAGAGAGCGCTCTTGACTTAGTCTTAAGACCACAGTTCAAGCGACTTCCTACTTTAAAATGCCTAATGCAGGGGGAAAGTGCAAATCTATATGCTCTCCGACAGAGAGTGCTTTTGACTTGGATTTGGCCAAGTTCAAAAGGCTTTGTTCGTTTTATTGCAAGAAATGAAGTGATTGTGAAACTTAGAGAAGTAAATGAAACTGAAAATCACTGAAAGATACAAAGATAACCACAAAGAAAGATCTTGAAATAGACATATGTATAATTCAGTGCAGAATAAAGGATACGACAGAATACTTGTAAAAGTGTACTCATCCTTGTTATTCATATATCAGATTACAGTACATATGCAATGGAAAACTCCCAAGCTTACAAGTCCTTTAGCCTTCTCTCTTCAACCTTTCTTCATTCCGTAGAGCTTCAACCTTTCACGGGTTTCTCTTTTGCACATAGTTTGCAACTATGGACTCTTCTCCTCACTCCTTTTAAAACTACTTTCACATACACTTGTGCTCCTTCATATTCCTCTTCTGCCATGCAATCACCTCTTCCGCCATCCAATCACCTAAGTGCCAATCCGCTTTGAACAACCAATCTGCTTAATTTTCCTTTTATCCTTTTCCTGTCTTCTTTATTTAGCAATGTTTTTTGCATACAATTATGCCTTCACTTGAGGACCAACCTCTCGCTCCTTGAGATCAACTCCAATACTAATCCTTCCATAGAAACCAACATAATCTCCTTTGTGTCACACTGCTTTATTCTTTATCCTCACAACCATTGCGCTTTGAGCGACATCCATTGCCTTCTTGCAATGGTTTTCTTTCCCCCTTTTGCGGCTTGATCTTGTCACAGCATACCTCTTCAAATTCTTGTGCATAACCTTTCATCTTGCTTTGTGCACACAACTATCCTTCTTCCCATGCTCTCATAGGTCTACACCCGTTGTTTCTTCCATGTGCCAACATCCTGTTTGAAACTCCGAACTTGCCTCTCATTCTATGCACTCACTTCGCCAACTGTTCTATGTTGCTTCAAGTAGGATTCATCTAGATGCTTCTACACCATGCCTTATAGCTTTAGCTCTGACAGACTTGTAGCTAGATGGTTAAACAATTGATTGAACAATTTAATTGCCTGCCCATCAAATTTGAGGTACAAGACTTGGAGGACATTCTAAAAATTAATTTCATTTTAGGTTTATTTCTGATTTTGAGAAAAGAATTAGAACTCCTCCCTGCCAATTCCTTAGACCGTGCTTTTAAATTTATTATCTAAGGTGCATGGATCCCTAGTCCTGAAGCCTATTTTAAGAGTCCTACTAACATAACTAGAAGTGATATGATCACGATTGCTAGGGTTCACATGGAGGAGCAAGCCCTCACATGGCGGCAGACATACACTCAACATTTAATATCTTACAACCAACAACTTTGTCACTCAATGGGGAAACTTCAAAGACATTGTTCTCAAGCAACTCTATCTCGTCGGCTGCAAGGATGCACTGCTTGCATTATGTCTTTGGCTCCAATAGGTTTGTGGCCAGATGGTTCAATAGTTCATCGAGCAATTTCGGTTCCAGTTCTGATTTGGCCAGTTTTTAAAACACTTATCTACAATAACACCTTGGGGGAACACCTACAACATGTTTGTGTTCTCATAGACTTGCTGAGATAGCACAAGCTCCATGGTAAACTAAAGAAAGGGCGGCCTGTCTTCTCAGATTAGGCGGTTAGAATTTGCTTTTCAACAGCTCTTCTCCCCTCTACAATAGAAATTGGGGGCAATTCCTACTAATCAGGGAGCAAATGGTCTTCATCGACTAATTCCTTTCTACAAAGTAGTTGTTAACCATTTAGGAGAAGATTACCATGAATCTTACTAGAAATATGGGTGACCTCTAATAAGTAACCCAGAGCATCTGCTATCAAGACATATAAATATGGGGCCAAAGGACATCCTTGACAAATAGAACAATGTAGAAAGATCCAACGAGACAAGACCCTTTTTGCATAGGTTGTAAAGCAAGCTTCATATTTGGCATCATAAGGACCTACCATTTGTAGGCAAGCTGACTGTTGTTGGTCATATTCTTGAGGCTCTTCATGTATATTATGTGTCTTGTTAGTTTCCCATTAGGATTCAGTTGTGACAGCTTGCAGATTTTAAGAGCTTATATGTGGTCCAAGTATGGTGGATATCAGGGCTTGCCCTTAGTTCCATGGGATGTTTGCACCATGCCCAGGGATGATGGGGTGCTTGGTTTTATTGATGTTGCCACACAGTGGGGTATTTTCAATTTTGGTGGCCAAGTGGGTGGTGTAATGTTTAGAAGGTTCAAATCCTTGCTAGATCTTGTTTCATCTTCAGATGCTTTCAATTCAACATATAGGTCAAGTCTGGGGGCTTTTGGAATTTGCGATATCATCTCATCTCATCTATTTTAAGCATCTAGCTCTCTCATCTTTGGGAGCATATAGGTTGCCTGGAAGGCGATTGAAGGTTTGGTTTGTTAATATCAGGAGGGTAGCAGGGCCAGTTGGGATTTAGCTTGCTGCTGCATTTGGAGTTGGAGGGTTCAAGATTCATGTGTGGCGGAGCTGCCTCACTTCCAGTCTTGTAGATTGAATAGGAAGGGCTTTTTTCTCTGGGGTGATTTGTTGGATTCGGTCTCTCGTTCTTGGAAGGAGTAGCGTGTTCATAAGTGCTCTTGGTTAAGAGTATGGGCTCCTTGCTTCTGATTATCTTTCGATTATGGAGTAATGAGGGCTTATCCTAGAGGCTGATTTATATAAATTGAACAGTGGGATGCCTAGACCATTTGGGAGAGATTGGAGGTGGTGCTTTGGTTGGCATCCATTATCCCCGGTCCTGAATGCTCACTAGCTATCTAGGGGTTTGGTGGATAGATGGATTCATCAGTTGCATGGTTTTTGGTCGTATTGATTTTCTTATAAGCTGAGAGTTTTTGCATGGCTGGTGATTTATTAGGGGTTTCTGTCCAAGGCCAGGCTGGCCAAGAGTGGACTCTCTGATGGCCTCCGTCCAGTTTGTCAATGGTTAAAGACAGTGAAGTAGATCTTTTGGGAGTGTTAGTTTGCAAAGCAGTGTTCAAGGTTTCTTGAGGATCAGTGTTCAGTGGTGCTTCAAGGCAGTGTTCACTAGCAGTTTGCTTTTACTTGGTGATTGTTTCTCTCCGGTTAACCTTGCATTTGTAGGGCATTGACATTGTTTGAAGATCTCAACTTTACATAGTCTGTGAAAATCAGGTGTAAGGCCAGTTTTGCACATGAGGTTAGCTCCCTGTCTTCATTTTGTTCTATATGATGGGAGGAGGTATGCCATTAGCTTCTGGATAGAGGAGCTCCTTTGATAAAAGATGCCCACTCTTTGGACCCAGCTAAGTATTCTGAATTTCTTTCAGACCTTGTTTTTCTGAGGAAGAGGAAATGATCACCACTGTATCTATGCTTTCACATTTTGTGTACAGTTTTTTGTAAATAATAGAAGTATTTTGCAAAAAAAAGGATTCAGAAGCAAATGGTGAGAATAGTAGTATGTGACAACTGGCAACTTGGCAAATGAAAATGTATCTCCCAAGTCAAGGAGACAAACACCCGCTAAGTGCTCCACACATCACTCCATCAATCATCCGACTGATTTCTCCATCAATCATTCCATTGATCTACTCCATGCCATCTTGGGCACTATGTTAGTATGTGCTATTATAAATATAATAAGTATAACATATAGAATTTACAGCATGTGTACATTTGTGATATTTCTCTCTTGGATTCTGTCTTATTGTGTGAGTGCTCTCATTGCTGTTTGTGTGCACATATCAATGTTTGGATTCTCTCTGGTCATTTGTCAATTTTTGTTAATGTGGTGAAACAGCTTCTACCATTACAGGCTACTTTTATGAGAGTGAATGGCTGACCTTATTTAAATATTGCAGGATCTAAGACTGGCTCAAGAGAAAAACAAGGCCCTTGTAGCAGATTTGGAAAAGAGTAAAGCAGAGAGTGTTAAGCTGTATGAGAAAATTCGTTACATACAAGATTATACAAAGGATTGGCCTCTCTCCCGAGGACAGAGAAAGGTGACATTTGAGTGTATTCTGATATGCTTTTGTGGTTAAATTATATTTTCTTATCATTATATTTACATCAAAAGTATGTTGTCACATGCAGCGTGCTGATGATGTAGAGAGTGGGTTCAGTTCAGATATAGAATCGAAGTACAAGAAGATATATGAAGATGACATAAACCCCTTTGCTGCTTTTTCAAAGAAGGTTGAATTTATATCCCTTCTTATCATGTTACCTTGGATTGGTGCATTGTCAATTTCTTCTCTCTAGATATTTTTGTTTTGAACCTTGCACGGTATGGAAAAAGTCCTCTATATATCTTCTTTCTAAAACTAGGTTTTATAAGCAAGCTCTGATTTCTGGAGTTATAGTTTTTTAAAATAAAGCAGGTATTTATATCAAGTTCCACAAATTGACAATTGTCCTAGCTATAGCTGTTGTCAGATAAATATCAGAAAGGTGGGATAAGGATGAAAATCCTGTTGTCTTTCTTTTAGAAGTGGAGACACAAGCCTGAGGAATTTGACCTTACTAAAGAAAACAAAAAACATTCAAAAAGAAAACTTCTGAGTTTCGTAATGAAATGGAGACTTTAATGAGAGAAGTGATTAGCAGAGAGGCTCTGAATTTGCATGGGGAAAAGCTGCTTCAATATTTGTTGTTGTAATAGTTGTCCTCATCTGTTGTAGGGTTTATGCTATAGAGCTTGCCAAAAGAAGGTCCCAGTTCAGCATTTTGATATTTCATGACTTCAATTTCAGTCCAAACTATGAACAGGTCCTTCTTTATGTGGTCCATCAATTGCTTTAAGGCTGCTTTTTTGCCTTTGTAGATAGGATCCCCACCTGGATTCTTCTGGCTTCTACCTTCAGAGTTTCTGTCTTGTCTTTTCCATAATTGATTTTGACGGGTGAGTTGACAAACTTGATCACAGAGATTATTGACCACCTCATTGAAAGAGTGTCTAGATGCAGATGCCTAGTGATCCATTTTGAATGCAATTGGCAGTTGAGAAATGTCAAGCACAATGGATAAAATGAGAGGAAGAGCTAGGACTCAGGAAAGTGTTGAATGCAGAAAGTTCCTGCTTCCTTTATAGAGGCTTGATTGACCTAACCATTTAAATTTTTGTGGAGATGTGTAAATCTAATGAATTCAAAACTTCTCTCAATTTGTGCAATCTGTAGGGAATGCTCTCCAAATATCCAAATCTCCAGGGGATGAAACCCTAGCCCTAGTCTTCAAGATACTCCAAGAAGCTCAAGAAACCCTAGCAACTCCAAGAGAGAGAGAGAGAGAGAGAGAGAGAGAGATCAAGTACAATTGAAGATACAAGAGAGGATGACTAGTGCACTCCTCTAGTCACATCTCTAACACAAGATGAGCAAGAATGATTGAGTGAGTGAAGAACCCTCTTCTGCCTCTATATATATGAGAGGTAAGGGAGGCCAACAATACATATGTGGTCAATGGCATGCCCTTACAAGCAACCTACAATATGCATGTAGTTTTACACAAGTGGAGTGCTATACTTCAAGGGTACACATGTCAAGCTCCAAGGTGATGTCATACACAATAAGGACTCCAAGGCGATGTAGCTACACATGACATGTCCACACTCCTTCGTCAGAAGTCCATACAAGCTTCATCGCTCTTCGTAAGTCATGCACTCCACTGGGTCCACCACCCCTACAAGAAAGTTGTTGCAATCCAAGCGTTCTCAAGACAACTCCAAGCCTCCATATAGGAATCCAAGAGACTCCATGTTGGATAGGGTCTAATGCCCTTCTCCAGGATGCACAATGCTTCTCCTCCTAAGTAGGGCATTCTCCAAGCAAGCAATAATCTCCACTTGGCCATCATGAAAGACATCACCCAAGCTGTCAAGAACACTGCAATGCCCTAGGGAAGAATGCCAAGCAAGCACCCAACTAAGGTCAAACAACTACCAAGTAAGCTATCCCCGATGTGTAAATCCATCATGAACCATCCAAGGGCTGATCATACACCATGTACCCAAATCTCATGCACCCCCAAAAATGGTGTAAACACTTTCAGAGTAACCCCTAAAGCTAACAGGTTGTTAGAGGCTACTCCTAAGCTCCATTCAGAGATAAAGTTAAGCTTCCCTTCTGGTTTACAAACTACCCCCCTGATCATACTCTCCCCAGATTTAGTTTTGCAGACACATCAAAGAAAAGAGAAAAGGGATTTGGGAGTTTTTGAAAGAAGTCATTTGAGTATTTCTTTATTTTTGACCTTTTTGCTTAATTGGCCAGAATCCACCTTTGAATCCATTTGACCTCTTGTGGCAGATAAATCTCTGTTTCCTGTAGTTTGGAGTTCTTTATCTTTATTCTTTTCCTGTGTTGAACACTTTGCTCTTGAATATGACTTTGCTTCCTGAATTCCAAATTCTCCAAATACCATAACTGAGAGTGAGGGTCCAATTTTTTTATTTCACAGTTTTGCCCTTTAAATTGCCCAGATATTTCCTATTGCATATGATGAAGATTTATTTCCTATGCAAGGGACAAAGAAACTCCTTTAGATCAATTTTGTGGCAGATAAGTTTCCAGACTTTTCAGTTCATTGATCCTGGTCAAATAGTTCACCATAGTATATGTCTTGCTCATGTGAATAGCTGAAAGTTGATTTCGTAAAAGCATCTGATGTGAAGCAAAGCACCAAGCATGTTCTTCCCTTTCTTCTTATACAAAATTCATGAGATGAAGTGATCCTTCATAGATCTGTGGCCAACTGTGATAGATCTGTAGGTTCTGTAATCTCCTTCAAAAATGCTCCCAAATATCGGCCTCCTCCATAAGAATCTGAGGCCTAAGCTTCCATGGAACAATGTTGGAAGCTCCATCCAACCTATCACACTATCTAAGACCAAGAGTCACCTTATACATCCTGAACAAGTCTCAAGTGCACAAAGTTAGCAATATATACAGTAGACAAAAATCCCCCCAAAGGTCCAAATGCTTGTCCTAAGGTTTCACACCCAACAACCTCTATGAGGTCAATCACCTCTCCCAGTAATTCTCCAACTGAAATACAAGCTCCCTGGTACACCTAGAGTGATCTCAGCCACAAAAGCGTGTGCAAGCTTAATGCAAAATAGAAATTTAATCTTTTTGACGAGAGGTTTCTTGGATCTTAACCTTGTGTTTTTTCAGCCTTAGGGATGTTATGAAATATAGAATAAAACAGCAATAGAAAGTTAACATTTATTCAATTCTTAACAACCCAATCTTCCAGGCAATCAAGGAGAAAAGATACTGATTACCCCCTATTTTGTCATGGCTGTCTACATGATTTTCATCACATTCAGCAGGGGGTTACAGGTTGATGGAGGTATGGATGGCCTAGTGTTGATGCTTTCCATTGCACTTGATGCATTCCACTTGTATGTCACTTGCCCGTGCTTCATTGATGGAGCGCCCTAGTGCTTTGGGTTTTATTTGGCATCTAGATCACATGTATTATCCTTGCACATGGAGCACTTGGGTGGTTTTCACAGGATAATGGTATTTGAGGGTTTGTCCATGGGAGCCCTCTAGTTCTTTAGGTGCCTTTTGCACTTATGGATGACTTGTTGTTGATATTCTATGGAATGATCTAGACCATGAGATATATTTCATGCTTGGGAATGATTGGCCATTAATTTTCTATGGAGCGTCCTCCCCCCCACCATATTTTTGATGGCTTAAACACTCATTTCTTATGGAGCGTTCTTGGTTCCTAGCACATGAATGGCATCTTGGCTCCATTGGATATCATTGTTGGTTGAACACTTTCCTTGCTTATCTCTCTTGGCACATGCGGAGGTGTGCTATTGGCTTGTTAGCTATTGTGGGCACCTTGCTCTTGGGATTGATGTTTTATTATCTATTGGTGGTCTCCTTGTTTCATGGATCTAGCCCTTGTGCATATATTGATGAGTTGGTTGACATGTGGACATCATTTAGTGGATGGCATTCATTGCACATGTGTTGAGGTCTTAGCCTTTGATGAGGTCAAAGGGAGATAACGTCCACTCTTGGAGGTTGATTACATTCAATTCCATGCCATATTTTAAGGAGCGCCTACTCGTTTGAGGTTGCTTACACACTTGTTTATGCCAAATCATTGGGACATCCCACTTATGGATCTTTATTATACACTCATGCATTATTATTTATGGAGCATTCCATTTTTTTGAGAGTATCTATTGCATTTATGATGGGGGTGTCCAATTTGGAGGTGTTTTGATGATGTTTGATCCCTTATTTGGAGCTAGCATTCTACTCTCGAAGACTTGTTGCACATTCTAAGGAGGCCATTTGGCATTGGAGAATATCTAGGAGGATCAAACCCTAGACCCAAGGCCTTCATTTACCATCTGACATGATTGTTGGACCTTTTCTCTTGGAGTGTTCACTTGGGAGAGCCTTTGGAGACTAGGAGTTTGGATTTCTAGTTGTCATATTCTTTCTTTTGATGTAGGTGCCCCTCTCATTCTTTATTGAAGGCTTGTACATGTGGCTTTGACCACCATATTTCATGGATATTGTTGTGGTAGTTGAAGTATTTTGGCTTCTTTACTCCTCCCAAGGCTAGATCTAGGATTTTATTCATATTTTATTGTAGGAGGAAGATGAGCTAAAAGATATATAAGGCTTTGCTCTCTCCTTCATTTCTCATGGTTGGATTTGTGGAGTTTTCTCTCCTTGGAGCTTAATGGATATATCTTTCTTGGTGCATATGTGAAGTGTAAGGGTTCTTCTCCTGTCAATGTTTGGCTTATGTTTTTACTGTTGATGAAAAAATTGGCAGCATCTTGATTTTTCATTATATAAAACCTCAAAAGAAAAAGAAAAACGACCCAAAAAAATCGTGAAATTTTGAAAAAATCAGCGAAGGAAAAAATGACAAAAATCGACAAATAAGGGAAAAATTCAGCAGGAAATTTTTTCAGTGATCCACAGGGATGCATCCCTGCGGGTGGGGAATGCACCCCCTAACTCCCCCACGCTTCCAAGACGGGGAAACTCCTGTGGAAACGTTTCCCCACATCCCCTTTTTGGGGGAAACGTGGGGAAACGTGTGGGGAAACATTTCCCCAATGATGGAATGTGTTTCCCCCAGGGAGGGCATTTGGGCATGCAAATTAAATTTTTATCAAGAATAGACTTACCTCTAGGACAGCAGAGAAGCTAGTCGCAGTGCATAGTGTCCTACGTCTTGCACATAGGAAGACACCATAGTATCGGATGGGACCAGCGACACGATGGGATGTGGATCTAGAGGAGGATGCATAGATAGATGAGGAGGATGGACCAGATGAGATGCAACATGGTTTGGTTGGTGTTGCATTGGTTACACATGAGAGTGACTTTGACTCAGATAGTGACACTCCCATTGATGGTATCTATGCCTTCATGTAGCAGATGGTGTTAAAAAATAGACATTTTCTCATGCACAGAAAATGGTCAACCACTTCATAAAACTCTGATATCAGACCTAAATAATGAACTAGTCTCAAACACATTGATTGAATATTAAGTGCAACATTACAGTAGTCTGATATACTACTTGTAAGTTGTAAAGTGAATTTGCAGCGGAAAAATCCAATGAACAACAAACTGTAATCACATAGAAAACTTAGGAATTTTTGGCCAATAGCCCAGGAAAACCCCGAAGGGAAAACCTGTGAGAGAGAGTGCTATTTATTGTTTCTTCTTGAAATAGTACAACAGTAATAAAGTAGAGCAATATGGCAGCAATAAATACACCACTTATCTCAACCCTGAAGACAAAATTTTGTGTCTCAAAAATAGTGTTGGAAGTGCCTCGTTTCCTGTGCACAACTGTCTCAAAATTCTTGCCTTTCTTAGGCCTATTAGGCTATTTGGACTGCTTCACACAGTCAAACTGCTCCTGAATTTTGTGTTGAACAGTGTCTTCAATCTTGGTTAGTGTGCCAACAGTAACATCAATAATCTCCTTGAACTTCGTGCCTCTCTCAGACCTTGAAATGCGTGCACACTGTGACTTTAAGGACTGCCATTAATGCTGCTGCACGGAACTCAAAATTTGTGCAGCAGATCACCTTCTCGAACTATGTTCCCTTCTCCTCGAACATCATGCTGGCTTCTAGAAGAAACAAATGCAATACCTCTCCTTGAAATGCATGCCAATCATACTCAGAAATTCGTGCCCTCCCCTTGTATGGAACTGCTTGGGAATTCGTGCAGCTATCTCGGCTGGCTTCTCTCTCTCTAACTCGACCTCTCTTACTCCTCTCAAGTGACTCGACCTTGCTCCAATTCTTTTGGGGGGTGAGTAAAAATGAGGAATGAAGTGCATTTTTATCATTTTCCCATGTCTTTTCATTTCCCCTTCCTGGGGTAGCTGAAAGGACATTAGATCAAGGGCCCACATTTACTCTAGTGTTTTCTCATCAATGGATGAGAAAAGTTACTTTTCTCTCCATTAAATATTTTCTCTCTCAACCACAACTTAAATAAATTGAAAAGTCACTTTATAACTCTAAAGTGACATTGATTATCTTTCTCAAGCAATTAATGCAAAAGTTATGTAACTTGTTCCCTTTTTAGTGACTTAGGAAAAAGACACTAGGGGAACACTTCCTTGGTACAAATTTCAACACTCCCTCTTGTTGAGTATGGTTGTCATTGATGACAAGCCATTAATGACAAAGATAATGTATCCCATGCTCATATGGATGGTTTGAGAAGCCCACACAAATGATGAAGAAGATACGTTTGAAGTCCTTGAACTAACTAAATGATGGAGCCCTTGAACTAACTAAATGATGAAGGCATGGCATACAAGTGAAGGTTTGGGCATTGGAACCCACACATCGTGGTATGTTGGATCTTGGACCCTTGCATATGGTGGCTTGATATGCAAACTCTTACTCTTATTAAAGAACTCATGAAAATCATGAATATGGTGTCTCTGAAGAAATTCTTGAAACTCTTGAAGCATGTGATGATGATCCCCTCACACTCTTGCATATGTGGCAAATAAGATTAAAAATATATATATGTATATATATACTTGAAGAATATGACGTGGATAGTTGTGAAGCCATCTAACAACAAAAGGAAAGTCACCCATATTTTATGGAAATAAATGAAACAATTAATATGGTGAAGTCTTGCAAGGTCAACCCTAAATGACATGCCAAATGAAGACTTGAAACAAGGCAAATATTTGAATGTATGGTGTAGAAGCTTGAAATCTGAAAAAAAGTCGGCCCAGCTATAGAAATAATTAATGAAAAGGTGCCCTAAAGACAGGTCGACCCAGTCAATTTGGGTTGGAAAACAAAAAAAATATTAAACTGATTTTTGGCAGGTCGGCTCAGTAAAATTCATGAAAAAACCAGTATAAATATACTGTGATACCTCATTCAAAATAAGTGAAATTTGGATCTGTGGATAACCTTTGATTTTCGGACTGTTTACTGAGGCACACGCAGGTCACTGTTGAAGTTTTTCTTTGGGTTGCTACAGCATAGTTGACAGGGTATTTTTGAAGTTTTATTTCTGATTTTTTTTGTATATGACAGCCTGTTTTGACTTGGCTAACAGCAGAGAAGTATACAAGTTTTTTTTTGAAGAAATAACTCTGATTTCGGATCAGTGACTGAAGAAGCAGCAGTAGAGGATATCATCTCTGAATTCGGGTAGATAAGAGGACAGCTGCAGGTCTGATTTTTTCTTAGAAGGTCTGGTCATCATCAAGCTCATACTTCAGTGTGGTCATCATCAAGCTCATACTTCAGTGCACTGAGGCAGCTAACCTGTGAGGACTGTTTGGGAGCAGCAAGTTAATTTCTTTTTGATGCTTGACTGTTGTTTGGTGATGTTTTTTCTCCACCAACATTTGATGTTTGAACCAAGCATTCAACGGTGGTTTCCTTGGGGCTAAAACAAGTCTGGTTTTGAGAAGTAGAATAACTCTATGTGATGAGAGCAGATCTTGATGTAATGATCAGACTTTGATGATGAGAGAAGACTTCCTTGGGGTTAATACAGTCCACAGTCTTGACATCTTCCACAACAGTCATACACATCCCAGGTGTGGAGTCCAGATATCATGACATCCACTATAAGAGATTAGATTGACTTGACAGTGAAGTACTCGTGAGTGACAGCAGTTTCAGCAGGGTGATGGAATGTGACAAATTGATGACAAGTTGATGGATTGAGTTGATGACAATGACATGATGATGTACAATGATGAATTGATTACATAGTAGATTGATGATGACAGTGACATAGTGAACACATGTGCACATCAGTGATAGCTACAGCAGAAGAAGCTGGGCATGACTTAATTGTATGGACAGAATGATGATGAGAGGTTGATGATTTGTGATGACAGTATGTATGTGATGTAAATGACAAGCTTGATGAAGGGAACAGTGATGTGACAGTGATGACAAGATAGTGTTGACAAGGGTAATGTAATTATTATGATGTAAGGTGAAAAAAATGTAATTGTAAATACAAGCAGGGTCTTGTATGTATTTTCTTAGTAGGATTTAAGAAAAGACCAAGTAGGATCTTGGAATGGAAGTTGGTGCTTTTGATTTCAGATGTAGCTGAATTGCCTCACGGTTGTAGCCGTTTGAAACGAATACAAAAGATTACAAAGCTTACATCTTGTGTCCCTTGTGATAAATTGTTTGATATTGAATGATGTATGAATGATGATCTTTGTTTGAATACTAAGGTGAAATGACAAATGATAAATGTTAGAGTAGAAGAACTTGAAGAAATTGAAATTGTAAATTATTGCATGCTCACTGATTCACCCCCCCCCTTAGTGAGCTATTGTGTCTAACAATTGGTATCAAAGCAGGCCTTCAGCATAAGCCTAACAAGCTTGAAGAGATCCATAGACACAAGTGGAATAAAGGTCATGGAGGTTTATTCGGAAGATGGAGTTCCATTGCTCAATGAATCAATTATGAGTCTTGGAGCATCAGAATGAAGTATTACATACAGGCACATGAGTATGATATCTGGAAATCAGTCGAAGGAGCAACTGCTAAGAAGCCACATGAAAGCAATGAAAAAACACTAAGATTAATCATGATTGGCTTGTCTCAATCAGAGAAGGAAAGACTAAACATTGGAAAGTACACTTTAGCCAAAGATCTTTGGATCACATTGGAAGGTGAGCACAAAAGGAAAGTTCAAGACATTGACAAAGAAAAGGAAGTCAAGACATTTGAAGATGAAAAACAAGAAGAGAATGAGGCACAAGCTTCAAGCACAAGTAAAGGTAAGAACTCTCTTGTTTGCAATAATTCTGAATGTGATGATTTTGAGATTGTACTTACAAAGAATGAAGAGGAAGATTTGTTGAAAATCAAAGAGGCATTTGCAAGTACTCTATTGGATAGGGATGTCAAATCCAATTCAAGGCTTAGAAAGAAGATCATGGGAGCATTTGAAAAATACCAAAAGGAAACAAAGGACTTGTTCTTGAAATTAAAACTCAAGAACAAAGACTTGCAAGATGAATTAGGAGATCAAAATCTCGAGGTCAAAAGGTTGAAGAATGAACTAGGAAAAGAACAAGAAAAGATTGATGAAGATCCTAGAGAACTTGAAGAGACAAGATGGGTTAATCTTGATTTGAAAGTTCAATTGGAAGAATACAAGAGAATTGAAGAGGTCTTGAAAAATCAACTAGATGAGAAAGAGAAAACTTGTCTAAAGCTTGAAATGGAGGTCGTTGAATTGAGGAAGAAAAATGAAAAGTTTGATGCATATGACAAGTTCAAACACAACTCAACTATCCTAGATGAAATTCTAGATTGTCAAAGGTCCCCACTTGACAAATCTGGCCTTGGGTATAAAAAGGTAGAAGACAAATTGGCAGAAGACAATGAGTCCCCCAAGACACCTGAAGTTGGATCCACATCTTCCAAAGAAGAAAGCAAAAATCCTCATGTACCTGCACATGACAACAAAGAAGGTGGAAGATCACAAATGACTCATGAAGTTGCTCCCATTCATCAAAGCAATTCATTTGGAAGAAGAAGGACAACTCCAAGATGGGGCCAAACATCAAGGTATGAAAATGGTTTTAATGGCTATTGCTTTTCTTGTTCTAACTTTGGCCACAAAGCAGTGGATTGTGCATATGAAAGGAGTATTGAAAGACAAAATGTCAAGGCTAGATGTTGGACATGTGATCAAATTGGACATATAGCTACAAATTGTCACTCATTGAGATGCTTCACCTGTGGAGGTTTTGGGCATAAAGCCAAAGTATGTGCAAGTCCAAAAAGACAATTCATGAGAAGATTAACATACATCTCAGCAAGCAAAGCCAATGATGAAGATGGAACAAATGATGAAAAGACAGAGGTCAAGAAGAAAGTGTGGGTAAGGAAAAATGTCTTGTTAAATTCAAATGAGTTTGACCACAACAGTGATGATGGCTGCCTTATGGAAAGCCAAATATGAGGTCTTTTAAACACCATGGACAGACCTTGAGTTCATGATATTTGGAGGATGAACTCAAGGAATGTTAATAACCACTCCAAGCAAAAATCAGGTCCAAGGATCATGGCATGATGGTATAATGATAGGGGGAGCATGAAATCTGAGATCAAGCATTCAAGGAAGCTTTTCAGATGACAGAATTCATGGCATGAAGAAGAAGTGCTGAAGCAGCCAGAGCTGAATCCACAGTTTGCAAGTGTTTGGGAATGTGTGCAAGAGTGACACCATGATGCATATGAACACCTAATGTTTCCTACAATGATGATAAGATGATATAATTGTGGCATCCATAAAGTGTAGAAGTTCCAAGTCATTACACTTTTCTGAGTTTGTTTAGAAAGACATACTTCTACCTGTTATCACATATATAGTAGCCGGGCTACCATACATTATTTTTCTCATGCCAGTACACTATTCAGCCAGTTCCCTTACATTTGAGATGTTGAGATGAGCATCTATATTGGATCACTATCAGATTGTGGACAACAGTATATATTCCCCATGCCATGACTGAGTCTCGGGACACTCAGAGAGATGACCGATGTAGCCATTATACCATTGGTACAGAGCAGTCAGTAGTGCCCAGAGTTACAGCAGTAGTTTCAGAGGACATATGATGGTACAGGTTGATGAGCATTCAGGTATATGACTCAGCAGGTATATCATTGTGTTATGGTTATATTGCTTTTATACTTATTCTTATAGCATGTCTTAGCACTTAGTGTCATGATCTGGCGATCATATAGATATGTGGACCTGGTTGATTTTATTATATATATATTATATTTGTCCCTACTCAGACTTAGAAGTTCACTATTCATACTCATTGGTTTTACCCTCCTTAGGGAGAATAGAGGTGATCATTCCACCATACCTTGGCTTGCTAGTGTTGGCTCCATTATGCATTGTCTTCATCCATCCATTGCCTACCTTTTAGTTTATCACCCTGACTTACTACTTGACTAGTGGCACGGAGGACTTTTCCCCACTGTAGCCTCTGTATTGGATGAGCTTCCCTGTTTATTGTGTCTCGGCTCTGAGTTGGTGACAAAACTTACCTATGGTGAGCTGGAGTTCCTTGGAACTCCCCCTATTCACTAAAGTTGTGTTGGCTAAACCTGAAACCTTTAGTGCTGCCATGAATACAAAATCTGGAAAATGAAATGCTATATCTTGTATGAAAAGCCCATTCATGCAATGTGTTTCTAAACACACATGAATGAAAGGCATGCCAAATGAAAATGGCCATGAAAATAAAATGTTATATCTTTTGGAAAAATAAATACCTAGGTAAACAAGCTGTCCATGACACACCTAGAAGTGCTCAGGTAAACAAGTGCCTTAAAAACACACCTGCAGCAGGAAGCCTAAAATAAATGTAAATCTATGCAATGTGTTTATAAACACACATAGACCAAGGCTATGGAAACTTCAGGCCCAAAAAGCAATGGAACTTAAATGCTATATCAAAACAATTGCTGGCCTTATTTGTATTATGGATTGTGCGCATCTGTTAAAGGTGAATAAACCCTCTTTGAACAACTCATCCATTTGTGAGACACCGCCATTCCCTGTGTTGTTGCTCATTCAGTATATACTATGGTGAGTATTCCCTTTCCCTTGCCAAAGTGTCACAAAGTTAAGTCAGTCAAGTCATCCCTTAGCCTAGCCAGTTATTTTAGCCTTCACCCTTCACTAGCAAATTGATCACAACTATGAAGTGAGTATGATCTTGAAAGTCTAGTCTGAGTAATAATAATAACTAATGACATTATATATGTGGATTTAGATCGCCAGTAATGATTACTTTGTGTTATAATTGTTATTTGAATAAGTTGTAGAGCATGCATTAACCTTTGACACTGTGCAGCAACTTCCGATGATAGATCTGAGTTATATTTGGTCATGTTGACTTGGTCAAACCTAGTTTGACCAAGGTCAACCATAGGACATGAGATGGTTGGACCTTATGATGATATGGATAGATGATATATGGTCTATGTACACATACATGATGATTCTATGCAGCAGCTACAGGGTTATGATGATGATTCATGGTTTACAGCAGTATTTGATCATTTACAGATTATTATTATTTGCCATGTTCCGGTATATTGGATATATATTTTGATCATACAGAGACTCATAGGGTGTATGAGTACACATTTTGGATGGATTTGGACCTTCTGAGTCTGATGAGACAGTTTGTTTTCAGTTCCGGGCACTTACAGTGATGATTGAGCCTCAGTAGGCTATCCCAGTGCAGTTTTGGTCTGTCGGAGGCCCTGTCAGAGCAGATGTGATTTTTATCCGGTTGACCTAGGGCGCTGTGCTTGGAGGGGGTGGTCCAGCCACTTGTTTTTACCATATTACCCCCCTCCCGGACACACTGGTGCCCTCACCTTGACAGCGCAGGCACTCCAGGAGGTAGTTTGGGGCAGTTTCACGCTTCCCGAGGCATTTCAGGATTGGTAAAAATGGCTATTGAGGAAATCGATTTGGGCTACTGAGGCAATGTTATGGCATGGGACGATCAGCGATGATAGATCGAGGTCTTCCACACCTCCTCCAGCAGTTTCAGCTTCATCGGGGCCCGCATCCATCACTTATGGCACTTTCTGAGGATTTCTGAGGTCTTTTGAGGCCTACGATTTGACCATGGAGGCACGATTTGGTACATTGATGATTATTTTATGATTATTGTGCTATGGGGATTGATCAAGGAGGGATAAAATTACCCCTTGGACCCACCATAAGCCCCCTATTATATTTTGTCATCATGATTTGGTGGGATTCCCCTCTTCTAGGGCGATTTTATCCACTCATATTATATTTTATTAGTGATCCATGTATTTTATTGTTGAGCTCATCTCAACCATTGATTAGACATTTGTATCTTTTAATCTTAGCCACTCATTCAAAAGTGGTTAGGATTTTGATGCCTCTCCTTCCGATTTAAAGGAGAGAGCTTCTCATTGTAAGGGGTCTTTGGCTCTTGGATTATTGGTATAGAAAAACTTTCTTGTGGAAATTCTTGTGGTCTCCTTTGCATTTGGTGTTCTTAGATGGTGATTGGAAAGTCTATTGCAACCTAGCATTTGGAATTTGTGGTAAGATCTATCTATTTTGGAAATCATTGTCTTGTCTACAGGAGGGCGACTTCAACAAGGGCGATTTTGCAAGGCTTCTTCAAATCGACTTTCTTGGCATTTGCTTGTATCAGGGGGTTATCATTAGCATCATTGTGATCTATGCTATCTTTCTGTTACTTCTCTTGTGGCATTAGTCTTATCTCTTGATTACATCAAATCTGATATTGTTGACGTTTGTTGTGCAGGAGAGAGGGCGCATTGGCTTCTTGGACTAAATCGATTGCATAGAAAACTACCTCAAAGCTTCTCAAATTGATCGAGTTTGCATAGATCATCATCATCAAGGCATCTACAAGGTTACCCAGGTAAGATCCACAGGTTTGTTTCTCTTACCTTGATCCAATCCATTGACATAGCTCATAAATTGATAAAACCCTTATTTCTTCAAACCCTCATTGTTATATTTTCTCAGATCTACTTAGATCTAGTGGGTTGTTGGGTATAATATTGAAAACCCACCTCTATAGCATCCACGGCATCCCGGATCTATAGTTTGGTGAGGATTGGCTTCCATTTGACCCCTTTCCCAAGCCAACTTAGCTCCTCCAAGCAAGGGCGCACTTCTTGGTGAGGGTGAGTTGACCTAGATCTAGTTGATGGGTAGTTGAGATCCCGCTTGATTCATGATCTACACATCAAATAACCTACCCCCAGATTGTCACTTTTATGATTTCTACCTTGTGGGCCCTATTCCACATCTTAAGGGATTTAATCCCCATTTTGGACCACTTGGTATCTTCAAACTCAGATCTAGTAAGATCTAGCCGTCGGATTGCCTTGAAATCGTAGATCCATACTCCTACTTGATTAACCTACCCGGATCTAAAGTTTGGATGCCATCGGACTTGTCTTGACCCACTTAACCCACATTTTAGCCTCCTTGGGTAAAGTCGCACCACCTTGGAGAAGTGAGTTGACTCACTTCTAGGACGTGGGTACTTGAGATTTCAGTGGATTTGGAACGGGAATAATTCAAAACCTAGGTCTAGTAGGTCACCTTGTCAAATCTTTCCTAGGGGATAGCATTCCTTAATTTAAGGGATTGTGGTCCACTTTGGTCAAACCTAGATCTAGACCTATTCATCCATCAAGACTTTAATTGCCCCACTTGTCTCATGCAATAGGAGTCCTTAACCACCAGTCAACCCTACTTTGACTCCATTATCCCAATTCCCAAGGCACTGGTTTCTCTCCAAGTCAATTCGACTTTCCTAGACTGTTGGATTAACTTGTGGTTTGACTTTTGTGTGGTGAACTAAACCCTTGATGCCATCATGTATCATTGATCAAGCTTGTCACTTGTACTAGTTAGCCCCAATTCAACCCCTAAACTACCCTGCATTGGACACGGTTCCCAAGGCAGTGGATTTTCTCACATTGACTAGTACTCTAATCCTGGATCTTATCTTTAATTATTATAAGTCACTTTCACATCAACAATGAACTAAAGCTATACTCATTGAACCCCTCACTTGTCTTGTGACTTCATCCTAAGGTCTAGGATAAACCATACACCTTACTTCACTTAGAATCAACTTGATTTGGTGTCTTGGTTTTGATCTCTCCTGTCGGGAGTAGATCGGGTCTCCCCCTTTGTTGTCTGGGCTAGATAACATAAAGTGAAGGTTGCCTCGACCGGTGTGACAACCATATATTGGAGGTCGAGGTGATCGTGGCTGCACCTTTTGAGTTGCCCTTCCCTATTGCCATCCATGAGTGGATACATCCATAGGGGTAACTACAGTTTAGGTGATAACACTACCATTCAAAGTCTTTGGAAATTTATGAAGACAACAATTCATAACAACTATCCTTAAAGTCGGTAATCCAAAGGCTGATTTGAAAAGGCCAGAAGTTAAGCAATACCAGATACAACAGAGATATGACCACTTTGTGACATTTCAACCATGTGTAACAACTGGTGGAGATGTAACAAGTAACTGCAAATTGACAGAGTTCAGCAAAGAGCATTATGGTATGAAGAATAGCAACAAAATGCATACACATTTTTGGGCAGCAGCAAGAGTGGGTTGGTATGTCAATCTTGCTTGAATGGAAGCATGAAGTGAATGATATCTACAGCAAAATGAGATAGGTCCTAAGATCTTATGCATGGTCTTGTAACAAGTCATAGTACTGCTTATGATAACAGCAGCAAGGGATAGCAAATTCCTCAAGAAAAACATTCTCATGATTGCTCAAGACATTTGTAACATTGTTTTCATAAAGCTCTTATTCATATTCTCAGACATGTAACAGTTCAAGGCAGCAAGCACATGCGTTGACATAAAGTCTCAAGATACAGCAGCAAGCATGTCCATTGACTCAAATGTTACTGATCATATGAGCACCCTATAGGCTGAGATAGTTGGTGACTCAAGCTTGGAGTGTTCCTACAACCATCTACTAACCAACAGTGATGATATTACAATAGTAATCTAATGAAGACAATTCAGCACTGAACATACACAAAGTTTTGGAAGAAGATGAATTGTTGTAGGTTGAGGTTGAATGAATAGAGGAGGTTCTTACATTGTTTTTACAAGATTGCCATCTAAAGACAATCGAAGACACTTATGAGCAATAGACTCTTGATAAGAGAAGCAAATCCTATCTTTGACAGGGAGAGCAGCCACCTGAGTGAAAAATTAAGGACTGCTCCTATCACCCACTCTATGATTTACTCTGACAATATCAAAGTTTGATTGACAGCCATACTCTATTTGTGTACTTTGACATGACCATTACAACTAGTCTAGTTGTAAGGGGGAGCAACATGCTCAACAAAAAGTCAAAGGTTTGGTTACAATTATAGACATATTTTTTACAACAATTTGAAAATGGCAAGGAGCATGATTGAAAAAATGGAGTATGTATAAGGATGACTTCAAAGAAACGCACCCAGTTTAGTCAAAGGTGGAGCAATGATGAAGTTGACATGGAAGCATTCAAAGAAAAAAAAATTGGGCATTGTGAAGCCTTTAATGGCTCATTGACCCTTTGTCATTAATGTCAAAGGGGGAGAGAAAGATCGGTTGCCATCAATGACAAAGGGGGAGTTTGTTGAGTATGGTTGTCATTGATGACAAGCCATTAATGACAAAGATAATGTATCCCATGCTCATATGGATGGTTTGAGAAGCCCACGCAAATGATGAAGAAGATACGTTTGAAGTCCTTGAACTAACTAAATGATGAAGGCATGGCATACAAGTGAAGGTTTGGGCCTTGGAACCCACACATCGTGGTATGTTGGATCTTGGACCCTTGCATATGGTGGCTTGATATGCAAACTCTTACTCTTATTAAAGAACTCATGAAGATCATGAATATGGTGTCTCTGAAGAAATTCTTGAAACTCTTGAAGCATGTGATGATGATCCCCTCACTCTTGCATATGTGGCAAATAAGATTAAAAATATATATATGTATATATATACTTGAAGAATATGACGTGGATAGTTGTGAAGCCATCTAACAACAAAAGGAAAGTCACCCATATTTTATGGAAATAAATGAAACAATTAATGTGGTGAAGTCTTGCAAGGTCAACCCTAAATGACATGCCAAATGAAGACTTGAAACAAGGCAAATATTTGAATGTATGGTGTAGAAGCTTGAAATCTGAAAACAAGTCGGCCCAGCTATAGAAATAGTTAATGAAAAGGTGCCCTAAAGACAGGTCGACCCAGTCAATTTGGGTTGGAAAACAAAAAAAATATTAAACTGATTTTTGGCAGGTCGGCTTAGTAAAATTCATGAAAAAACCAGTATAAATATACTGTGATACCTCATTCAAAATAAGTGATATTCGGATCTGTGGATAAGCTCTAATTTTCAGACTGTTTACTGAGACACATGCAGGTCACTGTTGAAGTTTTTCTTTGGGCTGCTACAGCACAGTTGACAGGGTATTTTTGAAGTTTTATTTCTAATCTTTTTTTGGTATATGACAACCTGTTTTGACTTGGGTAACAACAGAGAAGTATACAAGTTTTTTTTTGAAGAAATAGCTCTGATTTTGCATCAGTGACTGAAGAAGCAGCAGTAGAGGATATCATCTTTGAATTCGGGTAGATAAGAGGACAGCTGTAGGTTTGATTTTTTTTAGAAGGTCTGGTCATCATCAAGCTCATACTTTAGTGCACTGAGGCAGCTAACCTGTGAGGACTGTTTGGGAGCAGCAAGTTAATTTCTTTCTAATGCTTGGCTGTTGTTTGGTGATGTTTTTTCTCCACCAACATTTGATGTTTGAACCAAGAATTCAACAGTGGTTTCCTTGGGGCTAAAACAAGTCTGGTTTTGAGAAGTAGAATAACTGTATGTGATGACAGCAGACCTTGATGTAATGATCAGACTTTGATGATGAGAGCAGACTTCCTTGGGGTTAATACAGTCCACAGTCCTTACATCTTCCACAGCAGTCATACACATCCCAGGTGTGGAGTCCAGATATCATGACATCCACTATAAGAGATTAGATTGACTTGACAGTGAAGTACTCGAGAGTGACAACAGTTTTAGCACGGTGATGGAACGTGACAAATTGATGACAAGTTGATGGATTGAGTTGATGACAATGACATGATGATGTACAATGATGAATAGTGACATAGTAGATTGATGATGATAGCGACACAGTGAACACATGTGCACATCAGTGATAGCTACAGCAGAAGAAGTTGGGCATGACTTAATTGTATGGACAGAATGATGATGAGAGGTTGATGATTTGTGATGACAGTATGTATGTGATGTAAATGACAAGCTTGATGAAGGGAACAGTGATGTGACAGTGATGACAAGATAGTGTTGACAAGGGTAATGTAATTATTATGATGTGAAGTGACAAAAATGTAATTGTAAATACAAGTAGGGTCTTGTATGTATTTTCTTAGTAGGATTTAAGAAAAGACCAAGTAGGATCTTGGAATGGAAGTTGGTGCTTTTGATTTCAGTTGTAACTAAATTGCCTCACGGTTGTAGCCGTTTGAAACAAATACAAGAGATTACAAAGCTTACATCTTGTGTCCCTTGTGATAAATTGTTTGATAATGAATGATGTATGAATGATGATCTTTGTTTAAATACTAAGGTGAAATGACAAATGATAAATGTTAGAGGAGAAGAACTTGAAGAAATTGAAATTGTAAATTATTGCATGCTCACTGATTCACCCCCCCCCCCCTCTCAGTGAGCCATTGTGTCTAACACCTCTTACCAAGGAAGGTGTTCTCCCTCTCTCCCAACTTATCCCTGAAGAAGATAAACTGCTTCCCCACCAAAGTTGGTAATTTGCTCACGTGTTTCTCGCACAACATGGTAATCTCCTCATATGCTTCTCACACAATATCGGAGATGCCCACCCTTTCTAAACTCTGCTCTAGAAAGGTCAACTCAAATGTCCCTTCATGTTAGGCATCATCACATGAAGGACATCCTGAGCTGCAAAGCTCAGTGCTTCCGCTTCGCGCTGGAAGACCTTTTGGCATGTCCTATGCCAGAGTAATACTGCAGTCTCACACTGTCTGTTGTAGAAGTTCCCACTGTCTCTGGAATCTGTCCCTCTATAGTTCTTGTATTTTGCACTGAATCCACATGACGGGACATCTCATCTCGCTCATCCATCAGTGACAAGTCATACCAACTAACCCTCTCGCCAACACTAGAAGAAGTAGCCTCTCCTCGACTCCCCTGAATAGAAGACGTACTACTCAGCATCACAACAATCCTCGGAGCATCTCGCTCTCTCCTCTAAACTGCAGACTAACTACTTGGCGTCACATCAATCCTGGAAGCATCTCACTCACCGTCTATGTCATACTTAGGACCTGTTATCCACCTAGATCCTCCTGTTGTAGGTTGTCTACGCACTACATACTTGCCATCTCTCTGATGACCTATCAACACAAGGTGAACCGGATCCACTCCCAATCAATGTTACAAACATCAGTGCGGCAAAAAACTCGGCAAGGTCTAGGAAACATCGTCTCGGGTTTTCTCGGCAACACATCGACAATAACTCGACAAAATTACAATACAAAAATATTATTATTTTTTCAATTTTTTAAACATCTAAAGCAACAATAACATCAAATAAACACATTTCCACATGAATATGGAAAGAAAACTAATATATAAGATATATAAGATATCTAGATATACATCACGCATCAAAACTAGATCGTGTCATGAAGCCTAAGTCATAAAAATATAACAAATGTATCTCATGATCCTCATCATGACTCATGAGTCATCTACAATGAAATAAAGTAAATAAACTATCGATTCCCTCTACCTCTTTTACGGGCAAAGTTAATCGCTGTGGAAATGGCCCTTCCTCTAGAACTAGAAGTAGGTGCCCTTGAGGCTTGTGGGCCTCGTACTAGAATCTGACGTCCTCTAGAAGAAGACCCTGCAAAATAACCTCCTCTAAAAACTGAAGAAGGTGGCCGAAAGTTGAAACTGATGTCCTGAAGAAGAAGTAGCTCAAGGAGGCAGTCCTCCTCCTCTATGAGTACCAGTGCTACCACCAGGTCTATCTCCCTCCATCGCTGACTGTGGCACACTCCTAGACTTGGCCCGAAACTCCTCTGGAATTGGAAAATCCTCATCCAAAGCCTCTATATCATCATCATCATCACTATCATGATCATCCTCTAGCCAATCAAGGGTTGCCTCCATAACAGGCTCCTCACACTCCGCCCTCCATGCAGCAGTGGTATCAATCCCATCCAATGAGATGGCCTTCGTATCAACTTTTCTATCAAACTGCTTCACCCACAACCTGAGATTGATAGAATCCTCCTTGGGCTTAGGTGAAATGATCCCCTACTCCTTAGCTCCTCTCTCTGCAGCTGCAATGTCAAAATGAGACCAAAAATGGCCAATCCGCGGCCTTAAACCCCACTTTTTCCCCTTTTTTCTGTGTGGTTGAGTTATTAGGTCGACTAGGAAAAACTCGGCAAAACTCGAACCCGAGTTTTTGTCAGTTTTTTTGAGTAAACCTCGGCGCCTAGAAAAACTCGCGAGAACTCGGCCGAGTTTTGTAACACTGCTCCCAATACATAAATGGAGATATGTTCACTCTTGAACATTACTGCATATCCTGCTGCCCTGGAACATAGAGTACTCATGAAATCTCCAAAAGTCCTCCGAACTCTAGCTGGAACCGTATCGTCCCAATCCTTTGACTGCATGCACTGTGCCATCTCTATCCTATACGAGCTGCTCTGGAATAGTCTCAATAGTGAGGAAGGCATCTCGCCTCCTAGTCATGTCACTGCAATAGGCACTATCCACAATCCACTTCCCAACATCCACTCGTCTGCTACTATCGCATCGAAACCACTGCAGCAAGAGAGAATTCTTTCCCGAACATTGCAGCGTACCTCTCTATCTCAACTGTAACTGCAACCTATTCCTCCTTCTCCTGCTTACCCCTCTTCTTCTTAGGACATTGGCCAGCATAATGGCCAAAATCATTGCATGCATAACACCTGACTCTGCTCAAGTCCTTCTTCTGTTCACTCCTATGCTGCTTAGCCCCTCCCTCGCCTTTCTTGGACTTCCTGCCTTTGATAAACAAAAGAAAACTCCCACTAAAGTCTGAAATCCCTGCTCAGAAATTGGCGTCTTCATGCAAATCTCTTGCACAACAGTTTGTTTTCCTCTCAGAGCACCAGCTCTGATACCATGTTAAAAAACATACATTTTCTCATGCACAGAAAATGGTCAAAGACTCAAACACTTCACAAAACTCTGATATCAGACCTAAATAATGAACTAGTCTCAAACACATTAATTGAATATTAAATGCAACATTACAGTAGGCTTATATACTATTTGCAAAGTGAATTTGCAGTGGAAAAATCCAATGAACAACAAACTGTAATCACATAGAAAAATCAGGAAATTTTTGGCCTATAGCCCAGAAAAAACCCCAAAGGGAAAACCTGTGAGAGAGTGTGTTATTTATTATTTCTTCTTGAAATAGTACAACAGTAATAAAGTACAACAATATGGCAGCAGTAAATACACCACTTATCTCAACCCTGAAGACATAATTTTGTGCCTCGAAAACAGTGTTGGAAGTGCCTTGTTTTCTGTGCACAGTTGTCTCAAAATTCGTGCCTTTCTCAGGCCTGTTTGGACTGTTTCACACAGTCAAACCACTCCTGAATTTTGTATTGAACAGTGTCTTCAATCTCAGTTAGTGTGCCAATAGTAACAGCAATAATCTCCTTGAACTTCGTGCCTCTCTCAGACCTTGAAATGCATGCAGACTCTGACTGTACAGACTGCCATTAATGTTGTTGTACGGAACTTAAAATTCATGCAGCAGCTCACCTTCTCAAACTACGTGCCCTTCTCATCGAACTTCATGCTGGCTTCTAGAAGAAATAAATGCAATACCTCTCCTTGAAATTTGTGCCAATCATACTCAGAAATTCATGCCTTCCTGCTGTACGGAACTGCTTGGGAATTTGTGCAGCTATCTAAGTTGGATTCTCTCTCTCTAACTCGACCTCTCTTGCTCCTCTCAAGCAACTCGACCTTGCTCCAATTCTCTTGGGGGGTGAGTAAAAATGAGGAATTAGGTGCCTTTTTATCATTTTCCCTTGTCTTTTCATTTCCCCTTCCTGGGGTAGCTGAAATGACACTAGATAAAGGGCCCACATTTAATCTAGTGTTTTTTCATCAATGGATGAGAAAAGTCACGTTTCTCTCCATTAAATATTTTTTCTCAACCACAACTTAAATAAATTGAAAAGGCACTTTATCTTTAAAGTGACATTAATTACTTTTCTCAAGCAATTAATGCAAGGGTTATGTAACTTGTCCCCTTTTTAGTGACTTAGGCAAAAGTCACCAGGGGAACACTTCCTTGGTACAAATTTCAACAGATGGATGCAAGGGACTAGTCAATGGAGCACACTCCTTGATGCTTATTTGATCATGATGTTGATTAATTTCAACTACTTTTCATTGTTTCAATTTTTACTATAGATAGTAGATACTAGATACTGATGACAATCCTTGACTCTTTAGTAATTTTTGAGAAATTTTAATTTACTATTAGACTTTTGTCTATTTCATTGTTCTAACTTCTCTATGTTCACTGTTCAGTATCTATTTGACTATTTCAGACTTCAGCATCTATTTCATTATCTTTTACAAATTTTAAATTTGAATTTAGATATAAATTGCATAACGATAATGATGATATTTAGTTTTTAGTTTTTACATGGTGATAGTTCAGTATCATTTACAAATTACAAATTTGATGTGGTAATAGATGTATGTTCCATAATGATGAATTTAGTTTTTAGTTTTTACATAGTAATAGTTATTGTTGGGATTTATCATTTTCTATTTTAAATTATTTTTTTATGACTCCAACGTCCCCCCGTTTCACTAAAATTTCCCTAAAATTTAGGATGGCTTCCACATGTCCCCCTTGTGCGTTTCCCCACTCCCGCGTTCCCCCACCCCAGAAACTCCTTGGAACATTGCAAATTTTGACCCTATTAAAGTGCTGATTTAAAAAAAAAACTTATTTTTCTTTGCAACTGTTGGGGAATGAGAGGGAAGGTTTTTACCATCATCAACAACCCCAAAAACCATTGTTCTCGTCACAATTGAAGTTTTTTTTTATTGGAGCAGGGATCAAGGTCATTGCGGAAATAATTTTAGCAATGCATTTGATTGCATTTCAAGATAGTTATGAACCATCTTGTTTATTATTAGAATCTTATCAAACTTGGACAAACTAGGTATGTAGTTTTTCATTCATTCAAAAGGAAATGGGAGTAAAAAATTATATAGTGAATGCATGCTAACAACGGACTTATAAAATAACAATTTTATGTTGAAGCAAGATGACTAGTGAAAAGTGGCATTTCTTCTGTATGTATGTGTAGCATTTGGTGCAATGGGGATTTAAATTTTGATTGGAGGGTAGGATTGGAGGTATCAAATTAGTAAATATTGAAACATGGATATATTCTAGAACACAATCTACGACAAACAAAACCTTAAAGACATAACTTCAATTATTGTCTTGCACACTTTAAGTGATCACCACCTTCACCTTTTACAACACTACTATTCAATAGGAAGACACCAAAACATTAGCATACATGTATACATTCATCCTTATGGATCTTGGGTTTAGATTGCAATTACTTTGTGTTTGTATTCATGGCATGGCTCATATACTTTCAAGTTTCAACAGAAGCCTTGAGAAACACAAAGGGCTTATGAACAAAGCTAAGAGGACAAACCTTTTCATTTATTGGACCGCTGATGATACACCTACTTGGCCTCCTCTCCTCTCAACCATCCTATACAAATGCCAAGTGGTTTACCATGGTTTTGACTCATGATGATGAGATACATTTATATGTTTGATGTCATTTTGTATTGGTTATCCACTTTTGAGTCCTTTGATGTATCATTTTTTATTTTGCATCCACTGCATCATATATATCTGTCTTTTTCCTATATTTGTGTGCCAATGTGTTTATTTGATGTTGTTGTTGGTTTATATGTTTAAAAATTTGAAAAAAAAATGAATTTGTTTGGATTTTTTATATTTTTTGTGAGTAAGTACCCATGGGGATTTGAACTTGTGACCTTCCATTTACAACTTCTCATCTCAATTACCCATTATCAATTGCTCTACCCCCCGTGGGATTTTTATTTTGTATTTTTTAATGCTTACTATGGTTTGTCAATTTTTTCGCCGATGTCTCCAAGAAGTTGTATTTCAAACCCCCCGCCTATTTTTTCAACAATGGTTTTTACTTCTAAATGTTGTTAGTGGTTTGTAGAATTTCTAGAACTTGTTCTTTTGGGGCCATATGATAAGAGTGTATCTACCTCATTGGAAGAGTTTTATGTGTGAAGTATTTCCTCTATTTCCCTTTGATGTCTTATGCATGATTGTATTAACTTGCTCTTACTCCTCTCGTCTTTCTAGAGTTGTTGCTTGTAATACTCCATTGTATAAGTCAAACCCTAATTGGCAATGTTTTGATATGGCACCATTTGGGCCCTCATTGTATAATTTCTACATTCATTTTCAGCATGTTAGGGTTTCTTGTGGCCTTCTCTTGTGGCTTTAACCATTCATGAACTCACCCTCTTGGCTTAATCTCTTGACTCATTTGCCCTTGTTTGGATTGGCACTAGTCTCTTGATCCTCCCATCATTTTCCTATACTATAAATGACCCCCCAAAAAATTGTTTTGCTAAAGCTACTCTCTCACATCATCTTGTTCCTAATTGTCAAACTTTAGTAACCCTATTTCCTAGGGATAGCCCCTCTTGTGTTGGAGGAGAGCCAACCTAAAGTGAGAGAGGTAGTTATTGAGGTGACAGTGGATAGCCCCTCTTAGTTTTCCTTGGGTTAGCATTGTTCTTTGGGCTTTAATCACACATGCTAGTTTGGGAGATAACAATACTAAAGTGATTTGATAAGTTTCAGCCCTCTAGGGAATGTTATCATGCATAAAACGAATCTGAAAACTCACTTTTACAGCAGTTATAACAGTAGTAAAACAACCTTTAACTTCTTCAATTATGATATCAAATCACTCAACAAAATCACCCTTTACTTATGTCAAATCTGCAAGACATATATAGCTGTAAATTACAAGTCATAAACATAGATCTCTAAAAATCAAATCTGCAATTTACATGAATTATGGACAGCTGAAAACTTCATTAATAACTTAATAAGTTAATATACACAAGGTGAAGTTGGTGTACATACCATAGCCTTATCACAAGGCTAGTACAATCCACTAGCTCTCCAAAACCCTAGCTAGGGAAAACGAAAAATCCTAGCTCAACCAGGGAGCTCCAACATGCATGAATCACTCAAACAAGTCCTCCGACGCAAGATGACCTCTTATCTACCAAATACTCCCTTGGCATTCTCTATTTTAAGAGTGAGCTTTAGTGGTATGGCTATTTAGATTCGGATAGGACAAGATATGTGAAGTCTACAACATGTGATGTGTCCAATCTTGGAACAGGAGCATTTGATTTGATCAGCAAGAGACAGCATGCAGTTTCACTTTCCTCTGCAAAAGCAAAATACAGAGTCATAGTAAAAGGGGCATGTAAAGCAGTTTGGCTTAGAAGAGTACATTCAAATCTGCAAGTTGATAAGAATGAGCCTAGTCTAATTTTTTGTGATAACCAAGGAGTTCTCAAACTAGCAAAGAGCCCTGTCTTTCTTGAGTGTACAAAACATGTCAACCTACATTGTCATTTCATTCAACAACTTGTAAAACATGGAGTAGCTGGGCTGGAATATTGTCCAACTCAGGATCACACTGCAGACGTTCTCACTGAGCCTCTTTGCCTAGAGAAATTAATAAAATTTAGAGATAAACTTGGCCTTATTTCTAGAATGACCAAAGGAGGATGTCAGAGTTTATAATGGTTTTCAAGAGTCTAGACTATAGACATAGGATTAATAATGAAGTCACTTCATGACTTAGTTTAATTTATTCTTTAGTGTTGTGTTAATGACTTAAAGTACACTCAAGTCATTTCAGGGTTTATGCATCTAGGGTTTATGTTATTCCATTTCTATAAAAAGACAGTTGCTCTCTAAATATGATATCCAAGAAGCATTTCTCTCTCTCAAGTTCTCTTTTGTATTCTTGCTTGGTTTCTGTGTTTGGTTTTTGTAATTGTGAGTGTACCTCACACTATAAGAAGTGCACTATAATTTTAATCATTATTATGATGTGTAGTAGTTTATTGTTCAATGGGATGGTGTTGCCCATCTTTATGTACATTATTAAATTTGAATCACCTATGCAATTACGGTTTGGGATGCCCAAATATTTTGCTAGACTAAGACCCTTCTATAGGGAGAGAGCTTCTGCCAGAGTTCTGCAAAAGTCCCCATCCTGGCTCTGCCCAAGCTACTGTTATCCACCACATTTGTAATCGAGTAAAGTAAGTCAACCTTTTATAGACTGTTTTGTATGCTTATAGTACAATTGGGATTTTGATCAGCCCAACTATCTGGGTAGATATTGCAAAGAATTGTTAGCCCTAATGCTAATCTCTTATTAAAAGCTTCAATTGAATCAGTAGCTTGTGGGTTCTGTCAAGACTCAAGATTCTGTGGTGTTGATTCATAAGCTCTGACAACAAAATTTGTAATTGTTTCATTGACAGACTGATTGCCTTGTTAACCTATAGTTATGATTGAGAGAGGACATCGAAATTTTGTGATAATTTCCTGGTAGATAAATTTAACAGCTGTTTGAGAAGCACAATTTTTGATAGACTCATATTCCGGCTGCTTTGTAAAGAGTTCTGTTGCAATGATAGTATATCTAACTTTAATTCTTCTTGCTTGGATAGGAAATGTATTGACAAAGTCAAGTGTCCTTTTTTGAAATGGTAATTGAGTTAAAAAGGTTTTGATAGAATCTCATCTTTCTGTGCAGAACTCCCCATTATCTGACATTTATTACACTTTTTAGCAAATTAATGGGTACCTTTGAACACTGTCTAACACCACAGATTATATTGAAGAACTTTCCTAGAAATTATTAACCTTTTAAGTGGCTTGCTACAAGACTCATCTTCTGCCCGCTTTGTCAAGAATTCAGTTGCAATGATAGCATATCTAGCTTTCATTCTTCCTGCTTGGTTAGAAACTGTATTGACAAAGTCAATTGCCTGTTTTCAATCGGCTCTCATCTTTCTGTGCAGATCTAACCATCATCTGACTTCTATCACATTTTCTAGCAAATTAATGGGCATCTTTGAACACTGTCTAACACCACAGATTACCTTGAAGAGCTTTAACCTTTTAAGTGGCTTGGTGCAATCCCTTGGTGTGCTTCTTCTAAGATAGTTTCTCATGTTTGTTGGAAAAATGACTCAAAGCCCTAAAACTCGAGGACAATCTTGAGTGTAAATTGTAGAATTTACTGTATTCTAGAAATTGAAATTTGCATTAATGTTCACTAAAGACTAAAATAGGTGAATGAGACTATTGACTACAACCAACAATAATAGCCAAGCAAAAGAGATGGGTGTAAAAAGCACCCTTACAAGAAATGAATTGAAATGAAAAGTGACTACAAGACCAACATGAAATGAACTCATATAAGCATAGGTGTACATGTAGGTTATCCCAAGAAGGAAAACCCTAGCAAGTGAAGGAGAACCAGTAAAGAAACTTACATTGAATTAAGATGCCTTTACCGCAACTTGCAAGGAAAGAGGAAGTTAGCCTTGCTCATTGTTTGAATCAATAGTGCAGATGTCAATTCTAAGTGCCTGCCAAATAACGTCCTCTGGAGAATGGCCTGGGGGGTAATCTTGGGTGACACCAACATGCTCCCGATGCTGGTTGTGGTGGAGGATGAAGTAGAAGCATTCCTAACATCTAGGGTCAAAGAACTCCTAGTAGAAGGAAAGAAACTAGTAATGCATCTTTAAGTGTCCTACAGCAACGACTTTTATCCTCTTAGGACCCCTTGATGTGGCACGGTTTGGAGCCCAGGTGGCACAGACCAGAGAGCAGTGATGAACAGTGCTAGTGTTTTCCCAAACCTTAATTGCATAGGTGATTCCTATTTAATACCCACTGACTCAAGAAATGACCATGCCTTGGAGAACCAACAAGGAAGCTGACCTGACTGACCAAAAAGGGATGCAAGTCTATGGAAAGAGGAGAACGCCAAAAAGGGGTACCTCTCATTTAAGAACTGGTTTTCATGTTTCATCTTTGACTGTTTATCAGCATACAATTGTTGGCCCTCTGATAAGAAAAGCCCCACTTGTAGCACATACCTTATTATTATCAAGGGACCTATATTCATAGCATTAAATGAAATTTTAGAAATTAAAATGAGTTTTGATCTTTCTGACTCAATGGTTGTACACAGATAACCTCCAAAGAGTAGCATGATTGAATCGCATTGAATTCCTTTTTAGGTTTTGAGAAGGTCTCAAATTATATATACTTGCATTCCACCAAATCTGAGTTATAAAAAAATAAAAATCCCAAGAATCATTACAATAATGTGAAATAGTTTTTGTCTTCAGACTTGTGTGTTCAACTGTGGGAGGGTTGGAACTAAAATGAGGAGACTTCTAAATTCTCCTGGAAATATGTCAAAACTATTACCGTCCAAAGTGGATATTTGTTTCATCTCATTGCTGTATCTGAAATCTGGATGCTATATTCTTTGGGCAACCACTTTGTTTCTGTGGGGGCCTAGCCTTTTGAGTTTTAAAATGGATAATTTTAGAATTTGTCTGCAACAGGAAAAGGAGCGTAGATACAAGGAACTCGGAATAAGAGACAAAATTACACTTACAAGTGGGCGTTTCCTTCTTGGCAACAAGTAAGCTGTTATACATTTTGGTAGTACCTGCCTTCTATTATATCTGTTTTGAGTTTTGAATGCGGTTATGCCTGGTGGTATCATTCATATGTTATACATAAATGAACTGCATAGAATCATGTGGATTTGGATGATAACTCTTCTGCTGGCAATTTTATTAACAAGTCAGGAATTCTATATGCTAGTGTATATATTGATGTAACTCGATAAAACTAAGACAGTTATGTTGATCCAGATATGCCCGGACTTTTATCTTCTTCTACTCCATAGGTCTTCATCTTCTTGTTTTTACCAGTCTATATAGAATGTCAGCTCTAAGTTACCACAGGTAAGATCACCAATTCAGGTCCTTTTCTTTTAGCTATTTAATAGACTGATTGCATTATTGTTATAATTTTCTTGTTTGATGAACTATTGCTTTTTCACTAAGGCTAAATATTCGGTACATTGGTTTTGTTCAGCATTGCCAAAAGTGGAGATTTGGAATCTGAGAAGAATGCTGTAAAATTTTTTAACATGACCATGCATCATTCTACTTAAGATAAACTATAGAACTGAGAGCCACAACTAATTTTGGCCAAATCTGGACCCAAGTCCATTGTAGTCGTATATGTTGACTACTGATTTTCTTGGGGCTTGCCTCCTGCAAGTATCAAGTTCTTTGATCTGGAGATCTGTAAAGCAGCTTTGTATATAATGTTGAATATGATCAGCAGTTAGTAGATCTGAAGTGTAATGTCACTTATAGAATATATTGGTTCCAGTGAACTAAGATCAAACAAAGAAGATTTTGGAATTAAGTTCAATTAAGTTGAAATTCAGTGCTATGCAGAAATTCATAAATAATGGATTCTGCATTTATTGGTTTTACTGCTGCTATGGTGTATAATCATATTCATTATTCTTTAGAAATTTCATTTGAAGTGTTCTTAATTTTTAAGGTCTTGAAGAGATCATCTGCTGTGTTTTTTATTCAAACTAGCAAGCTGCTTGATTGTAACTGGAATTTCTAAAATTTGTTCGGTGAAGCTGTGTTGTTTGATACAATTTTATTAATATTTTACACACTATGGTTGAAAAATGACTGCAATCAATGTTGTTTTGTGAACTGTAAGCTATTAATCTGAGCATGTATCAATGACTCTACAACACTAACATTGCAATGACCAAATTCAAACAATGAGCAAATTAGAAATGAAAGGTGTCCAAAATGAACATACCTGTGGATATTTAGCTTCCACAATCATGCCAGCAGCCTTGCAAACAGGTGCATTGTCCGTGATGATTTGTACACACGACTCAACACCCACTTCTTCAATGGTTTTGATGAATAAATCACCCATAAATTGTGCATCCTTGTATTCGCCAAGAGCATCAACCGCTTTCAAGAACACCGGTCCATTTTGGGAAGATACCATGAAATTGATGAGTGGATGGCGTGCGGGATCCGTCCATCCATCAGAAACAATACTCACACCGGATGAGGGCCATGTTGATCTAATTGGCTCAAGAATTTTATTTACCTCCTTCTTTGCTTTAACCAACAATGTGGTTCTAAGCTTCTCTGAACTAGGAGGCACATAACCATTTGGAGCACGTTCCAAGATAGTTTTAACTGTCTCAAAATACAATGGTGACCGTGCAACATTGAATGAAATGAAGTTGAGGTAGAAGAAAAATGCAATAGTAAGGTCTACCTCTTCTCGCGCCTCTTTTTGGAAAATCCTATCCATTGGACCACCTGTAGATTGCCTCTTTCTTGTTTGATAAGTATCCCCACGCCCACGCCCATGCATGCTAGGTGGAAATGGAGGCTTGGTGCTAGAGGACTTCCTCAAGAATGGAAGAGGATCATCCTCTTTTTTCTTGCTTGCTGCTGCCACCTTCCCTAAGCCAACATGATCCTCTCTTTCCATATCCCTCCTTTGGTGAACAGTCACCGCTTTGCATGAAGAAATCCCACAAGAAGGAAGGGCCAACAAATGGCCCTTAACTCGGAAATATGTGCTCATGAACTCATGCTTGCAAAAATTGCATCTCCAAGACACATTGCCTCCCCCACCAAGCTTTGCCCCGGGCCCATCTTTTCTTGTCACATACTTCCACAAAGGGTATTTTTTTTCTTGGGCTTGTTGTCTTGCTAAAACAGGGTTAAGTGGAGCCATAGAATGAGCTCCACTAGCATCCGATGGAGCACTTGACGGAGGAGGAGAACCGCTTGTGCTTGGTGGAATAGGAGGGGAGGCACTAGATGGTGCATTTCTCCCTCTCCTTTGCCCCCTACCTCCTGCCCTAGCTGATTGAGACATTCTTTTTCTTTTGTGATGGTTGAGCTTGCAATCCTCTCCACAAATCCACCGGAATGCACTTGGAATCGCTTGGAAACGATGGATAGCCTTCAAATCTCCTTCAAAACTCCTTCACCTGCACATAAAACTCACTCTCAATCAAATGCTTCCTTGCAAATGACAAAAAGAAAGGCAAATTCTGATTTTTAAGTGAACTCGGGCGCACTTTTCCGCCAAAAACGTGTCCTGTTTTTCATCAGCGTGTCCGACAGTCGCGATTCGTTCCATCAGCGTGTCCGATTCGCTGGGAAAGTCGTGTCCCGATTCAGGATTCGATCCAAGGTCGAATCGGACACGAATTCCAATCGAATCGTGTCCGATTCGACCGATTCGGGACACGGCAAGGGTCAAGGACGAATCCTGTTTCTGAGATTGAAACAGATGTTAACAGTTCATGTATTTTAGCAATCGAGTTTCTAATAACTATGCTAGGCTTGTGCAGATCTTTTAGATTTTCTTTCTAATATGCCAATTTCTTAGGTGAAAACAATGCTATAACATTTTATGCATTTTGGTTTAAACTTTAGAGAGAGCAGCAGTAATCACTTTGGTCAGTAGTTGTTGAAATATTGTAACTTCGAAGAATATTCTATTGTATTTTATTGTTGTAATTTATCCGGAGATGTTTTATTCCTCCGTCGGGTTGTCATTATTGTATTTGATTATGTAAAGTCATTGAGGTAAATCCTCCCTTGTAAGTCGGGGCGATAGATCCCTTTTGAGTCAATTGTAATGGGGTGTTCAAGTCCCCTAGAGGAGTCAGCCCAGTCAGCATTAAGTTGAGTGCTTAAGTTGTTGGGGCCGACCTAGTTAGGGAAAAAGTCAAGTGGAAGATAAAGTATAAATAGGAGTGATGTGCTCCTCATTTGGACACACACACTCACTTGTGCAATTCGCATAGGAGAGAGAGAGAGAGAGATCTCCGAAGGAGAAGGAGCACTTGTTTGGGGATTTTGTCTTTGTACTTTTGATCATCTATATTGAGGAAGTTTTGCTGGGTTTTCTTCCCCTAGAGGGTTTCCCATGATAAAATTGTGTCTCTTGTGTTTGTGTTGTGCATGTTATTCTTTCAGTGATCCTGTATATGCTATTGTTGTGAAATTGAATTGAACACTGATGTTATCTATCTTAGCATATTGAATCTTAACATGGTATCAGAGTTAGCCTGAAAGAAGGCAATGTATGCTATAGTTTTGCTGGGTTTTCTTCCCCTAGAGGGTTTCCCATGATAAAATTGTGTCTCTTGTGTTTGTGTTGTGCATGTTATTCTTTCAGTGATCCTGTATATGCTATTGTTGTGAAATTGAATTGAACACTGATGTTATCTATCTTAGCATATTGAATCTTAACATGGTATCAGAGTTAACCTGAAAGAAGGCAATGTATGGCATTTACGACACTTTGTTTCACTTGCGACAATTTGAAAGCTAGGGCTTTGTATAGCAAAAACTAGTCATCTTGGCATTTTCACTATAAATCACTTTTGGCGAAGGTTCAGGATCTGAAACTTGGACAGGCCGAAGATGAAATCTTCATGTACCTTGTGTCCGAGTTTCAACCTCATTTTCGTTGTACTTTGTGAAATGTGATCCGTACAAGTTATGGTTTCTGCCTCTTCCAGAATGCAGCCCTAAATAGGGGACCCAGGGAAAAAGGTCATATCTTAGGATAGGAAGCTCCAAATGGAATTCCGTAAAAAGTGACAGTTAGGGAACGGACTGTAGTTTCATAGGTCCGAGTGTCAGAGGTCGAAGTTGAAACAGTGACACGTGGCACGTTGTACAAGTTCGCTATGTTGTTTTATCTCATAAACAGTCATGTTGTTAAACTTAGCATATCTCTCTCATGGAGAATCCAATGAAGCTCAAATCTGTGGGGTTGGAAAGATGACAGGTCAGGATACCACAGGCCAATGTTTCAGACCCCGAGGATCCGAAATTGCAGAGATACACCAGAAACAATAAGGAACATCTGAAATAGCTCAACGGAGGAAATCAAAGAAGAGGAGGAAGTGTTAGATTATGGTAACTTCATGATGTCCTCCATGGTTTAGATGCCTTACATGGAGGTACATTAGTGCATAGGCATCAGGATGGAGTAGAGGATCAAATGCACTCTACTCAGTGGCATGAGTCCAGTGGGGACTGCATGCGGAACTTCCGGGGAGATTGACCTTTGCATGCATAAGTTTTGCATGACCTGTCAGCATTCAGTGAATGCATGCAAAAGTGACTTTTGCATGCACCGAGAATTAGGGTTTTGGAAAACCTAATTCATTGGTGAGATTATTTATAGAGGTAGGAGGTTCCCAGATGAGGTTACTCAGTTGCATTGTCAGAGAGAGATATTGCTAGAGTGAGGAGGGCATAGCTGTGCATGTGGGGCGACTTTTTGAGAGAGAGAGGAGTTGCTGCAAGAGCTAGGAAGGTCAGATCTGAGCTAGATCAATGACCTTCAGTTCCAGAGTTGCTAGACACCCATTACTGTGAGCTGAGATAGCTCATCAGTGTGATTTCTGATCAGATTGGAGGAGGCCGAATTCTCTTGGAGGAGGGCACATTTCCCAAAGAGGGAGAAGCTCGTTGTGAGCTGGATTGATTGATTCAGAGTTTGAGACTTCTAGGATAGCCTTGCCTCAACATTGGAGGAAGGTTAGGGACGATCAGAGCTCAGACCTGCTGAGATCCAGACCAGTACATGCATTTGACATTCGGAGGAGAGGGCGCACTTGTGCATGCAGAGGAGGTTGAATTCATCAGTGGGCAGTCTTCAAAGTGAGTAGATCAGAGCAGTGAGATACAGAGAGGGCAGATCAGTCAGAGGCACCTTCAGAGCACTCAGATCTAGTTTGGCAGTTAGGGCTTACTCCTTTAGTGCATGCATCAGCTGGATGCATGCAAATTTAGAGTCTGTCTTGTTTCAGAAGGATTGAGTTACCGGATGAAGTAATCCTGTATTGTATTGTCATTTATATATCTATATGCTCTGGGCTCGAGAGAAGATAGCCCCATAGTTGGCTGGTTTTTCCTGAAAGGGTTCCAGGGTACATCTGTTGTTTATGTGTTTGATTGCATTTATATTTCAGTTGGTAAATGCAGATCTAGTTGTTTGAGTCTATGTTTTTATGAGTATATACTGATATTGAGACTCATACCGCTTGAGATCTCAGGGCGATTCAGAGGGAGTAGTGATGTCTTAATCAAATATTTACAAGAAGAAGCTCTCACTTAGGGTTTTCAGTTTTTTTAGGTATGGAAGGACCTGATACAATGTTGGAGACAACTGATGCAACATTGGAAACTTTGAAAATGGATTTTGAATCCCTTCATCATATATATTAATCTTCCATCAAGTGTTGTGGGAGAAAGGAGATTGAAAATTAGGGTTTTTCGGGTTCTACAAGTAAGAAGAAACCCTAACAAAGTTGGGAGACTCATAGGGCAGCAATGAAGTAGGTTTAAATGACATTGGTATTATATCATACTAGCACCATGAATCTATATAAGGTGTTTACAAGTGATCTACCGTGGACGATTAGGGTTTTACCCTTATAGAGAAGACTACAAGCAATCTCGACATGCATGACTTGAGGAGATGCAGGTATGTTTTGAAATTTGTTTTATTTATCTGATGATTAAGTTCATGATATGTTTGTATTTATATTATTGAGGTTAGTACAATCATGATTAATTTTATATTTGTCTGATCACCTTAGTAAAAGTATGAATGCATGTGAATGATAGAAAACATTCATTGATTAAGGGTTATGACACTTATGATTGTATTAATGCACTTGTGGTGTTGTATAAGGATGATGTTGTCTGCTAACATGAAAGGTACATGAAGAAAGACAAATCAAGTTCTAGATCAAGAATATATGACCATGATGACATGAAGACAAAGACTCATCTATAATATTTGATCGCATAGAAACTCTACTTACGAGGTATGTATGATTTGGTTCTACTATGCTTAAATTATGCGATATGCAGGTTATTAGCACAAGGTCTCTAAATCATTGAAGAGAAAAAATAAGATATTGTTTAGGTATGTTAGACATAACTAGCAAGCATGCTAATTTAGGTATGTTTTCCTATATCAAGTAAGAATCCTACTTTGTGTTAGGATCTTAGTTTAATTGATAATGATTATTCTTGAAGTTAGAAGTTTAAGTAATCAAGGGTTTATGCATATTATGTTTCTTAGTTTGATTAACGATATGAAAAACTCGAAGAGTCCTATGGTCAAATAAGAATATGCGTGAGTTAAAGAAGTATACTAATGCTTGTGTATGAAATGATCATGACCATACATGTTTAAGATTATTTAGGATTACAATGTTTTGATAGTATTGAGATAATACTAATGAATGTATGACATCTTGAGGATGACACAATGATGAAACTAGTGCACACTTAAGCATGCATAGTGGTACAGGATGGATAGAAGTTCAAAGACATATAATCATGATGCTATCATAAAGGGAAAATAGACATCAAGAGGGAGGCAACCACACAAACATAAAAGATAAGTATTTAAGTTGTTATTTGAATTACTTCTTAAATCTCGGAATAGTTAATGATATTGCTCGTAGTATTTGTATGCATATTTGTATTCCTAGAATCAGGAAATATATCATGCATAGTGTAAGCATTCATATAGCATTGAACAGTATACTACTAATATGCATATGATGGATAAGTTGGACAAACATTCCATTGTTGCTTGTCTAGAATGAAACCTCTTTGCTAACATGTTGGGAGTTGTGCATGCTCTTGATAGTATGTTCTGTTAGAGATGGAAGGCATCTAGATAGCCATTGTATGCATACAGGATATGGAAAAGTGTTGTACCAAAGTATTGGTCAAGATAGTTTCATAACTATGTGAATCATATCAGTATGCATAATAGGTTATCATTGAAATGGCAACATGATTTGATGATTATGAAGTGTTACTAATCAAGTAATTGAATTTGATTTGTAGGAAATATCGTGTGCTATGATCTACAAAAGAAGGATGATGAACACTTGTTTCGAAGAACAAGTGATGATTGTTCAACAAGAAGACTTACAAATCAAACATACTATAGAAGTACAAAGCAAGGATCGTGGCTAGACACACTTCTAGAGATAGATTACACCCATGGATGATTCCCAAGATTTGAAAGAAAATCACATGATTGAAGAAGGCTTTGTATGGGTTCAACGGGTACCCAAGATTGATAATCATTTGATGAGTTTGATGATCACCACGGGTGATGCGGATTTCAACCTTTGCTACAAGGTTGAAGATGGTTTCTATATACAAATGACATGCTTCTCTCAGATGGATTCAAGAAGGAACTCACCATAGAGTTCAAGTGATCTTGAGGCTCACATCAGTAGACCCATCTGACGGGAGATGGCACAGATATATATGCAGAAGATCACTCAATGCAGAGTGTGCATGCTCTTCAGTCACAGAGGGAGGACAATACTCAGATGTAGAAGACTCCACTTCAGAGGAAGTAGATCTTAGAGTTAAAGAATCTTGGCATGATTCTTGTGACTAGATATGTGGTTGAGATTTTTCCTTAGCCAAGGAAAATGTGAAGTAGAGATCCAGGATGATGGACGGTGGTTTCTACAGTTTACAAATGATGTATTTGATGAATACCAAGTCAGATATAGGCCTTGTTGTGAACACCTTAAGTTAGTATCTAGTTGATCCTAGACGTGTTCACTTGGTAGCTGCAAAGCATGTGATGAGGTACCCGAAAGGTACGATATACTTTGGTGTATACTATGTTGGAGATCATGAATACAGATTGTATGGTTATACAGATGCAGATTGGGCTGGAAGTGTCTCAGACAGGAAGAGCACCTCAGGTGGATGTTATTGTTTGGGATCCGCCATGATCTCATGGTTTAGCAGGAAGCAGTCCAGTGTTTCTCTCAGCACAGTTGAAGCAGAGTATATAGCAGCTTGTTCTGCTAGTTGTGAAGCCATATGGCTTCAGAAGTTGATGTCAAGTCTATTTGACCTGGAGCTGGATACCACAGTGATTCTATGTGACAACCAGAGTTGTATAAAGATGACAGAGAACCTAGTGTTCCATGACAAGTCGAAGCACATATAAATCCAGTATTTTTATATACGAGATATGGTACATAAGGGATCTATAAAGCTCCAGTATGTGAGCATTGATGAGCAAGTTGCTGATGTGTTGACCAAGCCTCTGTCGAGAGGGAAGTTTGAATACTTCAGGGACAAGCTTGGAGTGGTTTAGATCAAGAGGGAGAAATGAGCTTGGTCGAGGTAGCAGGTAGTCACAAGTCATGTGACGTAATTGAGTCTCCTAGGCTACGAGAGGATCTGAACGAGCGGTGAGGTAACGTAGGTGGTTGTGGTGTGCAACGTAATGGACGCTCCTAGGTTGGACCCATTGAATGCCTTGCTCGGTTCGTGGATGAGGATAGACACATCCAGTATGAAAAAGGACTGGCACTGTGGTGGAAAATCCTAGATTTGATCTAGGTCACATCCAGTATGAAAAAGGATTGGCATTATGGTGGAAAATCCTAGATTTGATCTAGGTCACATCCACTGTGAAAAAGGACTGGCACTGTGGTGGAAAATCCTAGATTCAAGAAAAGAGAATGGAAATGGGAATGGCGTTAGTTATAATTATACCTCCCATATCCGGAGCTTGGAATAATTGATGACATAATAAGCCATGGCGAACTGGACATGGTTCTCTAGAGGATAGATGGGCTAAATTTCACGGACAATGCAACCCTGACTACTCAGAAGCAGTCTGTGTTCCTCAGGGACATCTGGGAGAACAGCTACAATGAGAGGCTAGAAGGAATTGACCTTGAAGAGGCCTTTTGCAAGGCCAACAATGCCCTTAACCTAATCTCCTGCTCCATCCAAGAACGTCACGTACACTCTCTTCGAATATCCACCGCGCAGGCCTTTTACGGCCACAAGCTTACCCCAGGCAGCTTTGTTCAACACTTTTGAAGTCACTTCTGGAGCCATCTCTACTTCTTGAATCGCAATTCTCTGTATAAACAAGAAAAGCGGCCAAGAAACTCTCGCTCTCAATTACTAAGAAAGCAAATGCTGCTCAGTGAGTGAACTCTGCTTAGATTTATTTACGGTGCTGTGGTGTTATATATATAGAGCTCCAACATCTTCATACGCAGCTCATGAAATGAAATTAGATGACATTCCATGGAATGAATCCCAAATGAAACGAAATGAAAAACAAAAGAAGAATCGAGGGCCACTACCCCAATGACGGCGTGAATGGCTCAGTAGATCGGCGAACTCGCAGAGTTAGTCAGGTTGCAGCAGACATTTATTGAATATCATTTATGATCTTCAATGTTTGGATCAAGACTCAAGACTCCCTTCACAAAATACCAATATAGTAAATAAACAATGGTCAGAGTCATATGTCAGTGGAGCTTTTTACTTGACTGCTTACCGATAATGGTCCGGACGAATCACAATTGAGAAGACAGCTGACACAAAATATGGAACTATTCTTGTAACCAGAAATCGACGATGATATGGACGGGAAATCGAAAGAGTTGCCCTTCTTTTGAAAGGTTCATGTTTAGTTAAACCTTCTTACTGGACGGGAAAATTTAAAATTTAAATTTTTTTTGACGGGTATTTTTTTCATCGTACTTCTGAGACGGGCAAAAAGGCTTTCGAAGGGCTGGGACGGGTGCAAATTTGACCGCTGGGAGTCGGTCCAGTGAGCATTAAGTTGAGGTTAAGTTGTTGGGGCCGACCTAGTGAGGGAAAAAGTCAAGTGGAAGATAAAGTATAAATAGGAGTGATGTGCTCCTCATTTGGACACACACACTCACTTGTGCAATTCGCATAGGAGAGAGAGAGATATCCGCGAAGGAGAAGAATCACTTGTTTGGGGATTTTGTCTTTGTACTTTTGATCATCTATATTGAGGAAGCTTTGCTGGGTTTTCTTCCCCTAGAGGGTTTCCCAGGATAAAATTGTGTCTCTTGTGTTTATGTTGTGCTTGTTATTCTTTCAGTGATCCTGTATATGCTATTGTTGTGAAATTGAATTGAACATTGATGTTATCTATCTTAGCATATTGAATCTTAACAGTAGTGAATGTAGGATGTCTGCTAGTCTTCAGAAAGAGATCACAAGTTTTGGATTTTTAACAATGAGTTCATGGGAATACTATCCTTACAACAAAATGTATTTTTTCCCTCCCATTTTTATTATGTTCTTCATTCTTTGGGATCTTGATTTTTCAGATTTATAGACTTGTTCATGTTGCATCTCCCAGTTTTTTGTGCTTTAACATAAGCATGTCCATTGCGCAAGAATGCTTGCAATGGTAGCTACGAAATTGAAACTTAACAAGTTACGTGTTGAGTTTAACAAATGAAAAGCTTATGCCCCTACACTGGAAAATGGACATGATGAGTATTATGGGACATATTATGTGTACAAATAAAGAAATTATGTGTGTTTCTTATGTGCACAAGTATTTGGAACATCAGTATGTTGGGTACACAAGTACGAGTATCTGATATGGCTAGAAGCTTTGCCAAAATTTGTAGGAAACGACAAGGTGGGACCGACAATAATATATATTAAAAAATATTTCTAAACGAAAAATAGACGAAATTTTCAAATTGAAAAAGAACATAATTGATTGATTTTGAAACTTAAAACTATTTTAGCCTCTGAAGCCTCCATTAATGATCATTTGTTCAATCCTTGTAAATTTTCTCATCCGCCTTGGTCCATGTTTGGATATACAAAGATTGGGTTTGTCTGAAATCAAATCAACCCTTTACTAACTATGCATTACTCTAGTGCTATGGTATGCTTGTAGATTTACCTACAACTTCATCCCACTATATGAATTTGTTATGGCAATTTGTGTATCTATAGATGTATCTATAAATGTATCAATCGCCAATAATTTCATAAACCATGAAATTCAATCTTCTTTTTTAAATCATTGTTCCAACTCCATTTCTATTATTGCTCCAAAGAGTGGTTAGTACTTGCGTGCCTCCGCAATTTTTTAGACGGTAACCATTATTTATTTCTCATGTGAATGAATTGGATTATTTCAAGTAACATCAAACTTTTAATATTTTTTGGTATTTTGAGTTTCATGCTTATGATCCTAAATTACTACATCGATCAATGTTTAGTGTTGTTTGTGTGTTTAGTGTTGAAAAACAGTTTGGGTTACTCACATATATCATCATCTAGGTGATTGGATTGGTCTTTTGGGTTTCGCCTTTAATTTGATCTCTAATTGGTTGAAAGTGTCTTATTTCAAGTCCTCAACATCCTTAAATATGTTTGGGTGCATTTTTCTAGTGGGTCTACATGGTCAGTCATTCATTTACCCTTCTTGGTCTCAAGGCATGGTCTAAGTCATGAGTTTCTGTACTCTACCACACTTATTGCTTATTTCCCACATATAAGAGGTTGCATTTTCATGGGAGTATTGACAGTACCACCTTGAACAATCAATGTTTGGGTTTAAAACCCATGGTTCACTCCCAATGAAATGTGCTCCTTGTCAAAAGGCAATGTTTGTCAATGCCCTTAGGTCATTCAAATTCCATTTTAAGTGTCTAGTTGTTAAGGGTCTCTAGTCTCCTCTTAGATGCCAAAGCTTTGTTAGATTGATGACAAACTTGTGATCTAGCGATCTTGTCTCCTTATTTGATGCTTTAGAATTTACTTGAATGTGTTGTCTCATTTAATCCTCTACCACTTGAAGGCCACCTCAATATGTTCTCCTCTCATTAGCTTACACTTTCCTTGCTAGATCGATTGGTTACTCCTACGGTGTTCTTGGATTTGTCCCTTCATGTATCTTAGTCAATCAACATCACCACTTTAATGGATTTCCAAGACACTTTGTAGCTGAGGAAGGTATCTTCTTACTAAGAGTGTTTGGGTGCCACACTTATATTTATGGTCTAATACTTTATGTATGTGTTTTGATTTTGGTTCTCATCTCATTGAATATTTTTGCATATAACATTGTTAAGCCTATTTTGTAGGAGGATACCAATGCCTTCAAGTACATCAAGTAGGGTTTCCATCATTTCTTGACTACATATTATACATTCCATTTTCCTAGCTTAAGTATCTTCTCTTCTTATTTAGATAGTCCACTTCATTTCAAAAAGTAGCTATGAGCTTCGACTCTCTTAGTGTGTTAAATAAACCCTACAGTGTCTCCTGGTTTTCTTGTTGACCATAGTGAATTGGGTTAATTAGTTTAATGCTTGTTCAATATGTGTGCATTGAATTAGATGTGTGTGCATTGAATCAAATGTGTGTGCATTGAATTAGGGTTTGTTACATTGCACTCTCTTTTAGATCTTATTTATTTTCATCCAAAATAATTAATTAATGCATATAGAATAAAAGAGAATAAATTAAAATTTACTTGACTTCGCTCTATTTTATTTGCTAGTTAGCTTTATTCGTAATTCAAAATCTAATTCAACGTGTCACTTAACTAATTAATTTACAACCCTAGAAGATAAAAACAACTCCCTTGAACTCTAATTAATCTAATGATATCGTTCATCTCATCTCCTCTCCCTTTTCCTTAGTTTTCTTGATTCCTCCCCAAAATTGGGTGGGAACTATACTTCCCTTTTGAACTCATATAGAGTGGGTTTTTACCTATTTAAATTGTAATCAATATAATGTCCTTCCTCTCCTCTCTTCTTTCCCTTTTTCCTTAGTTTTCTTGATTACTGCTAAAAATTCTATGACAATCCTATTTCCCTTCTAAGCTACCATAGCTCAAGCCTCCTATTTGCAATAATGTAGTTCTTCACTTTAATCATGGCATAGCACTAAGTTACTTTGATAATGCTTATAATAATAAAATTAGAAGAGTATGGAAAGTGGCATATATTGGGGTATAATTCAAATAGATAATATTTAGATGTCTTGTTTTAGAATAAAGACAAGACATTTACACATGTTGATTAAGTAGATTAGGTGTAGGTTTAAGAGAAATTACAAGGTAGTTGGTTAGTGTATATGTTGGAGTTAAAGAGTAAAACTCTACCACTATGTTTTTGTACAAATGGATGTATATATTTATAGAATATTTTGAAGTGTTTGTGTGCACATCTCTTGTCATTATAATGTTGCATTCCCCACTTTTCAATCATAGTACTAGAACATTACTAGGCATACTCTCTAATGCAAATGCCTAGGAAAATGAGAGCATCTTGATCCTCATATATAAGAGTAGAATAGATTATGATAGATTTCCCTTTGTTAAGAACATGGAAAAAATGAGTGAGTGGAAACTAGTCTAATGTTGTTGCAGTTTATGTGTGCAAAAAGTGTTAGCGTTCTCAAAGTAGTGTAGGTGGTTTGCAAAAACTCATATTTTTTTGTGAAGAGGTGAGGCTATATAGAGCATACAAGTTTGAGCACTGTTTCTAGAAGAGAAGAAGACATCACGCTCACTTTGGAAATATGTTTTGCCAAGAACATGCAATTGCTAGAAATGAATGCTAGCAATTTATTGCCACACAAATAGAATTTGGCCCTTGTATCGACCAACACTTTTCTCGAGGGTTTGCATGATTAGATTGAAATGGTCACTAAGACTTGGGGCATGAGAGACCCTATGAGATTGTCATTTTAGAGAAAAGTGTGGCAATGTTAGTCAAAGGGATGCACAAGGATTAATCCATAGATGAAGAGGATAAAGTGAGATTTATGGAAAATAAAATCAACGTCAACAATGGAAGGTATGAATGGAGTAGAGAAGTTTTCGTTCAAAATCAAAGGATGTTGTGATTGAGTTAGATATGTTTTTCCCATATCAAGAGCAAGTTGTTGCTCACATGGAAATGAGATTGTTGATGTTGGTACACATATCTATAATTAGATGGTGGATTGTCTTCTTGTTTACAAATTTTTATTAGTAGCATATAATTTTAAATTTTTGCAAACCTTGTTAGAATTAACCCTTATTTATTAAACAAACAATGAAGATGATGACAGTAGATCAATAAATTATTTATTATTTTCAAGAGGAAGAATATCAAAGGCCAAAGTGGGGATTTGAGGTTTACCTCGATATGGATGATTGTTGCCCAATAATTTGGGAGTTCAGGAATATGAAATTCCAGACCTCGGGAATTCAACATTGGAAACTCATAATTATACCTTTATGAGGGGACAAGATAGATTGATTGAGTCATCATATGCAAGATTTTGGAATGGTGAACGAGAAAAAACTTAATAAGATACAAATTTCACTTTATGTTTTGTTACGAGCGAGTTTAGTATTTTTGTGTTAAGAGGGGGTGTTGGAGTATAACTCTCCAATAACTAATATTTAGGCACCTTGTTTTAGAATGAAGACAACACATGCACACATGTTGATTAAGAGTAGATTAGGTGTAGGTTGAAGATAAATTATAGGGAAAATTATTAGTGTAGACATTGGGGTCTTCTAGTAGAACTCTACCACTATGTTTGGGTATAAATAAATGTATCTACGAATAGAATATTGTGAATGTTTTGGGTGCACATCTTTTGTTATTGCATTGTTGCGTACTCCAATATTCTATTAGTGTATGGATATTAAAATATATGTTGGAATTTAGGTATTAGTATAAAATAGAGAGATATATATGGCATCACCTCTTGTGTATGTGAAAAGAGATGCATGGTTGGTGGTATATAAATTTGCAAATAAAAGATCATGATGCAAGACTACTTTTACCTCTTTGATTAATGTAAATTTTATGCACTCAAATTATTTTGATGGCATCACCTCTTGTGTATCTGAAAAGAGATACAAAACGTTTGGCTACAATATATAATAGCCCAAAAACATGCTTTGACATAACATAATCTATATCAATGTTGAACATCTCCTATGTATGTTAAGAAACATGCTTAGAATGTGTTATAAGAGTCTCAAAAGTTATTTGCTTGGATATAATATAATGAAATTTGATGTTAATCATTTAGGATTAGACAAGCAATATTGTTTTGTGAGAGAGTGTAAGAGTTTGACTATAATGTGAAATAAAATATAAAATAAAATAAAGAAAAATTTGATAATAAACATCATTCAAACTTAGGTGTATAGTTTTTTGGGGGGTTTATTTTACAACAATTTGGTTAATATGTGAAAGCAAGTTGTCAATAAGGGCATGTCGGGTAGGTGAAAGTTGTGTGTTGTTAATTGCTTAATCAAGGTTCAAATATTACTTACGATACACTAGTGCTTGTGCTTGTGTTTGTTGCACACTAGTACTTGTGACATGAGTTGGGGTTCGGTGCAAGGGCTAGGTGAGTTTGGTGGAATAGTACCTTTAATTGTGGCAACTTAGCCAAGGGCTTGCTTTCACAAGTCTATGTGCAAGTGCTCATGTTGCCCAGAAACATCCAGAAAGAAAATAGTTGGAAACAACATTCTTAATATGAGAATTTATTATATTGAAGTTGACAAATCTCACAACTCATGGAAGTTATCCTTTGGCTTAGTAGCCACTAAGGAGTTTCTATTCCGCAAAGTCTCCTGTGGCCTACACTTATCCCAAACTACAAGAAATGAGCCACTTCCACATGCAAGATGACCAATGAGAGGTGAACATATCTTTTGGGGGATTTGAATCCCGGTGCGGGGATTAGAAACACCTTGAATTTACTAACCAACCAAAACCCCATTGCCATCCTTTTTCATATTTACATTTGATGTAGGCAATTTTTTCATCTATTTGCAAGTTGAAGTTGTCATACATCAGATAACATGTGAATTTGTTGTGAAGTGGGGTATAACGTACTCCTTGTTGAAAAATTACCTAGGAAGTGTTTGTCCATTCATTAGTGCCTTGGGGTGGGTAAGAACACTTTAAATGTGGTCCCTAGCATATTTTATAAAGTGAGATTGACTTTCTAATTATAAAGTCACTTTATAAAATAAAGTTGAGTTATAAAGTTTTAAATGTGACTTTAACGAGAATTAAAAAGGTGGGTGAGTATTAATGTCTCATTTAATATTTAAAAAGTAAGTAAATGCTTTTAATGAGAAAAGTGAGATTTAATCTTGGCCCTAGATCTCTTCTAGTTATGTTTTAATCTTGGCCATTGGATTTGAAGATGGAGGTTACTCAAACAAAAAGGCTAGGGAAAGGCAAACCTAATTCATTGTTCACATTCCAAGAGAGAAATTTTGGAGAGGAGGAGCAAGAGAGAAGGGTTTGAGAAAAGTTGACCTAGAGAAGAGATAGAGAAAATCTACAGAGAAATCAAGAAGCTTGATATGGGCACAGTTTCCAAGACAATTGGCACAAATTTCTAGAAGTACACTGGCACATAAATCGAGGCATAACAGTAGGGAATTTTGCACAGAAATCGAGGACAATCCGTATTGTACCTGCTCGTACATCTACACAAAAAATCAAGGCATTTATTTGGCATAGATATCGAGGAAAGGTAGAACATTTAATGTTTCTTTCATACCGTAAAGGGCACGATTTTCGAGGCATAAATAAGATGTAACACTGCATAGATTTTGAGAAAAAACCAGGCACACAAAATGAGGGAGTCTGTATTGTCAGTTCACACGTGTGGGCCGTACAAGCAAGTTTTTCAAGGTGTTGTTCTAATTTTTCCGTACAACAGTTTCATAGTGATTCTGACACGTGTTTCTAGACCGAAACAAAAGATAAGTATTGTTGTTGTAATTTGTAAATTTGTCCGAAAATAAAATCTCTCTCAGAAAATAGGTTTTCCCTTAGGGGTTTTATCCATTTTGGTCAAAAATATTGAGTCAAATTTTTATGTGCATGGCTGTTATAATTTTCTGAGTAAGAAAAGTTAGGCTAAAAATTAATTTTTTGAGTTATTTAGGTTGAAAGAATTTCATGTGTTTCAAGAAAAAACCATTTTTATATATGTGAAGTATATGCATGTTGGGGTTTGGGCATTAACTACATGTAGAGAAGTTGGAAAACTTGAAACCAGGTTGGGGTTCAAAAACTTTCACTCCTAGGTGTGACTTAGTTCTAGAAAGTTTGACTCCTTTGTAGTGAGTTAAAGTTTAGACCAAATTAAATTGACTTGGGAAGGTCAAGTACAGTTTGACTTGTGAGTGTTTGGAAGACCCAATTTTGCAACTTATTTAACTAATTTTTTAAAAAGATTTAAACGTTTTTTTGTTTTATACTTACTTATTTGATGAAAGTCCATTGATTTAATTTTTTCTTTCTATTAATATTTGTTTATTTCATAAAACTATGTTAATGATGATGTTTAGTTTTGCAACTTTGAAATCCAACATTCCTCAATAAACTTTATTTATGTTATTGTTATTGTTATTTTTAAAATCTTAAATATAGATTTATTCTTTATGTAATAGATAATCATGTGAGACAAACTTCTTTAAAATTTCAAACAACATGCAAAAATAGAGTAAGTGCTTTAATTATATTATAATATGATAAGGAAATAACTACTTAGTAAATGTTCCATATTTATGTCAAGTATATGTCAAGATGAAAGACAGGTTATAAATTCTTCTTAATTAGAGTTATGAAAATGCAATGTATATGTTCATATGATATCTTCTAAGAAATACGACAGCCATTTCTTTCTAAATACATGTTCCTTAACAAATGCATTCATATCTTGACACTTTGAAAGGGTAAATTTTCATTTTTTAGTTTCAATTCCATTGTTTTTTTTAATCTCCTTTGAGCAATCAAGCTATCAATAAGACCAACGAGGATAATAAAAGAGAAAGACAACATAGAAAGGGGTTGGATAGCCCTTATTGATGAAAAAATATGGCTATTAAACTGTGAAAGTTTTTAGACCATGTCCACCTACCATTCTTCATTTGTTTACCATATAAGAAGAATACAGTTATCCATAGCAATGATGTGTCTTAGTCATCGTAAAGTAGATAAGGAGAAGTTCCCCTGGCCCTTCTATGGATGCTCATAAGTAGCACATGACACTATGGAGAAGAGTTGGCCAAATTATTGAGTCCTCAACACAACTAAATTTCAAACTTTGGGTACCTCTTTTCATTTCATGTTGACTTTCCCTTAGTTGATTTGGTTAAATATGAAGGTAAATGCTAATTCATATCATTACTCAAGAATCAATATACATCAAGACTCTAGTTATGAAAACAAAAACAATACAACACAATAAATGAAAAGATGTAAACAAATTGCATAATAATGAAATAAATTAACCATTAATTAAAGCATTACACCCAACGAATAAAACAAAGCAATGATAATGGCTCGTTAGATCCATTTACATTCTAAAACTAGCAATGACATATACACAAGGTTATTTTTCACTTCCATGAACAATATACATAGCCTTATAAAACTATAATTGAAGCTTATCCCATAGTATGGTTGTTTATGTATTAAGTTGTATTGGTAATCAAGCATCATATTAAGAATCAAATTCTAGAAAATCTAATCTAGACAAAAAAAAAATAGCATTCAAAAATAATGTCACACCATTGATAAAGTCAAGCAAATAAGGGCACCATTGCTTACTGTGTCTGAAGCAAGAGCTTGTCATGAGTCAACAATTTCATATTCTATATTTTTGTTATTGTTTTTAAAATTTTAAATATAATTTTATTCTTCATATAATAGATAGTCACGTGAGACAAACTTCTTTAATATTTCAAACACATGCAAAACTATAGTAGGTGCTTTAATTATATTATAATGAGAAGGAAATAACTAACATCATTATACAGGTAGGTGCTTTAATTATACTATAATATGAGAAGGCAATAACTACTTAGAGATCATTCCATATTTTTGTCAAGATGAGAGATAAAGGTTTTCCATTCTCCTTGATAATATATTATTATTTTTATTCGCCCAAGTTATCAAAATGCACTATGTGTATGTTTGAATGATATTTTCTAATAAATATATCATTATTTCCTTTCTAATTGCATGCGCCTTAACAAGGGTATTCATCTATTAACACTTGGAAAGTGTAAATTTTCATTAATTAGCTTCAATTACATTTTTGGTGTTTAATCTCCTTTTAGAAATTGAGGTATCAGTAGGACCGGTGAGGATAATAAAAGAGAAAGGCAACGCTGAAAGGGGTTGGATAGCCCTTATTGATGAAAAAAATATGGATATTAAACCATGAGAATTTTTAGACTATGTCAACCTATCATTCTTCATTATTTGACAAGACAAGAAGAATATAGTTTTATCCATAACAATGGCAAGTCTTAGTCAATGTAAAATAGATAAGGAGAAGTGTTGATTTACCCTTTTATGGATGCTCATAAGTAGCACATACCACTATGAGAAGAGTCGGCCAACATATTGATTCCTTAACACACCCTAAATTTCAAACTTCGGTTACCCCCTTTCACTTCATTTTAACTTTCCCTTGGCTTATTTTGGATATTTTTCAAATAAGGTAAATGTTGAATCATATCATCACTCAAGTTTCAATATACATTAGACCATAGATATGAAAACAAAACTAGTACAACACATTGAATGAAAATATATAAACAAATTGCAGAAGAAATTAACTATCAATCAAAGTGTTACACTCTAAAACTAATCAAACAAAGAAATTACAATGGCTTGGTAGATATATGTACATTTTACAACTAGCAATGACATATACACAAGGTTCTTTTTCACTTCCATGAACAATATACATAACCTTATAAATTTGTAATTGAAACTCAGCTTATAGCATGATTGTTTATGTATTAAGTTATATTGATAATCAAGCAGCAGATTAAGAATCAAATGGTAGAAAATCTAATCGAGACAAAAATTTAGCATTCAAAGTAATAAGATCGCAACATTGATAAATTCAATCAACAAAAGGACCATAGTTTATGGTGGTTGAAGCAAGAACTTGGCATGGGTCAACAGCTTCATATTCTATAGTCTTGTTATTGTTGTTTTTAAAATCTTAAATATGAGTTCATTCTTCAGGTAATAAATAGTCATGTGAGGCAAACTTCCTTAAGATTTCAAACAACGTGCAAAACTATAATAGGCGTTTTAATTATATTATAAAGAGAATGAAATAAGTAACATCAATATAGAGGTAGGTGCCTTAATTATGCTATAATATGAAAAGGAATCAACTACTTAGAGAGCATTCCATATTTTGGTCAAGATGAAAGAGGTTATACATTCTTCTTGATAATATATTATTATATTTATTCTCCTTGATGAGAGTTATCAAAATGCACAATGTATATGTTCGGATGATATGTTCTAAGAAATCTAGCATTATTTCATTTCTATTTAATGCATGTCCCTTAATAAGGACATTCATCTCTTAACACTTGGAAAGCGTAAATTTTCATCTTTTAGTTTCAATTCCATTGTTGTTGTTTAATCTCCTTTGAGCAATGGAGGTGCCAATAAGACTGGTGAGGATAATAAAAGAGAAGGGAAACATAGAAAAGGGTTGGATACCCCTTGTTGACAAAAAATTACGGGTATTAAACCATGAGGGTTTTCAGACCATGTTGACCTATCATTCTTCATTCTTTTACTAGATAAGAAGAATATAGTTATCCATAGAAACGATGTCTCTTAGTCAATGTAAAATAGATAAAAAGAAGTGTTGGATGACCCTTCTATGGATAATCATAAGTAGCACATACCACTATGGAGAAGAGTCGATCAACTTGTTGAGTTCTCAACGCACCCTAAATTTCAAACTTTGGGTAGCCCCTTTCACTTTGTTTTGACTTTCTCTTAGTTGATTTTGGATATTTTTCATTTTATCTTTGAGAGATTTGATGATATCTTTTTGCATAGATTGTTTTAAGTCATTTGAAATATGATTGAATTGTGCTTTACTTTAAAGATTTTATACTTAGATTTTTTTGAGAAACTAAAGCTTGGATATAAAAGCTTAAAATGAAAGTCATTTTCTTTGTTGAGATTCAAGAATTTAGAAATTTAAGGTGTTCTATGAGACTTTAGTTTCCTAGAAATGAAGTACATTCATTTAATTTATCACATTGATTGTAGTATTTTAAACCCGCCACAACAAAGTATTGAAACTCGTTGAAAATACAGTGACATTACAGTACTTTCATTGGAAGTAAAGTTTCAAAAACTATTGCAGACGAAGCTTTATTCTTTCAGTGCATTGTATGTTATGCAAAATCTCTTGAAAACTTGCAATGAAGAGGATTCACACATATAGACCACATAAAAGCGCATTAGATCCTCTGCAAGAGGCATTGCTTCCAAGTCTTTTGAATCAACGATAAATTAGATCCTCTACAAGAGGCATTGCTTCCAAGTCTTTTGCATTAACAACAAATTATAGGATGATGTTGCCTAGATTTTCCAACCATCTTGCATTGAATTCCTATTCCATTACTACCGAAGAGCCATTGCATATTGTGGAAGGTTGAACAATTTTTTTATACATGGAAATATTTAAGCCTACCATGAAAGCATTCACACCTAGGAAAGAAACTTGAATTCTCTTTTTGATGATCAATGATATTGTTATGAATTATCGAGATTTTCCAAAACTTGAAGAAAACATCCTACTCATGATGCTTCAATTGGTTGATTTAGAAATAGTTAATAGGATATATCAAATTTAGATTTTTCCACCAACAATGATTTTTCCTAGCATAAGGAACATAGTTAGGTGACCCTTGTCATGTTTAATCATGCATATAGCATGCTCCAAAAGAAAACAAGTCCAAAGAAGCCCCCAAAATCTAAGAAGAAAATTGAAGTTGTTCAGGTCCTAGAAACAACTAATAATGAGATGGAAGATGCTTAAGAAACATTTGTGCATGTCATTAAACTGGAAAAACTTGATATTGAACTTGTCAAAGGCTATTGAAGCTAGCATTGTACCTCAACCATTTCTTAGATGGGGAGTAGTTTATAGAACATTTAAAGAGGAAGACTATCCTAACGTGATTCCTCTAAGTAATCCATCAAATGGAAATGTTAATGATAGTGTCTTTACCAACGTCAGGATAACTCATCTTCACAATATAGCTATTAGAACCCCTGTTTTACCCTACTATGAATTTATTGAATGTGTTATAAAGCAATTAGATGTAGCATATAGAATTGCTATGAATTATCAAAGACAATGTGTTCAACCATCAAAATTGGAGAAATATTAGACTTCAGGAGCTTGAAACAACTTACATGATTATTGCTTGGGTAGAATAGTTTTACAAAGCCAATGATGTTAAAAATATTTTGGCAAGTGGGTGGGCTAAAGGGAAGACTTTTTTGCCAAAAATCATGGAGTTTATGCAATCACCAACCTAAAAGATCCATACATTTATGGAATGATTTTAATGTGTAGACTATAGGTGAACCCAATTATTGAATAATGTCGCTCGGACATGAAATTCCATACAAGTTCAATGTAAACATGTCAGAAGTAGTTTGAGGCAATTCTAATAAAGTGAAAGCATTTTTTGGGGGGTGTAAATATCCTGGGGAAAACCCCCAAGCACTTCACTTCATTTTGAGGATGGTACCAAGGAAAACACTAGATTTTGTAGGGTAGAAGGCCAATCAACAATAGGGATCGAATTCATTATGAGCTCAACATGTCACTTGGGGGAATAGAACCCGGTTGGCAGGATAACACTCCATCCCACAACTTGGGTTAGACCCAATTGACATAGTGAAAGTAAAATATTATATTTAGTTGTTGGGTCTAATAAATATTATCTGTATGCATTAATGATTTCAACTAATCTCAACCATACATCTCACTAAGAGAATAGGATTTTGGCATATTAGGGTTTCATCTCAAGTATAAAGTCGGGTCAAGATAGAGGGTTTTTTACGCGTGCGCAAAGAATTTTTTTTTTTAACGGTGGCATAGTTCATCAATTCATCGATTTAGAGTGCAGGAGAGGAGCCAAGGTTAGGAAGCAGGAAAAAAACCAACTTATGGCTTCCATACAGGTCAATTTATACAATCCTACAAATTGTGTACATTTAATTCGTACATTCCTATAGATCATATACAAGTTAGTTTGTAGATTCCTACAAGTTTCATACATGTCAATTTGTATAGTCCTACAGATTCCTTACAGGACAATCCATATAGTTGTAATGAAACTTGTACAGACATATCCATACAATTTTATGGAACAGTAAGTACATTCATACATATAGGGTCTTACAATGAGCCAACAAGTATATTTTCTCATTTTCCAATCTACATATTTTCTTGATGGTTGTGCAGATTTGTTTTTGGTTGTACCATACATTTGTTAGTTTAACAGTGTGCGGGCGTTTCCTTCTGAGCTATAATTATTTAATAAAAAACAAATTTGAAGGAGTAACTACCTATGTATTTTGTTTGTGCTCTAGTTTGAGGAATAATTTACATACAATAAGTCTCATGAGCCTATTCTAGTCACAGAGCATGAGGATCATGAAGCTATCAAGGTTGACCTAGGGTCACCAATGACTTCTAGTTCGAGGCAGCAGCCTTTAGGTGTAGAGGAGGATCCACCAGTTTTGTTAGGAGACCTTGATGGTTCACTCAAACCTTAAGGGATTCTCAAGACCATGTTGAGGCTACTAGGAACACACTCAAGAAGAGAAAACCTCTAAAGAAGTTTCCAAACTACATGGAATTGATGAGAAGCATCATAGATTCCAAGCCTTCAAGTTTTCAGGAGGAAGTAGATTAGAAAGTTTGGAGGGATGTCATGGTGGAGGAGTACACCTCCATCATGAAGAATGATGTATGGGACATAGTACCAAGACCAAAGGGGAAAGTAGTGGTGAGTTCTAGGTGGCTCTACATGATAAAAAATGTGGCATATGGTAGCATAGAGAAGTACAAAGCAAGGTTTGTGGCTCCAGTCACTGGGTACACTTCCATTAGAGAAGTGATGTCTTGAGTTTAGACCAATCGTAACCGTACATCTCATTAAGAGATTACGATTTTACCAAATTAAGGTTTTAGCTCAAGTATAAAGGTTGGTCAAGATAAATGGTTTATTACACACACAAAGACAATTTTTTGTTGGATGGTGACATAGTTTATCAATTGAGTAGGTTTAAAGTGTAGGAGAGAAGCTAAGGTCGAGAAGCGGGTAGAAATGAGCATAAAAATTTCATACAACTGTACATATTCCATACAGGTCAATTCGTATAGTCATACAAATTTGTACATACCAATTTTTGCAATCGTGTGGAACATTCTGTACAATCATATGAATGGGGTTATACAATAGGCCAACAAGCAGATTTTATTGTTTTCTAGCTGACAGATTTTCTCAGTAGTTGTGCAAATCTATTTTTGGGTGTACCATACAGTTGTTAGTTTGACAACTTATGAATTTTTCCTTGCAAGCTTTGATTATTTGATGAAAAGTTGATTTGAAGAAGTGACTACCTATGTATTGTGTTTATGCTTATGTTATTTACTTTCTATCTATATGTGTGATTGTTGATATGTGAAGAATTTTTTTTTTGCAATTAAATAACAGTCTTGTTTAGTTGAGAACATAAGGACAACAATCACATAGGGTTTGGAATTTTAACACCAATTGATTTCCTTTCAAAAATGAATGGAGTCCAGATATTCACATTATGGTATCAAAGGGATATGTATTCTATTAGGTAGCAATATTGTCTCACTTGATGCAAAGAGATTTGGAGAAAGCCAAGAATCCCAACAGTGAAATATTTCCTACGTTCTACATGGATTCTTACTTACTTGATATTGTTCGTGCTAATAACCCTTTCCCATGGATGAATTGGTATTGGAATATAGCAACTGAGTAATTCCCATGTGTTATGTCAAAGCTTTGCGATCATTTCTTTGCACCTTTGTATAAATTGTTGTTTTACAATTAGTATCCCAAGTTGTCAAAGGACGCAATGATGTTGTTAAACAACATTGGAAATTGGTATTTTTAGGAACACCACACTTATTTAAGATCTATGGACTGACTTATCCCCCTAATTTGGTGCCAAAAAATATGCCAAATATCTTACCAAACTATTTCGCATGGATTTAATATTTTTTTAGTAAAGAATAAGATAAGAGGATTCATCCCCTATAATATGTATATTGGACATTATGGTTTGAATAGCTCTAAGGTTTCCAACCAAGAGGCCAATGCCCTATTAGAATATATATTTCTCCAATGAGAGTTTAGAATGCATGACACTAAAAGTCTAGTCTTAAAGTATAATCAGCAATTAAATATATCTTTGCCATATGCACATGAAAAATGGGCTCATGAGGAAGTTTATAGAGTGTTGTTTCTTGGGAACAAGTTCAAGAAAGATTGAAACCAAAAGGGAACTCCTTGTCTTCCAAAAAAGATAAGTTAAACAATTATCAAGCTAAAATGCATAAAATAGAATATGATGAGAAATCAAAGTAGGAAGCTGAGAATTGAAATTGAAAAGGAAAAGACAAAGAAATAGAGAGATTGAAACAAGAAGAAAAGGCAAAGTTAAGGGAAAATGAATAAGGAAGTAGAGCTAAGTTGGAGAGAAAAAAAAGGAAGAAAATGAGAAAAAGAAGCAGAAAGGATAGAGTAGGAAAAATCTCTAAAAAAAATGAAAAAAATAGAAGTTGGAGAAAAGAGAAAATAAGTAGAAAAATAGAAATTGAAAGAATCAATCAAAGAAAATGAAAAAAGAAGCAATGATCAGGAACAAGAAAAGAAAGATGCAATTGAATTAAGTTCCAAAACACTCCACCACTAAATAGACTAAAACTAAAAACCCTAACATTGATGATTGGATTGACCTGACTATGGAAGATCTAGTCATTCCTAAATAAACATTGGGATAAGGTGAAGGAGAAAAAGGGAAGGGAATCATGATTAAAGAAGTGGTCACCCAAGAAATCTAGAAAATGGATTATCATGGGAAGATAAACCAATTTATCATCTTGTAGATAATGTGGCAAATATAGAAATGATATATTATAACAAAAGAAAGAAGTTAGTTGTCAAACAAATTCAAAGAAAAATAAAAATTGGCTTGGATAAGATTGTAATTTAAAAGACTAAAGTTGAAATATTGGATCCAAATAGACCGAACTTACTAATTTTTTATTAGCAAGGTACTGGTGCAGATCTACTTCGACCTGGGTTCACACGGTTAAACACCAATAAAACCCCTAGATGTCGGCCCGAAAAGGTCTATCCCTTTCGGAAACACCTGCGACGTAGATAAGGTCTCACCCAAAGTACCTATGGGAGCTGCAGGAACCAAGTTTTTGCAATAGCGAAAGGGAGAGACTGAACTCCAACAACCATAAAATTATTAACCTCGACAAATAGTTACTTACCACTTCCCAGAATTGCATACATTTACCATTTTAATTAACTGTGATATATATTCATTCACATGCCATTCATACACATGGTTCATTGGTCATTCATCAATATGCAACATATAACAATAAACATAACACATCATCATAGGAAACATACACATTAGACACTAGATGTAACGTGGAAACCCAAATAGGAGAAAACCATGGAAGCACTTTCTTTATTCATGAGTCGCATTCAAAATTAAGCACTTCATGTTTTTACAATAATTTACATATTTATCCTTCCCTTACAATGGATCTGCGCAAACAACTTGTTGATCATACAACTCTTTGTGACATCAAAACAGAGCTTCCCCAAAAGATAGGACATCAATTCACCCACTAATTCACTAACAACCTCAAAAATACCAACCCTTTACATATATATAGGGTGCACACAGCCTGCCCCACTCCCACTACTCTACTACTCAACTACTCAACAACTCCACTCATTAATGTAAGTGGAAAAAATCCTAACTAACTTACTTAGCTCCACTCTTGACATAGTCAAGACGCCTAATTTCCTGGATTCTCGGTCGCTACGTTAGAGTTGACTCTTAGTCAAACCACTTCATCTTAGCTTGTTTCACACCAAATATTCACAAAAATTTACCCCAAAACTTTACCTGGCCCAACAAGCCCTGAACACTTAAATGTGGCTCATCCCGAGCCACTTCAAGTCTACCCCACTAGTGCTTTCCACTACGAGAAAAAATATCCATAGTAGCCATTTTCAACTCAGTAATATGCTTGACCTTCGCACCATGCTCCTCCAAGGTCGTAACTACTTGCACAATTACTCCATCTTGCACTTAATTTTCAGCTAACTAGGTTGTTTCCTTTATTTGTTCAAGCTTGACCTTAATAATATCAGAGACCATGACTGCTTCGTTTTGCAAGGCCTCCACCTTCTCACTTCTGCCTCCTTGTTCTTGCTGTATTTGATTGATCTCCATGTGAACTTGTTTATTTTATGCCACCTTGGCCATCCTTTCATGGGGTGGCAACATATTTATTATCTCTTTAAGCTTCGTAGCTCTCACATGCACATATTCCAGTATATTTGTTGCTTCCCTTAATGCTTCATCGTCGATATGTGTTTCCCAGGCATGCGCACTTTCAGTGAACATCCTGGCACATTCTTCTTCCTCGGTGGGATATATTCTAGTAGCCCAAATGGAATTGCAAATGAGGAATCCCCAATTTAAGTTCTTGGCTTGCTTCGGATCTTGTGAGCCCATGTGGATGGAGTTCTACATCCAATATTCAATGTTACCCTGGTGGCGCTACAGGAGCCTGCTCCCTAGCCACCTATGTCTCTCCTGTACTGATAGGAAATTCGAATGCACTGAAATATTGGATAAATTTTTCTAACGATCTTTCTCACATACCCTCTTACTCGGCTCATTTTTATTCAGCTTGGCTCTTAGCTTATTATGCTTCAATGCACAATGCAGTTTTGAACTTGTCTTCCATACTATGTTAAGTTTTAACGGTTAAGTTGCCTGTCTTTTCAAGGCTTGGAACTCGTATATTTTCAGCACCTGACCAAATATTCCACGGAATTTTTACAATTAATACCATAATTATGGCACTAATATGATTGAATCCAGTCAATTATCCCGTTGGCTTCCTTTTTAGGCTCATTTATTATTTCCTGCCATCGCATTTTAAATTACATAAATGCAACGTTTAATAATATTCCCGACCTTTTCATGTATGCATGTGGTTTTAAATGAGTACTTAAGTCACCTTTTTCTTCACGTGCTTTGATAATATCGCAACTCGTGTTATTTTATGACAACGACCTTGATATAGTTAACTATGATATATACGCACACTCCCTTCGACAAAAATGCAAGCTACAACTTAAAACAAACCTTCTGCAAAGAAAACATTTTTATTTATTATTTATTTTTCATATGTACAGATATCTTCACTGCAAGAAGGCACAAATTTCCCTATAATGTTTCAGTCGGCTTCCATTTACCAAGCCCTTGAGTATTTCTCCATGCAAATTTTGCAATTGTACCGCACCTCCCTCTATGATGAAGTTGATCACATATGTCCCCAACCACTGTGTTCTCAACTTACCTGGATGATTGAAAAAATTACTGTCATACAGGAGTACTATATCTTCTCTCTTAAAGTACTTCCTTGTGATGTTTCAATCATGCCATACCTATGTTCTTCCAACTGTGGTACTTGCGACAAACGCTCTTCAACAACACCAGTGTCTGACATACCCGTGAATGCAACAACCCTTAAACTCAGCACGATGTATTCCATTGGCATAACAACTTCCTAACCATACACCAGTTTGAATGATGTCTAGCTCATTAAATTCTTACAGATTTTCCTATAGGCCCATAAAACTGCGGGGATCCTTAAGTCCCAATCGTTGTGACTCATGTTGCAGACCTTCGTCAAAGCATGTCCCAATATATTGTTGAATGCTTCGACAATCCCATTAGCTTGTGGGTGATATGCAGTTCTTTTCCGGTGTTGAATTTGAAACTCTTGAGTAAGTGCCTCAATAATCTTGTTGACAAAGTGAGATCCTTGATTGCTCAACAAAACTCGTGGAAAACCAAATCTAGTAACTACATTTTGAAATAAGAACTTTGCAGTAGTTTTAGCACTACAATCCTTCACTGGTTCAAATTCATCCCACCTGGACAAATAGTTTGTTGCTGTAATAATATAACATGCTCCTGATCTCTTTGCATGAGGATTAAATGGTCCTACAAATTCAACAACCCATTTCTCAAAAGTCTGCAAAGTAACCTATGGTACTAATGGAATTTCATCCCTTCTAGATGGTTTCCTTGTTCTTTGACAAATATCACAAGAGTGACAATACTCCTTAGCATCCTTATGAAGCGTAGTCCACCAGAGTCCTATTTGCAATATCTTCTGGGCAGTGGATTTTCCTATGTAATGGCCTCCTACAACCCCTCCGTGAGCTTTGGACAAGACCATTGGTCACTCATGCTTCATAAAACATCGCCTCAATACTTTGTCTGGGCCCATCTTATATAACTGATCAATTGATAATTTGTTGCTTGTATGACCAAGTGTTTCTTTTGATTGACAAACAACCCTATTGGAGTCATTTCTGTTGCTAAACAAGTTACAATGTCTTCAAAATATTCATCTACCATGTTGACTGAAAACAGCTGTTCAAATGGGAGGTTGTCATCCAAATTAGTCGTCTCTTCCCTTGTCTCCAACCTCAATAGATGGTCAGGTCCTGCATTTAACCTTCTTGGTTTGACTATGATTTCAAATTCATGCTCTTGAAATAATAAGAGCCATCTATAGATTCTCCCCCCCAACACTGGCTTGTTAACTAAGTACCTTAAACTAGAATGATCAATAAACATCTTAAAATTACCCCCTAATAGGTAGTGCCTTAGCTTATGCAATTCATAGACCATGGCTAATCCTTATCTCTTTTTTATTGTGTAATTTTTCTCTACAGTGGATAACTTCCTACTAGCAAATGCAATTGGATGGTCAATAGCTCCCTCTCCTAGTTGATCCAGAATTGCACCTAATGCAATAGATGAGGCATCAACGTGAACATGAAATTCTTTCTTCTAGCCAGGAAACACTAAGATATGCATAGTCACCATATTTTCTTTCAATGTGTCGAGGCTCTGTCGGTATTCTTCATTCCACTAAAATTTGGTATCTTTCTTTAACAACTTATCCATCAACGTTGTGATCTGTGCATATCCCTTAATAAAATTCCCATAGTATCATGTGTGTCCCATAGTTCTTCTCAATTGTCGCACTGATGTTGGTGGTGCTAAATCAACAATAATGGCGATCTTCACAGGATCTACTAGCAAACCCTATTTTCATACTACATGACCAAGAAATATGCCAAATGGAGCACAAAAAATACATTTTTCAAATTCAAAAATATATGATACTATCTACAACACTCCAACATCAATCTCAAATTCTCAATGTGATTCTTCAGCAATCCATAAATTGTCCAATCATCAAAATATACCTCTAGGAATTTATGGATGAACCCTTTGAAAGATGCGATAACAACTCTAGAAAAGATAGCTGGTGCATTCTTAAGACTAAAGGGAATCATTGTATATTGGTAACAACCCCATTCAGTCACAAATGTGGTCTTGTATCAATCCTCCTTATCAATATTAATTTGATGATACACTGAAAATCCATCCGTGAATGAGTAAGCTTCTTGACCTCCCACATTCTCTAGTACTTCATCTGTAAAAGGTGTCAAGAATGGATCATGCAAACAAGCATCATTCAGCTTTCTTAAATATACACAAATTTGTATTCCACCTGTCTTCTTATCTTGAAAAACCATATGGATAATCCATTTAGACTCTTTGACAGGTTCGATGATTCCTGCATCAAGCATTATGTCGAGCTCTGCTCTCACCTTTTCCTTATATTTTGGATTCAATTTGTATGGTCGTTGTTTAATTGGCTTTGCATCGGGTTTTAATGGGATTTTTATTTCTCCCAGATCACCAACAATGCCTTTCATCTTAGAAAACTTTGTAGGGAACAGATCTTGATATTCATGTAGTAGGTTAGTAAGCTTCCCTACAATCTCATCATACCAGTAATCACCAATATTAACAAACTTAGGATTTTCACTTGAACTAATATTTACCTTCTTTGTCTTCAACAGTTGCAAGAATTTATCAGACTTAATCTCAGGGCCCTCCATCTTTCGACTTCCTTTTGCTTCTGATATATTCACATCCCTTGGATCATCATCTGGGTCACGAGAGATATTATAACATTTCATTGCTTGCTCAAGTGTTGTAGTACACTACGGAAGACGAGTTAGTTGCATGGGTATTTTTTCATAAATCTTGGCCTTAATTATTTGCATAGCTTCATCTATTGATGGGTTTTCATCTTCATAATTGAATGTCTGCTTGAAATTGATAGCCATGTTTTCCCAATCTGTTGTACCTTGTCGTAGTTCGATGTACACCAGCTTCGCGGTATAATATCCAAAGTATGAACATACTGACCCACTCTTGTTTTGGTATGTGTTCCCATTCTCTTGTACATAATGCCAAATGATATACTGGACTAGCTAACCCATTATACTTTTCTTGCTTATAGTATATGCCTTCTCCAAACTGGAATTCCAATAGCTTTTTGCACTGCAACCAACTTTGTATCTTTCCCTTATGAGTAGACCACCATATTGTTGGGTTAGCTTTCAATGCTACGTCTAAAGCTAATATTCTTTGTTGTTCGGGTACCCTTACTTCAAAATCAGAAATGAAAACACTTAAATTAGGCAATCCCTCATAAGTAGGAAGATCACATACCTCTTTACCGACCCAGCAAAGTGATATGGTAACACGAGCACATATTCTTGTAGACACTTCATATAGTCAGTTCTTCCAGTTCTCCAATGCCTCCCCTGAGTTTGAAGAATATGAACTAACACTTCTCCAACTCAATGTACCATCTGCAGTTGGATTAACATAGTCGTGCATTCTTTAAGTGACCTTATATATATTTTCTAAATCTGTAGCGGTATACTCCTCTCGAACAAGTTCAACATACCTTGAGCCTTCCATAGGATCTAATCGTGAAACAACTCTCATATCCCCTCCTTCAAAAGTCATCAACATTTTATTAAGATTTATAATTGTCTATTTCTGATCAATTGCCAAAAATCCGATGACCTCCGATGAAATGGACTGTGTCGTTGAATTTTTCTGACAAAATTACTTTTTTTGTTTTTTTTTATAAATTTCGAGAGGCATCCGTTGGATATCTGATGTACTTCTGAATATCCGACGAGGCTCGTAGGATATCCTACGGCTCTGCAAATATCCGACGCCTATTCGGGTATCTGATGCTTTGGATGTCGGATAACCGAATCCATTTCGAACCCGAGGAAATCGGATATCCGACAGATTTTTCCCAACGATAACTAGATTAGTGTCATCGGATATTTGACGTAGGTTTGACTTTTTGACTTTTAAAATTTATAAGTATCTAACCATTCCGACATGTTTGCTATACCAGCGACGGTTTGTGGATGTTTTTTTTGTTCGGCGAACTATTTTTCATTGTTTTTGTTATTCAAGTGAGCAAAGTACTGTGGAGCTTCATTTTCTAAGATCGATAATCTTCATTTAAGCTCTTTACGAGAAAATGTCAAATACGAATATTCTTGATCCAGACGAACAAAATCAACTATTGCTTGCTAGATTGTGGGAAGGAGTTGAAAGAAGGGGTGATGGTAAATGCTATTGTCCATATAATCAATGCAGGGGCTTTAAGATGAGAAGAATTTTGATCGCAACAACCACAAAACATTGTAGGGAGCATGGGCACGCCGAGGGGGGACATGAATACCATCCATTTGTAAGTTTTGCATTATATATGTTTTTATTTTGATTGCTTTTGTAAATTTATGTATTATTATAATATTTCTTATTTTTGACCAACAATACAATTGGTCATTGTTTTTTTCATCCCAACAATACAAAATTTGTTAAATTTTTAATGTATCACATAAATTTTTACATTTTGTGTTTGAATTTCTTATACTAACTTTTATCTCTTGATTGTTTCCTGTAATTATAAAGGAAAGACATCCTACGGCATATCGTCCGGATCAGCAAGTGCTTCCAGAACAAGTACCGGAGGAACATGGAGCTATGAATATCAATGGAGAACAAGTTAATGATCACATTGAAGAAGATGATCATACTGATAACATAGTTGAAGATGATGTTACAAATACTTTGATCCATGATTCATTTAATGTTGGAATGGATGATGATGATGATCATGAAAATGATGAACATTTTGATGATATTCATGATATACCTCTTCTTGACAAGGCATACGAACCCCTTTATGACGACTCCAAGAAAAATGTTCTCTCTGCTATATTGTCGGTAATGAACTTGAAGGTTATGAATGGTCTATCAAACATATCAGTCACATGGATGTTAAGGTATGTAATATATTCCATCACAAAATATATATGATTGTCATGTATTTTATTGTTAATTCATATATAAGTCAAATTACTACGGATGAAATTTGTTTCATTAATATTATTTCTATATTATATTAACTAGATTTTTATTTTAATTTGTTGTAGCATGATAGGTGAATATTTGTTACCACCTTCAAATATTTTACCTCGCACATATCGAGATTTATCTTCCATCATGAAATAAATTGGAATGCAGTATGAAGCAATTCATGCATGCCCCGATGATCATGTTCTTTATTACAACCAGCATGAATTTGCAACAGAATGTACTGAATGTCATATCAGTAGATATCGCACAGATCAAGTAACTAAAAGGGTGCCTCGCAAGGTTCTACGTTATATTCCCATTATTCCCTATTTGCAACAACTGTTCAGGTGCAAAAACATAGCGCAGTTTATGGATTACCATGCACGGAACAGAAGTCAAGACGACATTATTCGGATGCCTGCAGATGGGTCTGCATTTAGAGATATGGAGGAAAAATGGCCTTACTTTAAAGACGAACCTCGTAATCTTAGGATTTCTTTGGCAGCATATGGTGTCAATCCTTTTGCAGAGATGAGATCTGTTTACTCGGTGTGGCCTATTTTTGTTATCAACAACAACATTCCTCCATGGTTGACAATAAAGAGGGAGCACATAATGTTGTCGATGATTATTCCAGGTACGAACACTTCAGTTTTTTTTATTGCAGTGGCATATTCTCATTTGTCGTTTTTTGTCTCATAATGTTATATATATATTTAAAGTTTTTCTATTGTGAAATATGTTTTATATATCTAAATGGTACGTCTCATAATAAGAATATTTATTTTATATGTTCAAATCAATCAGGTAAGTACCAAGTCAAAGATATGAATGTATATATCGAACCTCTTATTGATGAGCTACTGAAGTTATGGAATGGCATCACTATGTATGAATTATCTAGACCAATACAACAAAGGAAAATCCAATTCCATGCAATGCTTGTATGGACAAAACATGATGCCCCAGGGTTAACCCATTTCTGTGGTATGTAATTATAAGTTCCACTTTAGTTGCATTTAATTTTATGAGCTACTAGTTAATACAATACACATGCATGTTTTCTACATAATCCAGTCATTTTTTATATAATTAGAATAAACATTAATATTGATATTCCATCTATTTATTTAGGTCTTCAGACAAAGGGGAAATTTGCATGTCCAGTTTGTGGTCCTAAGATCAAATCTCGTCGCTCAAAAATCTTAGGAAAGGAGGTGTTTGATGAGTATAGGCACTTCCTCTCCAAGAATCACAGGTATCGAACTACCGAAAAACATATTTTCAATGGCAAGCAAGAGACTGCATTAAAACCAAAGAGAATGACACCTCAACTATGGAAGTTGCAATATAATAGAAATCATCAAGGTACGTATAATCAATCATTGTATATGATCATATTGTATTTTATTATATTGTGTGTTGTTTAGTGTAATTGATATTGATTTAATATTTAATTTCATCATTGTCATTCATGTGATCATCATGGAGGCATTAATGGACTTCCATGAGGAATGAAAAGTTATCCTAGACAATTTAGTAGGTTTCCCTATTATGAGCACCTACAAATTGCTCATCTATTTGATACAATGCATATCAGAAAGAATGTGACTGAAACATTATGGTGAATATTGGATGGAAGAAGTGACAAAGAAAAAATTGTCAAAATTTGCAAAGACATTCAAGATAACAACCATGCAATGAAAGACGTCATTCAATTTCACATCAACAGAGAGCAAATTGATATAAACTCACTTCCATGGATGTTAATGGACCAGTAAAGTAATGTTGTAAAAGAAGTCATTCGAAAAATTAAATTTCCCACTGGATTTTGTGCGAACATGAAGAATATCATAACAAAGAAAGGTGATTTCGCAGGGGTGAAAACGCACGATTGGCATGTCTTCATGAAGGTAATAATCAATATGGTATGCATTTAATAATTTCTTTTTTCTTTTTCTAGTACTCTTTTTCGATATATTGAAACTATTTGTATATTATTGTTACAGTATGTTCTACCTCTCTCTATCCCGGACAACTTTGACAACAATGTCAAGCAAATAATATATAGTCTCGGGAAATACATGAGGTAAGTGGTGATTTTTCCATGTGCTTACTATTTGTTTAATTCAACATAGAACTTATTCTTAATTTGATTTTCATTCTCTACTTCATGTTACGTAATATAATGACTTTCTTCTTTAATCTCTTGATTGGCCGATTGTCATGTCACTTGTAGATGGTTGTCATCTAAAGAATTCCATAAAGAAGACATAAACTATTGGAGGAGAGAAATTCATCGTCTCATGTGTGAAATGCAGAAGCATCTACCTTCAACATTTTTCAATGCACAGGAACAGTACCTCATACACCAAGTTGAGGAGATTGAACGGTGTGGACCTGTGCACTCAAGGTCCATGTGGATGGTTGAGAGGCACTTGAAATTTATGAAGGGTTTGGTCAGACAACGAGCATATGCTGAGGGTTCTATGATGGAGGGATATATGGTATACCAAAACATGGTGTACATTAGTGAATATCTTCCTATATTGGCATCAAAGCTCAATTTACATCGCATTTGTGATCCAGACTCCAAAAATGATTTCGAAGGGGAGTACCCGAAGGGGAAAGGTAGATTGAGGAAGGTGAGAGGTAATATAACACATTTCACTGGTGATTTTTATGTTTATATATCATACATATATATTCTAATTTTTTATTTAGTATTTTGCATCATTTTATATTGTAATTATATACCTTTTTAAGTGACTAATATACATTTTCATTGAATTTTAATTTTATTGTCATCAAACAGTTGGTCGAGAGTGGGATGCGATTCATTTATACATCACAAACAATCTTGACTGGATGAAGGCATGGATCAAAAAATGTGAACAATCTGGTCATGGAATATCATGGGAAGGTGTGGCTTCATTGGTTAAAGATGCACATCGCAATGGAGACACCAATGTAACACAAAGGGAAATTGATTTAGCAAGAGGTTTAAAAGATAAGCAGGTAAGCATATTAATCAACAACACTATTTATTTATTTTTTTAAATATTGTCGTTGTACGTCACGCTGGTTATTTTTCTTTTATGGCATTATAATAAACATGCACTACTTTATCATAAATATGGTGTGATCATTATGTAATCTTTTCCTGTATGGCCTTTTGTACTAGGTAAAACACCATAAGGCTATGTGGTGCAATGGATGTAGATATCGCATCAAAAAGTTGGATGAAACAAAGAAAACATCTGATTGTGGGATATCTGCAGTCTTTGAGGTGACCAATGTTTCTTCTAGAAGTGACAGACATCCAGAACTATCTGAAAATCGATACTATGGGTATCTGGAAGACATTCTTCAGTGTGACTTTAACTCCTTCAAGGTATTTCTGTTCGTTGTCAAATGGTACAGGTGTCGATTGAATCAACGTGATCCCGATAGAACAATTATTGAACATGATAATGGTTTTACCATGGTAAATACAAGGTTGTTTGAGCCAGGAATGGAGCCCTATGTTCTTCCAACCCAATGTGAACAAGTATTTTACTCTGAGGTTCCAGGTAGGGTTGGTCATTTGCTGTGAGACACGATCTAAGGGGAAGGCTGGTAAAGTATAACGTTGATGAAGGTAATGAAGACGTTCTCGAAGAAGAAGACGCTGCAGAAGATGATCATGATCAACATGAGTTAGATGATCATGGTCCAGAAGAAGATGTCTAAGAACTTATTGAATTAGATGATGTACTATAAGACAATGTCCATGAAGATGATATCGACGATGACATGTTGATCGTAACTGACATCGATGATGAGGATGATATGGCCAATCCTTACAATGTTGAATATGTATCATTGGATGATAGTACAAACGATGACCTAGATGAAGAAGATGATGAAGACCATTGAATTTTACGAGGTATGCAGTAATAATAAATTAATTGTTTCGTCATGAGTTTCCATTTTCCTATATGATATAATTAGAAACATTGCTTGTTTTAGAGTATGTCAAAAAACACATTTAAAGTTTCTAGTGTACATAGATATTTTTGTCGGGTTATGGGGAATTGAGAGTGATGTGAGGGGGGGGAGGGGCCATAAGAGCTTCCACCTTCACGTGGTTGGCCCTGTTTAGTAGATAATATTAAATTATTCTTGAAACTGAGAGAAGCTTAGTAAGGAAATGCACAACTATCAAGACTCAAACATCATCATCATCATCGTTGTTGCCATTGTGATCATCTTCATCATCATCTTTTTCTTCTTGATCATCATCTTCATCATTCTCATCATCATCATCAGCAGCAACATCATGTTTATCGTCGTCGTCATGGCCACCACCATCATCATCATTGTGATCAGCATCATCGTCATCATCCTCATCCTCATCATCATCATCATCTTCCTCATCATCATCAGCAATATCTTCATCATCGTCGTCATCATCATCGTCATCATCGATCGTCTTCATCATCATCGTCATCATCATCGTCATCATCATCGATCGTCTTCATCATCATCGTCATCATCGATCGTCTTCATCATCATCGTCATCATCATCGTCATCATTGATCGTCTTCATCATCATCGTCATCTTCATCATCGTCATCATCATCATGATCTTCATCATGATCATCATCGTTATATGATATCCAACGTAGCTATTACCTAGAAAAACCAACAGTGTTTGTCGTCGGTGGTTTAGCGATCTCGTCGGATTCTTTTGAAGTCAGAAGTCTGATATTAGATGCATGCATTGATGGTGTGGGAGGGTTTCAAGACTCAAATGAATGACACTCACCATTGCAGCATAAAAAACAATACTTATAAATTAAATAATGTGATACATGGGGCCAACGTTGAATTTTTTTAAATATGTGTTGGCTTGGACTGAAATTTGGCATGGTTAGACTAGATGCATGCATTGACGGTGTGGGAGGGTTTCTAGACTAAAAAATGACTGACACCATTAACCATTAATGGAGCATTAAAAACCATGTAATTATACTTAACAAGGAGTAATTTGATCATCATGGTTTCACTCTGAAATAACTTAATTTTTTGTGGACTCGCTAGTACCATTGCTTATGGAACCTCTCAAGGAAATCCTCATAGGTCGTTGATTGTGTTGGGATAAATCATCACTAACTTGTTTGATGGACCTAATGGTCCTATGATAAACACTCATAACATGTAAACTAGAGAGGACATACAAAAAATGGTTGATTCTCTCACCCAATTAGATAGCAAAATGGAAACCAAGAATCACTTCTAATTTTTCGACCCTTCCAATAGTATGACGCCTCATTTTTATGAAGTAATTCTAAACAAGTTTGGTGGGTCAGATACGATTGGTTGGTTTGATCGATCAAATGAAGCACTAACTTTCCCTTAATGTAATATTTTATTACCTAATGAAATTCATTATATGAGTCATCAAAGTTCATTTGTTTTTTCATAAAAATTAATTGATTATTTTTTAAGCAATTCCTTATTAGTGGTCTTAAAGAGGAAATTAAATCCCACTTAGAGGTGAACCACCCTACTACTTGGTTGGAGGACAATAATATTTATTTTCATGCCTGTGTTATATCCTATGCTCAGTCCAAAATCCCCAACTTTATTTCATTTCCTTTCCCCAACTATGGTGGCTCTTCAACAACCTCTTCCACCTTTCAAGGTCCATAAGTTGGCATAGGACAAAATGGAGGAACATCAACTTAAGGTTCTATGCTACAATTGTAATGAAAAATATTCTCTTGAGCATAGATGTAAGGAACATCAATTATTTGTGGACATATTTGAGGACATTTATGATGATGAACTTGATGGAAGAACTCAAAAGGAATCCCCTCCCATCATTGAGGAATTTTTTCTTCCTAACCCTGTGAAGAACCCTATATCTCCCTTAATTATTTGACTAGTATTTATTCTCCTCATTAATGTTAAACATGGTTGGCTATATCAAGAAGAGAAAATTCATTATCTTGATTAATGGCAGAACCACCCATACTTCATTCATCATTGAGTTTCCCAAGAAACCAATTGAAATCATTGTTACTCAGAAATTTTAGATAATGATTATTGATGGGAGATCTATGAAATATGGTGGAAGTTGTGAAAATGTGATGCTTCAAATGGGTGATTACTCCCGGAAAACTAACATGTTTTCCATTGAAACGGGTGGGTGTGATATTGTTCTCAATGTGAATGGATAATAAGATTATGTCATATCACCATGGATTTATTGGAATTACAAATGAGAGAGCATGATCATAGCATCTCATTGCTTCATCGTATCCTCCCATCCAATGTGTGATCATATTGTCATACTTTTGAACAAAATAATATATGAAATTAAAAATATTGTATCGTTGTTCTTAGCTATTGGTATCATTCATCCTAGTACCAACCCATACTCTTCTTTGGTTGTCATGGTCCTTAAAAAACAAGTCACTTGGCACATGTGTACCAATTTTTTATCTCTTAACTCCTTGATAGTGAAAGATAAATTTATCATTCCAGTCATTAATTATCTCTTACATGATACAAGGAGATAAATTCTTCATTGATAGTGACCTTCGCTCTAGTTATTGCCAAATTCACATGAATGAAGAAAATATTCCTAAAATATCTTTCCACAGTCATTAAGGTCAACATGAGTTTGGTGATTCCTTTTCAAAGCCTGGCATGAACCATATTTTTTAAGCCCCTTCTTGAAAGTATGAGGAGGAAGGGTGCATATTTTCCTTATCTTCCCTAGTAGCCAATTGGCTATAGGAGGTAGTTAAGAATGGTCAACATATACCAAGATCATGATGATGGCAATGATTATGTAACAAACATTAAAAAAAAATTATATATATAACAATTAGATAATAATTAAAAAAACATTATATATATATATATATAACAATTAAAAAAAAACATTATATATAACAAAAAAAACCAATTAAAATTAAAAAAAGAATATATAATAAATAAAATTAAAACATAAATATATAACAATGGTTTTTTAATTTGTTTTTAATTAAATATATATATATAACATTATATATAACAATTAAATTTTAATTGTTATATATAATGTTATATATATATATTTAATTAAAAACAAATTAAAAAAACAAAAAAAAACATTATATAAAATATATATTGAACAAATAGAAAAGCCGACTATATGAATTTCATAAACCTGTGATTTAGAGTGACCTCGATTTGGAGTGAGCTGCGATTTGGAGTGACCCTCGATTTGGACCTGCGCCTCTACGTTTTGGACCTGCGCCTCTACGATTTGGACCTGCGCCTCTCAACCTACTATCGGTTTGGATTGGACTAGTGTTCGATTGTGGGAGAGGCGGTTTGTGATTGTGGCAGGGGAGAGGGAGTGACCCAATGACCAAGCAGTGGGAGTGACCCAACAAGCAAGCATTGGGAGAGGCAGTTTGGAGTCCAAGCAAAGAAACTATAAGAGGATCCAGAAATGCCTCCCACATCTGTGAGTACCAAGCCCTAAATTGTTTTGATTTGACAAATTTAAAATTTTGGTAGCAAATCACTGTGGTTTCATTGCTAATTCGATCTTCCAAGAGGGTTTCATTGCTAATTCAATCTACATTGGGGTATTTTTATCTTATTGCATCTACTGTTTTTTTTTAGTTTGATGGGTGAACCCTCACGTCTTTGTAGTGAACTGAAAATGACAGCCTTAATATCTCATAGCAAAAAGAATGTAGTGACTTTTGCTTATTGCCTTGCGTTTTGATTCTGGATGGGCCTTCATCAGAATGAGAATACTATGGTTGACGAACATAGGCTTGTTGTCCTCGGGTAGAGAAATCAATGTTCAACCTTCGTTGACGCTGAGCACTATGACCAATATCATGAAATAGATGTATTAGATCAAAAAGTTGAGGTTCAACATTCCAAACAGATGATTGCCTATGTTGATTCAAAATAAGATCCACATAGTGTCCAACAGAAGTTGGCAAGTGATCATCAATTTCATTTGCATGCGCATCCAAATCAGTTGTGACACTGCTAGAAACATTGCCATCATCCTTCTTTAGTAGCGCCTTTGAATCCTCAGTAAGTGCAACTTGCCATAGTATTTATTGATGTATCATCCCAATATCAAGAAGCGCATCCTTGCTATCATTTCCAAACTCTGCCGTTAATGCTACCAACCATCGACTCTCTTTAGTATCATCAGCTAGAAAGACAAAAAATTGTACCACAAACAAGCACCAAAATACTTTCCGATTCAGTCCATATTTTGCAGCTAATAAATTAGTCCCTGCAACATGATCCAAAACATTTAATGTAGTCTTGAGATGTTCCTTCAGATGAGCACAAAATACCCATGCAAGGGAAACTGAGTGTTGTTGTGTGAATGCTTTGCAAACTGCAACCATGTGCACAGCTACAGACATCCCTTTTGAAGATAGAGGAATACTTGGAATATTCAAGAACCTCATAAGGGCTTCAATGCCTTTTTTCTCAACAAATATTCTACAAGTTTCAGGATTTTCCATTACTAGATGCACAAACACCATGGCATGTGAAATGCTTAATTTTAGAAAGCGTTCATTACTCATATTTTCAAGAGACAATCCACTAGTTCCAACCCCATCATTATGCTTATCTTCAAAATCAGTATCCATAGGAACAGGACTATCCAATCTGTCTTTGGCCTCTACTCTGAGCCTATGGGCCTTGCTGGGGCATACGTTGTTGATCCCTGGTGGTTGTCAGCTATTGCAGAAAGGGTTTATTGAAAAATATATATGATTATAAGGAAGGTCTAAACCATCATTACTGATGCTAGTTGTTAGTTCTGTTTAACTTGTTCATTACTTTATTTTTGCATATCATATGCACATGTTCGAGAGGATATTAGAACGAACTCAACAACAAAAGTGAAAAATGTATTTTCATTGGATATAGTTACTAGTCCAAATGCTACATATAGCATAATCTAACTAGCAAGACGTTTGTGGTTAATAGAGATGTCAAAGTTTTAGAGGACAAGTCATGGAGTGAACAAGAAAATGATGTTGTGGAAAGTCAAAGTTCAAATAGATGAACCACTAGAAAATAATGAATATGCACCAACAATCACTTGTCTTTCTATTATAGTAGAAAAGAGAATTACATAATCCAAAATCAGAGTCTCCCAAGCTTACTATACAAAACAAACCACCTTCTCACAACCTCATAAAGCAATACACTTTAAATAGAATACCCTAGCTATCACATCACACCACTCTTCACTCTAGCTCTCATGCTTAGAAGTCATGTGCACCTCCTTCTCTTTTATGAAACAATAAAGAGGGGAGTTACAGGTAAAAACATTATACTAGGTCCACAAGTGGATCACTCCACCTTGACAAGGTCCATTTTAACGGTTAACATAACCAACTCATGCACCTCACATGGGCTAAGGTATGTGGTGACATGAAAACTTGTGCCAAGCATGCTTCTCCAAGTGACTAACTCAAGTAGTTCACCCCACATGTGTCAAGGTGGGAAGATGAAATTTTCAGTTATTCTGAAATTGTAAGTGTGTATTCTTAGTGCATAATGAAGGAAAGTGCAGCAATATTTATTTTGTATCATCTCTTCCATCTCCATGTGATGTTGCTGCACATAATATTTTCTCTGTGTGTTGTTCCTATAGCTGCAATTCCATGCTTTTTTGTGTAGGTTCCCATGAAGGCTGGGGAGTGCAAGGCTTATCCTCCATAGTGATACATTGCTCCTTGTTGCAATCACTACCCTAGCCTGAATTTTTGTTTGATGCTGGACAATCTATATTCCACACATCGATTTCCCTATCCAGTTTAACTAATGCTCTAGATACAGGTTGGTATAGAGGTATTTTCTATCCAAGGGAACAATATTAGTGCCTGTTGGCTTGAACCTTGATGAAGTATCACATCCTTTGTATCCAAACTGCAAAGAATTGTTCTTAGTTTGTTTCCATATGTGCAACTTTGAGTTTTTATCCCATGTATTCTAACCTTACTATCTAAGGATGGTATGTTTCTCCATGTTATTAGCCGGGCCAATAAATGGGAAAGGAATTGAATACCATTCTTGTTAGGAGTGTGTTTGTAATGTGTGAAGTTTGCAAAATGACAAAAGAATAAGTGGACAGATTGTAGGTGTGCATATGAGTGAATAGGAAATGATAGGCCATTTCGGAAATAAAGGGATGAATTTGATTCATAAAAGAGCCAAATCACTAAATGGTCTATCCCTTATCTCAAGCTTACATATGTTTATACAACTTGATAGAACACATTGCATCCCAATGTCACTATCACCAACAAAAGCAAAACGAATCCTCTCCAAACAATTTACATAAGTACCAGACGACCAAAAGTCCTTATTTTTATGCATACCACTCAAAGACAAACAAAACTGAGTGAGAAGTAAGCATTTTTGTTTCTTGCAATAGTGACTAATGTTACATTTGTTGTTTCACAATAAAACAACATAGTACAGAGGTGATCCTAGGATAAGAGCTTGAAGTATCCATAAGGCCTTCCTCTATCACAATGCCTTAATCATTAGGTCTGATGGAAAAACATGCAATTCCTACAAATGTTTGCAAGTTGAGGAGACGATTTCAAGCCCTTTATCTTAATTTTAATCCAATACATGTAGTTGCTGACAATTATAAGCCTAATGTGTAGCCAAGATAAAACTAGAATTTGAGATACAACTAGTGAACTTCCAAATAGATTGGTGGGATATCTTGCCAGTGAAATTCCGAATTTGCAACATATGATAAGCACTTTAACCCCATAGTGCTCATCATTTCCTCCCTGCTTAAGAAGAAATTGTCCCCAGTTTCTATTATAGATGGAAAAATTGTTGCTTGAATGTGTACTGGGAGTTGGGAGATCCATTTATCTTGCAAAGGCCGGTTTCCTTTTCTTTCAATAGAATATGCCTTTTAAAGGAGCCTCTTTTGCACTCCCACATTGTATCAACACCTTTGTACTTAGGGGTCCCATTGACCTAATTTTGTAATTAACTTATCTTACCTTCCAGCTTTGAATTTTCTGTTTCGTAGATGCATGTTTGACTGTGGACCCTAGCAATCATGATCCCTTTTGTTGTACGTATGTCGACTGTGAATGCAAAAGAATGAATTTTTAATGAGTTCAAGTATGATGACTACACCACATAACTTTAGCTATAGTAGAAGTGATTTGAATTTGGTGAATTGATTTTGGATTGTGACAAATATTCTTGGGCCTATACTTATGAGATCATTCTGTAATTTAAGTCTCCTAGCATACATTAAATGGGTTTTAAATTGAAATAATGTGTCCTACCATACACGATTATTCACAATATCACAATGGCATGCTTATGCTTGCTAATTAGGTTTAAAAATTGTCATGCATTTTAGTCATTACAAGTAGAAGAAAGTTATTGTTAATGGATTCATTTAATTTGAAAGAGTAGTTATAGTTTGAAAGAAATCTCTCCTTACCTTAGCTAGCATTCATTGAAAGGAAAGGCTTATTTTATTCATATGCATTTGCATGGTTTGAGTTAGTCATCACACCACGAGTTTCACTTCCATCACCCGATTGAGTAATACAACCACTAAAATTTACACCCCCTAACTAAACACACCATAACCTCACTTGAGGAAATCAAAAGAATTTGTTAGTTAGGTAGGACACCGGGGATAGGCATCCAAATAATTCCCCCTTGTCATTTTTCATCTGAGACATAGTCGTTGTCTTTAGGGAACTAAAATCCTCTAGTATTTATTGACACGATCATGACCAGTTTGTTAGGGGCCTCTTGTTGTTTCAGGGATTAAACCTCCACGATATCGAGAACCGGACGGACTATGTGGAATGCCGCACTCCACTTAGCCCTAAGGAAACATCAATCATTGTCTTCCTTGTATTCTCCGGCCACCATACTGGTGATACAAGGGTGATAAGGCATAAGCGCCAAAAACCTTTTCCGACGTGTCATGAACGAGGTAGCTTAGTGACTTTTCTACTAGGGCTCTTTTACCCAGGATCCCTTTTGGTAGAGGGATATCCTTCAAATTCGGTCTCTCACTTCGTATTGTTCGACTTGGATTTCATCACCTTGCGAAGGATACGATTTGTCGAGGTCTCCAGCTCCTAGTTAGGAAGTTTGCTTGCATTTTCACCTTTTTAGAGGATCTTTTTCTTTTTAGTGCTACTTGTTGGCATTCTGGCCACTTTTGTTTCAGCTCGCTTACTATGACATCGGTCCCAGTACAGTTTTTTGAGCTTGTTTTTTTGGCTTGCAAGCCTTGTCTTTTCATATCTCCCCTTCTGCACGCTCGGTTGCTTTAGGGTTTTTGAGTTCATACAGGGTAGTTACCAATACTTATTTGATGATGTGTGATGTCCTCTTCTCCTAGGTCTTCGAGATGGTTGAGTTAGATGGTCTTCTGAAGGGACTGAACACCCCTTCATGGAACCACTAACGCTTGACCGTAGGAGTAGTCTAGAGGACCATGTGATCACATCACCTGTGTGGACTTTTCCGTTTACTGTGATGATGGTCTTTCAAGTTATATGGAACAATGGTACATTTGAGAGAGAGATGAATGGTTGTACCCCACCTTGGTCGATTGTCTTATGGTCCTTTCATTTTGTTGATAATATTTTTTTGGTACCTTGCCTTTTACCTTTTGGGTGTTTTACCGATATTGGGATATCTTGTGATTTGTGCCACCTTTTATGTTTTAGGTCTTGTGGGTACTATGGTAGTTTGTCCACATTTGAGGTACACCCAATTTCTCCAAATTGTTATGTGTCTTTATACCCACTTCGTACCACCCTCCTGACCTTAGTTTGGAAGATTGCATGCTATCATACCTTTTGGTGGTACTATTTGAGTTACAAGAGGTAGTTACAAGGAGCTATTGCATATATGAGGTAGTTACAAGGAGATATTGCATATATGAGGTAGTTACAAGGAGATATTGCATATATTGATTTGTACCACCTTTTATGTTTTTGGTCTTGTGGTTATAACTATGGTAGTTTGTCCACGTTTGAGGTAGTGTACACCCCCTTAGTCCCAAGGGTTGTGAGTCATTATACCCATTCTTTTTTTTTTTACTTGTACCTTACTGGTTGGTCTTTGTACTGAGCCTTTTTACTGTCACTAAATTTCTTTGATTGACCGTACCATATCCCAGTCATCTCTCTCTCTCTGGTTTGTACTAGCCCTATCATAGGGTCACTTGGTTCCTAGAGTTGACTGGCCTCTAAGAGGCACAGTCATTTCTGAAAGTAACTCTTTTGAGTATATTACAGGAAACGTCTACACTAAGGTAATCAAATATGTGGTAAATAGTTTTCATTAAGTATCCAGGACTTGTAGCATTAGAGGAGATCATGTAACGTGTATGTGTAGTGTTTCATGTGTGTTACATGTGTGATGTAGCGTTAAATCAAATAGTAAAAAACAACTCATAAATATTGCATGACTTTCTACTCTTAAGAAAGATAAATTGGTCATCTTCCGATCATCACTTGAATGCCTACATGTTAACAAAGGGAATGAGGATCAAGTAAAATTATAAAAGGCGATACACGTCAACTTTTAAGAGGCGCTATGCCTTGCGGTCGAATCTAAACTTTTTTCCAATGGTGCAGGTAGAACCAAACAGGTATTTGTCTGATCTGTCTTCCTTGAGCGAGGGGAGTTTAGGAAGGCTAGAGGAAAGTGAGACATCCAGTAGGTCTAGAAGAATTGTATCAACTAGATGTCAAAAAACCAAAAGAAGATTCCATAGATGTAATGAATTTTTTCACGGTCAAGGGGGGGCATGTTCCTATGGTGATGAGACAAAAGACGATGAAGAGGTGCCCTTGAGGTACAGACATTTAGTGAAACAATGGGCATGGGTACCGAAGGATCTTACTCCACCGAACACTGATTTTTGTGTGAACGAGAGGAGATATCGAATTGCACCATCATTGATACATGGTTTCAGGTTGTTTTCCATGGATTGCATCTTGGTCGGTTACGGGAAATGTACAGAATTGATGGAGTATGTTGGACCCATATACAAATATAACGATTGGATGCACCTTGTTCGATATACAAAAAGTATGCATAGCTATGGATCGTCAACAAACTATTTACAATTGAAAGACAAAAATCAAAATAAAGGAGGAACGTTGTACATGGACAGAAGACCAAAGGCCACAGGGAATATTGCAGGGTTTATAAACAGTACACAACCAGGGTCTACAATTAAGCAACCAAACTGCGAATTTAAGGGGCGTGAAGGAAACTGTGTTTTTGTAGTTGCTATTAAAACAATATCTGCAAGGGACGAGTTGCTTATTAATTACCATGTCAACCGAGTAGATACCAACAAGGTTACTATATAACATTTTACCCAACCTTTTAGTAATAAATTAAACATCATAAGGATTTTTTGTTAGTTTATTTCGTTTAAATTTCCCATATTTACTTCGCAGGCCAGTGATCGGGATAAATCCCTGCCAACAAATGGTTGGAGGAGAACTTCTTCCTCGACGGAGCAGGTATTCATCTTTCTAATAATACAAATATAATAAGAAAAAAGAGTTTTTATTTGCTTTGTTTTTCCATTATTAATAACTTGGTTTGTTTTATATAATGAAATTTATATTTGATGCAGAACGTTGATCGGGAAATACACCCGTTGAATGTTGATCAGACGACAACACCCTCGGGGCAACAAGTAGACCTGATTTGAATTGTACAATTAAAATATGTCAAAATGTTTTAGCATTATATTAATGTTTCAATGAATATTTTGGTTTCGTTTACGTAATTTTCTAGTCTATGTTTTTGATGCAGGCCAGTTCCGTAAGGTCGGCCACACCAGGGTCCACGCAACGGGTATACATCTTTGTAATATTAAAAATATAATATGAATAATAATTTTTTTGATGTGTTTTCTCATGAATAGTTTTGGAATCGTTTAGGTGACTTTCACTATGTTTTTTTATTAGGGTGTTGTTAGGGGCAGCTCCCAGATATTAGCAAATCGGGGCAAGTCGCCTATGACCATTGATCCAATGAGTGGATCGCGATACTCGAGGTTGCAGGTATAATTCATTTCAATTGTACCAATATAATACGTAGCATAATGTTAATTTTGTTATGTATTTTTCATGTGATATACTGGTTTCATTATGATAATGTAAACCGTGTTGTAATTTTACGAATCTATCATGATAGATGTGTTACGTTAATATAAAATTTGGAATCTATCAATAGAGAACTCAGTAGTGCTTTATATATGTTTGTTGTAGCCCACTAGTGAATCGCAGTATGAATCAGCATCGCAAGATTTTTCGTTAGAACCTGAAGTGGTAGAGGTGCTTCACGATTGCGAAAAAATTGGTGAAGCCACACACCAACTAAAGATGGCAGATAAATTGTTGAATAGATATACTGTGGAAATCCTTTCTCTACTAATCCAGGTTCCGCAGATAAGCGCAATTACAGAAAGGATTGCATTTTTGGAACATAAATCTAATAACTTGCGAGTAAGTTGAGGAATCTTGAATCATAGAATAATTCGTTTAAATATTTTAATGTTCTCTTTGATATGATAGTATTGAACGTATAAGATGTGTTGTGTATTTACAGAATTATAAGGGACCACACAATATTGGTGAAGGTGGTGTTGGCCCCAGCGAGGTTCGTGGAGAGACTTCGCATCATGACCAAACGACTCCACATAGTTCAAATCCTTCGCCATTGTTGTCAACCGAACAGTCGGCAACACATTATGAAACACCACGGACCCCCGCTGTGAGCGCAACAGCCGCTATTGACCAACACACAACGGATCGTCCACAAGAAGGGGTCGACACCGAGTCCCCTATCAATTTTGATGTCGAAGAAGCTACATTTCCAGGATCTTCCCGTGTCAAAAGCACGAGAACACTGGAGACAACATTTTTGGTGGACGAAGATCTTGTCCCAATAAAGATACCAACAATCCCAGGTAATTAATCATAGTTGATCAGGTTAATTAGTGTTTATAATTTCATTGTAATATACCGATAAAACATTTTTTATCAACTAATTATGATCGTTGTGCAGGAAACAATGTTTTCTATAAACATATGAATGACTTTTTCTTGGAGATCTTCGGGCCCACCATCCGAACAAGGTGGGATAGACAACCGAAACATTTAAAAGATGAACTCACTAATCGGTTGGTTGGCATGTTCGAGGAGAAAACCTTCATTCATGCCAATGTCTTGAAAAAGGCTTGTCAACATGTGAAGGTTGTCCGAGACCAATATAGGACACACCTCGAAAAAAACCATCGGTATGAGCACCCACCAATGATTCCAACAATGGAGTGGAGAGCTCTAGTGGAAGATGGAAAGGAGAAGGCTCTGAGAAGAGAAGGAAAGCTAACACCAGGCACAGGGAGGTATGCAATACTTTCCGCAATGTAATTCTAAACCTTATTATCCTTGATTTCTATATCGAACTTGGAACATCTAATGTATTTCAACACTTGCATAGGCTACCAGACACATCAAAGGCCACAAAGGCAAGACTAGAAAAAATAGGTCAGCACAAGCTTGGCCTTGGTGGTTATTCGAATTTGGCAGCACGGATTGTAAGTTTCGAGAAACCAACAATGAATACAAATAATAAATTGAAAATTATTTTTCGTTTTATTGCACCGTAAAATGTTAATTAACGACAATAAGCAAATATGTAGGCTGATCAATTCAATGAAGTACTCACAGAGGAAGACATGAAGCTTGGCTTCCAAGAAGGATTTGGAGTTGTTGTTGAACGTAGAAGAAGCTTATCTGGGCAAACACAGTCTTGTGGTACCAATCCATCTGGTGCACAGGTATATAGAATCTATATAGTTTAATGAAGATTTGTCGCTTGTGGAATATTTTCGTTCCAAATACTTGATGTAAAATATTGACTCTATTTTTAACAGGAAAGTAATGATCCCATTAGTGTCAAGGAGGGACAACAACAAAACGATGATCAAGCTTCAAATCCTGGTAATGAATTTATTCATATGCTACAATTTTATGTATAACATTGCAAATGGTGACCATTAATTGTAGTTCACCGTATTTCAACTGCAGAGCATGTAGAGGGTGAAACTGTACAGGTTGAGACTAGACAAGAACATCAACAACATGATTTGGTCACACCTGGTAAAAGAACACCTTCGTAATGAATTTTTTTAAATGAAAAACTTGTCATTACAATATCAAAATATAATGATGTAACATTTTCACATCGTTGCAGCAAATCCGAACCCCTTGCCGCAAAATCCATGTCTAGAACAACAATCAGCTAGGATATTGCAAACATCACCAAAAGCGCCTACTAAAGAACCAAGAACTGGAAGAGAAAGTCCAGATGATGTAGATGGTCCTCTTATAGATTATATACCACCGAAGAGAAGAAAAACTTATAAAAAGAAGGACAGGAAAAACAGTGTCTAAATATTTTTGATAACAATATATCGTCCACTATTTTTGGTCTAATGAATGTTCTAATGTTTTAATGATTCAGTGTAGTAAACTGTTACCTTCATTGAATTTCAACTTTTATTGAATGAATGTGTTGACTGAATGATTAATGAATGGTGTATTGAATGTTATATTTTATTGAATGAATGTGTTGACCGACTGAAATGATGGTTTAGTGAATGTTAGCATTTATTGAATGAATAATGGATGAAAATTCATGATGAAATATGGATGAATTTGCACATATTTGTTTTTTTCAAGTACATGCATTGGGTATGGGGAATTGAGAGTGATGTGAGGGGGGGGCATAAGAGCTTCCACCTTCACGTGGTTGGCCCTGTTCAGTAGAGAATATGAAATTATTCTCGAAACAGAGAGGAGCTCAATGAATGGCTATGATGCTGGCTTTCTACAACCCACTCGCATGTTGTCTAAATTTTGACAATTTCTTGGAGCTTGTTGTGATTTTTGGTTGCTCCTCATAACCAATTTCCAGTTTCCAAAACATCAAAGGTTGAGTAAATGATGCACTGGAATCAATATCCTTAACCTTCTCTTTAATTTCCTTGGAATCAATATCCTTAACCTCACATTAAACCCTTCCAAATTGGTATATTTACCATTCAAGGCTGGCTTCTTCTAAACCATGATATTTGCAACTAAGCTAGCATTCACCGACAACAATTAGAGACATGCTGCTTGTTGTCAATGTTCATCTTTTTTTTAGGAATGCAAATTGACCATAATGGCTCCGCCTATGCTAGGGAATTAAATTCAACAACAAATTAAAGAAAACATATAGTTTGCATCAAAAAAAATAATAGGGTACGAACTGAACTGAGGAGATTCGAACCTGTGACCTATGTCTAGTCCCAAGGCTACCACCTTCAAGCTTGAAGTGCAGTTGGCAAGGGCGACTACCTTCAAGCTCAATTCATTCTGCATGCATTTCACAATGGGAGATGGCGGGCTACCACATTCAACCTTGATTCATTCTGTATGCATTTCACTATGCAATCGTCTCAGATTCTCGTTGCATTTTCCCTCTATTAGTGTATCAATTCGGTATAACCCACGCCCGCCGTCCGAGGAGTGTTTCCACGGTCTTGAGTTCCAGCTTGACAACAGTGACGATTCATTCTATATTTACGTTTCCCTTAAGCTGCAATATGGAAAACTCATAGTTCACTATCAAGATTTATTTGACCGTCAGCTTTGTCAGACAAACCTTAATAGTGAACTATGAGTTTGTCATTTGCAGCCGAAGGGAAACGTAATAACATGAATCGTCAACCGTTTCCAGGCTGAATCTGAAGACCGCGGAAACACTCATTGGACGGCGGATGTGGGTCATACTGAATTGATAAACTAATTGATGGAAAACACAATGGGAATTTGAGACGGTTGCATAGTGAAATGCATGCAGAATAAATGAAGAGTGGGTCTCAAGAGAAATGGTTTTGGGACGTCGTATGAGAGGAAATGGTGATGGGAATTGATTGATAAGATCAATCTTGAAGGTGGTATCCTTGGGACTAGACATAGGTCGCAGGTTCAAATCTCGTCTAAATATTTTTGATAACAATATATCGTCGACTATTTTTGGTCTAATGAATGAATGAATGGTTTAATGAATGTTCTAATGTTTTAATGATTCAGTGTAGTAAATTGTTACCTTTATTGAATTTTGGCTTTTATTGAATGAATGTGTTGACTGAATGATTAATGAATGGTTTATTGAATGTTATCTTTTATTGAATGAATGTGTGGATCGACAGAAACAATGGTTTAGTGAATGTTAGCATTTATTGAATGAATAATGGATGAAAGTTCATGATAAAATATGGATGAATTTGCACATATTTGTTTTTTTCGAGTGCATGCATTGGGTATGGGGAATTGAGAGTGATGTGAGGGGGGGGAGGGGCCATAAGAGCTTCCACCTTCACGTGGTTGGCCCAATTCAGTAGAGAATATGAAATTATTCTCGAAACAGAGAGGAGCTCAATGAATGGCTACGATGTTGGCTTTCTACAACCCACTCGCGTGTCGTTTAAATTTTGACAATTTCTTGGAGCTTCTTGTGATTTTTGGTTGCTCCTCATAACCAATTTCGAGTTTCCATAACTTCAAAGGTTGAGTAAATGATGCACTGGAATCAATATCCTTAACCTTCTCTTTAATTTCCTTGGAATCAATATCCATATTAACCTCAAATAAATATAAGTGAACTAAAGAAAATGCAAGAAAGAGATTAAACTTGCAAAATATAACACTTGTATTAATAAATTCAAAAAGAGAGAGTAATGTTCATGGGCCTCTTGGAGAGGATGAGCTCCTTTGAGAAAAGCTTCAATACAATACCAATCTTTGACAAAACAATATACATCCTTCCAGCGCTATAAATAGTTTCTTAATAACTACCAAAACCCTAACTACATGCAATCTCAAAATTAATGACTACCAACCACATACTGGTTCTTATTTAATAAAAATGAACCTTTTACATTAATTAACTACCCATTAACTATCTAATGAGCCTTATTCAAAGAATATGATCTCATACATGAATATACAAACTCCTCAGTATACCAAATTAGAGAAGTTAGGTAAGAGTACCTTGACACAATGGAAGCACACTACCATCTCTTTGTGACGAATATGCCACAATGTTACATAAGCATAGGGATTAGAGAACAAGTATTCATTATGAAAAATTTTATTTTATTTTTTAAAATGTATTGGGTAGTCTCTTAACCGACGACCTAATCACGATGAGAAAAGGGTAATATCCGACGGTTTTGCTAAACTTCCGACAGCTCGGAACGTCGGATTCTGGTTTTTTTGTATGGCATCCACGTCGCTTAACCGACGACCTATCCGACAATTGCGGGTGATATCCTACGCTTGTGCTATACTTCCGACGGCTCGAAACATCAGATCCGACTTTTTTGGTATGGCATACACGTTGTTTAATCGACGACTGAACCGACGCATAATCGCTTATCTGACTACCTGTGAAGCTGGAGGAAGTCGGTTAACCGACGAGGTAGGGTAGTCGAATATCTGACGTCTTCAACTATGTCGGATTTTAGCCGAAATCCCATCGACGATAAAAAAAAGCCTGGAATTGTCGGATAGTCAACCATAGGTTGTAGCAAATTCGACTTTTTTGCCGTCGGATTTTGGGTCAAAAAAACTTAGTGTCATGTTTTTACAATGATTTACATATGTATCCTTCCCTTACAATGGATCTGCGCACACAACTTGTTCATCATACGACTCTTTGTGACATCAAAACAGAGCTTCCCCAAAAGATAGGACATCAATTCACCCACTAATTCACTAACAAACTCAAAAATACCAACCCTTTACATATTTATAGGGCGCACACAGCCTGCCCCGCTCCCACTACTCTACTACTCAACTACTCAACAACTCCACTCATTAATGTAAGTGGAAAAAATCCTAACTAACTTACTTAGATCCACTCTTGACATAGTCAAAACGCCCGATTTCTTGGATCTCAGTCGCTACGTCGGAGTTGACTCTTAGTTGAACCACTTCATCTTAACCTATTTCACAGCAAATATTCACAAAACTTTACCCCAAAACTTTACCTGGCCCAACAAGCCCCGAACACTTACATGTGGCTCATCCCGAGCCACTTCAGGTCTACTCCACTGGTGCTTTCCACTACGAGAAAAATTATCCATAGTATCCATTTTCAACTCATTAAAATGCTTGACCTTCGCAGCATGCTCCTCCAAGGTCGTAACTACCTACGCAATTACTCCATCTTGCACTTAATTTTCAGCTAACTGGGTTGTTTCCTTTATTTCTTCAAGCTTGACCTTAATAATATCAGAAACCATGACTGCTTCATTTTGCAGGGCCTCCACCTTCTCACTTCTGCCTCCTTGTTCTTCTCGTATTTGATTGATCTCCATTTGAACTTGTTTATTTTCCACCACCTTGGCCATCCTTTCATGGGGTGGCAACATATTTATTAGATCTTTGATCTTCGTAGCTCTCACATGCGCATATTCCAGTCTATTTGTTGCTTCCCTTAATGCTTCATCGTCGATAAGTGTTTCCCAAGCATGCGCACTTTCAGTGAACATCCTGGCGCATTCTTCTTCCTCGGTGGGATATATTCTAGTAGCCCAAATGGAATTGCAGATGAGGAATCCCCAATTTCAGTTCTTGGCTTGCTTCGGATCTTATGATCCCATGTGGATGGAGTTCTACATCCAATATTCAATGTTACCCCAATGGAACTACAGGAGCCTTCTCCCTAGACACCTATGTCTCTCCTGTAGTGATAGGAAATTCGAATGCGATGAAATATTGGATAAAATTTTCTAACGATCTTTCTCGCATACCCTCTTGCTCGACTCATTTTTATTCAACTTGGCTCTTAGCTTGTTATGCTTCAATGCACAATGCAATTTTCAACTTGTCTTCCATACTACGTTAAGTTTTAACGGTTAAGTTGCCTGTCTTTTCAAGGCTTGGAACTCGTATATTTTCAGCACCTGACCAAATCTTCCACGCAATTTTTACAATTAATACCATAATTATGGCACTAATATGAGTGAATCCGGTCAATTATCCCGTTGGCTTCCTTTTTAGGCTCATTTATTATTTCTTGCCATCGCATTTTAAATTACATAAATGCAACATTTAATAATATTCCCGACCTTTTCATGTATGCATGTGGTTTTAAATGAGTACTTAAGTCACCTTTTTCTTCACGTGCTTTGATAATATCGCAACTCATGTTATTTTATGACAACGACCTCGATATAGTTAACTATGATATATATGCACACTCCCTTCAAAAAAAATGCAAGCTACAACTTAAAACAAACCTTCTGCAGAGAAAACATTTATTATTTATTATTTATTTTTCATATGTATAGATATCTTCACTGCAAGAAGGCACAACTTTCCCTATAAAGTTTCAATCGGCTTCCATTTACCAAGCCCTTGAGGATTTCTCCTTGCAAATTTTGCAATTGTTCCGCACCTCCCTCTGTGACGAAGTTAATCACATATGTCCCCAACCACTGTGTTCTCAACTTACTTGGATGATTGAAAAAATTACTGTCATACAGGAGTACTATATCTTCTCTCTGAAACTACTTCCTTGTGATGTTTCGATCATGCCATACCTTTTCTCGATCCTTTTGAACTTGTTGTTGAAAACCTACGATGAACCTATGTTCTTACAACTGTAGTACTTGCGACAAACGCTCTTCAACAACACCAGTGTCTGACATACCCGTGAATGCAGCAACCCTTAAACTCAGCACGATGTATTCCATTGGCATAACAACTTCCTAACCATACACCAATTTGAATGATGTCTGGCTCGTTAAATTCTTACAGATTTTCCTATAGGCCCATAAAATTGCGGGGATCTTTAAGTCCCAATCGTTGTGACTCATGTTGCAGACCTTCATCAAAGCATGTCCCAGTATATTGTTTGATGCTTCGACAATCCCATTAGCTTGTGGGTGATATGCAGTTCTTTTCCGGTGTTGAATTTGAAACTCTTGAGTAAGTGCCTCAATAATCTTGTTGACAAAGTGAGATCCTTGATTTCTCAACAAAACTCGTGGACAACCAAATCTAGTAACTACATTTTGAAATAAGAACTTTGCAGTAGTTTTAGCACTACAATCCTTCACTGGTTCAAATTCATCCCACCTGGACAAATAGTCTGTCGTGGTAATAATATAACATGCTCCTGATCTCTTTGCATGAGGATTAATTGGTCCTACAAATTCAACAACCCATTTCTCAAAAGTCTGCAAAGTAACCTATGGTACTAATGGCATTTCATCCCTTCTAGATGGTTTCCTTTTTCTTTGACAAATATCACAAGAGTGACAATACTCCTTGGCATCCTTATGAAGCGTAGTCCACCAGAGTCCTATTTGCAATATCTTCTGGGCAGTGGCTTTTCCTATGTAATGGCCTCCTACAACCCCTCCGTGAGCTTTGGACAAGACCATTGGTCACTCATGCTTCATAAAACAGCGCTTCAATACTTCGTCTAGGCCCATCTTATATAACTGACCTACAATCAATTAATAATTTGTTGCTTGTATGACCAAGTGTTTCTTTTGATTAGCAAACAACCCTATTGGAGTCATTTCTGTTGCTAAACAGGTTACAATGTCTTCAAAATATTCATCTACCATGTTGACCGAAAACAACTGCGCAAATGGGAGGTTGTCATCCAAATTAGTCGTCTCTTCCCAGGTCTCCAACCTCGATAGATGGTCAGGTCCTTCATTTAACCTTCTTGGTTTGACTATGATTTCAAATTCATGCTCTTGAAATAATAAGAGCCATCTACAGATTCTCCCCCCCAACACTGGCTTGTTAACTAAGTACCTTAAACTAGAATGATCAGTAAACATCTTAAAATTACCCCCTAATAGGTAGTGCCTTAACTTATGCAATTCATAGACCATGGCTAATCCTTATCTCTTTGTCATTGTGTAATTTTTCTCTATAGTGGATAACTTCCTACTAGCAAATGCAATTGGATGGTCAATAGCTCCCTCTCCTAGTTGATCCAGAATTGCACCTAATGCAATAGATGAGGCATCAATGTGAACAGGAAATTCTTTCTTCCAGCCAGGAAACACTAAGATATCCATAGTCACCATATTTTATTTCAATGTGTTGAGGCTCTGTCGGTATTCTTCATTCCACTAAAATTTGGTATCTTTCTTTAACAACTTCTCCATCAACATTGTGATCTGTGCATATCCCTTAATAAACTTCCCATAGTATCATGTGTGTCCCATAGTTCTTCTCAATTGTCGCACTGATGTTGGTGGTGCTAAATCAACAATAATGGCGATCTTCACAGGATCTACTAGCAGACCCTATTTTCATACTACATGACCAAGAAATATGCCAAATGGAGCACAAAAAATACATTTTTCAAATTCAAAGATATATGATACTATCTACAACACTCCAACATCAATCTCAAATTCTCAATGTGATTCTTCAACAATTCATAAATTGTCCAATCATCAAAATATACCTCTAGGAATTTATGGATGAACCTTTTGAAAGATGCGATGACAACTCTAGAAAAGATAGCTGGTGCATTCTTAAGAGTAAAGGGAATCATTGTATACTGGTAACAACCCCATTCAGTCACAAATGGGGTCTTGTATCAATCCTCCTTAGCAATATTAATTTGATGATACCCCAAAAATCCATCTGTGAATGAATAAGCTTCTTGACCTCCCACATTCTCTAGTACTTCATTTGTAAAAGGTGTCAAGAATGGATCATGCAAACAAGCATCATTCAGCTTCCTTAAATCTACACAAATTTGTATTCCACCTGTCTTCTTATCTTGAAAAACCATATGGATAATCCATTTAGACTCTTTGACAGGTTCGATGATTCCTGCATCAAGCATTATGTCGAGCTCTACTCTCACCTTTTCCTTATATTTTGGATTCAATTTGTATGGTCGTTGTTTAATTGGCTTTGCATCGGGTTTTAATGGGATTTTCATTTCTCCCAGATCACCAACAATGCCTTTCATCTTAGAAAACTTTGTAGGGAACAGATCTTGATATTCATGTAGTAGGTTAGTAAGCTTCCCTACAATCTCATCATACCAGTAATAACCCATATTAGCAAACTTAGGATTTTCACTTGAACCAATATTTACCTTCTTTGTCTTCAACGGTTGCAAGAATTTATCAGACTTAATCTCAGGGCCCTCCATCTTTCGACTTCCTTTTGTTTCTGATATATTCACATCCCTTGCATCATCATCTGGGTCACCAGAGATATTATAACATTTCATTGCTTGCTCAAGTGTTGTAGTCCACTGCGGAAGATGAGTTAGTTGCATGGGTATTTATTCATAAATCTTGGCCTTAATTATTTGCAAAGCTTCATCTATTGATGGGTTTTCATCTTCATAATTGAATGTCTGCTTGAAATTGATAGCCATGTTTTCCCAATCTGTTGTACCTTGTCGTAGTTCCAACAATGTACACCAGCTTCGCGGTATAGTATCCAAAGTATGAACATACTGACCCACTCTTGTTTTGGTATGTGTTCCCATTCTCTTGTACATAATTCCAAATGATATACTAGACTAGTTAACCCATTATACTTTTATTGCTTATAGTATATGCCTTCTCCAAACTGGAATTCAAATAGCTTTTTGCACTGCAACCAACTTTGTATCTTTCCCTTATGAGTCGACCACCATATTGTTGGGGTAGCTTTCAATGCTACGTCTAAAGCTAATATTCTTTGTTGTTCGGGTACCCTTACTTCAAAATCAGAAATGAAAACACTTAAATTAGGTAACCCCTCATAAGTAGGAAGATCGCATACCTCTTTACTGACCCAACGAAGTGATATGGTAACACGAGCACATATTCTTGCAGGCACTTCATATAGTTGGTTCTTCCAGTTCTCCAATGCCTCCCCTGAGTCTGAAGAATATGAACTAACACTTCTCCAACTCAATGTACCATCTGCAGTTAGATTAACATAGTCGTGCATTCTTTAAGTGACCTTATATATATTTTCTAAATCTGTAGTGGTATATTCCTCTCGAACAAGTTCAACATACCTTGAGCCTTCCATAGGATCTAATGGTGAAACAACTCTCATATCCCCTCCTTCAAAAGTCATCAACATTTTATTAAGATTTATAATTGTCTAGTTCTAATCAATTGCCCAAGCAATGCCGGATATGGGTTGGTATCGTTTATAATTTCTATAACTTCTAAATCGGCATAGCTTTGCATACCATCAATGTCAACAGGAACACCCACCATTCTTCCAAATGGTATTACTTTATGTTGATTAGATAGTCGCGACTGGACAGGCGGTCATACCAACTTAGGCTTTCTTGTATCTGCCCATGTTTGTTTAGTTATGACATTAACATCTGACCCCATATCCAAAATAATGAAATCCATGTCAAATTCGCCAATCTGTGCATTAAGTCACAGTTCCCTCCCTGTTCTTATTTTCTTTTGCAAATTATTTAAATCTTTTTCATGAGAATTATCTTTTTCTGACTCATTAACTAAATTATGCAAATCATTTATGGCAACTTCATCTCTTACTAAGTCTAAAAAGCTTTTCAAAAATTTCTTCAATGTACTTACTTTCCCTAAGCATCTCTTTTATTATGATCGATCAAAGCAGACTGGCATATCATAAATAGGAACTTCATCAAAGACTGGAGCTGTAGATGTCGAAGGTCCCCTCTGGGTTGTAGCAAATTCCTTCCTTGCATCCAAAAATGTCTACTTTTCCTTCTGAACATCAAATGGTATTGCTGATTGTGCTACTAGTCTGATTTTAGATTCACGTGGGTCAATATATACTTCTCTATCATCTCTTGTTGTAGCTCCTCTTCTTGTCACAACAACGATAATCAGTTGCTCTTGTCGAGGTTCAGTTGATATCTTCTGGACATTCTGATTTCAATTTTGATTTTCTTTAGCTTGTCATTTTTCTATAAGTTGTGGTAAATCCTCAATAGTATGGTCCAATGCTCGACACTATGTACACGTCGAACAGATATTTGGGAATTCCCTTACAAAATGTCTTGGCGTACCGCAGTTGTAACATATTACCTAGCTTCTATCTCGACCAAGTACTCCTCATCCTTATCCTCAGAATCCACCTCTTGGTTTATTAAACTGTGCACTACTCCCTTCTCCTTGTTCCTCACCTTTCATTCGATAGTATGTAGTTCTTTATGTGAACAGGTTATATGCTCATTAGTCCTTCTCATCATGTCCAACTGATTGACAGAATTTGCAAAACAAGTTTTGTGGGGTACTTACAATTTTTTGTAATAAATAACCTTCTTTTGGTCAATGTCCCCTAGTTTGACAGATCCTACACCATATTCCAGCTTTAGGGTTCAACGGATTAGGAGCTCCGACAGTGATATAATCTTGGAAGGTTGTGCACTGGTCTTTTGAATGACCCTCCTCCTTACACTTTGTACACCAAACATATTCTCTTTTGTCCTTCCCTTTCTTGCCGTCTTGAATATGTATTGATAGGTTCACCATCTATGACTAGATTTGAGCCATACATGTTCTAGCATCTCCAACAAGTGATGCCTCCAGCTTCATATCCAACTCAAGGGCCTCAGTCTGCGACACGATATTTTAATGCATCAAGGGAACTCTGATATGTGGTAGTAAAGTGGCTATAAACCACTCCTTATGTTGAACATCGGTCATCTGAAAAATTACACAAGCCATTAATGTCTTGAATCTCTGGTCAAAGTCCCAGACAGATTCATTTGTTGATTTCTTGGTCTCTTTGAGTTCAATAATAGACTATGATTCAAATTTTGGCTTCTTAAATTCATTTTTTAAAGCATATCTAATTTATGCCATAGTCTTTGATGGTTGTCCAGTAGCTACCTTCGGGAACTCCATGAACCAATCCAAAGTGCAACCCCTAAAGGTCGTAATCAATTGTGTCAACTTTACATTATCATCTTGTACTTTCTTAACAGTCTAGACTACATCACATAAAAACCAATGTTGTTCTGGGTCCTTTGACCCATTTCCATGGAATATTGGTAGTTTCATATCATCCCCAACCATTCTGTTTCTTGGAGGTATTGATTGAGTTTTTATTATGGGACCAACATTTACAGTAGGAGTTTTCGTCGAAGTACTATTCTGGCTACTACTACTATTACTCACTTGAATCAACTACGACAGGCTAGTATTCATTACCTTGGTTTCTAGAGATGTGCGCAGGGTTGCAGGTATGTCGCAATATCTAGTTTGATCTTGTTCAGCGGGATTGTCCTCGGAAGTAGGCTGATCTTCTTCTTCTTCAAATTCTTCTCTATCAAAAGATTCCTCTTCGAGCTATGGTACTAGTTCGTAGTCCTTTCTTTCAGTCACACTAAACCCTTTCCTTTCACCATAGTTCTCCTCCTCTTACTTGACCAAAATATTCTTCCACTCCACAGTAGATCACACTCTTCATCTGTTTCACTATCTCCTTCCCTTTTCATATCAACTCACTTCTCACTAAATACTCTCATACCATTCACCGCCAACATCCCGAACCACCGCACTAGTGGTTTACTCGTCGGATTCCATTCTCATAACCCCTTTTTCACAAAACAACATTTTAATCGACAGCTTCAAATATTTCAAGTACTTACCTCACGATCCTTGGAAGAAATCCCTTTCAGCAGTGCTATAGGATTTGATGGTGTCTACAGCAAATTCAGTAATATACCCGTCCAATATGTTCTCTTGCCAGAAATCAGCGGCGCAAGATATTTTATTATCAATACCTTTAAGGGTTCGAATCAGCTCAGGTGTCCAAACCTTAGGATCACCTCCTTGAAAATTTGTCTTTTGATTAGTTAAATTTTCCAACCATTCATGCAACAGGACAAGAAATTCTCTAAAGAATACTTCCTAAATATCTGAGAAAATATACTCACCCAACCATGTTTCATCATCCAATCGGGAATGCTTGTTTTGATCTTTGGCAAAGTCTCTTAGCTTCTGATCTACCCAATCCTAGTTCTCGGGCTTAGTAGGATGCCACATATTCCACATACCCCTTCGACACAAATCTCGGTCCCAACAATGGAACCATTTGTTAGCACAAATTTACTTCGATTAGGGTTCACATAGTTAAACACCAACAAAACCTCTAGATACTGGTTTGAAAGGGTCTGGCCCTTTCGGAAACACCTACGAAGCAGATGAGTTCTTACTCGAAGTACCTATGGGAGATGCAAGAACCAAGTTTTTGCGGTAGCGAAGGGGTGCGACATAACTCCAAAATCCATAGCATTCTTAACCTTGACAAATAGCTTTACTTACCACTTCACAAAATTGCATACATCTACCATTTTAATTTACTGTGATATATATTCATTCACATGCCATTCATACACATGGGTCATTGATCATTCAACAATATGCATCATATAACAATAAAAATAACATGTCATCATAGGAAACATACACATTACACACCAGATGTAATGTGAAAACCCAAACAAGAGAAAACCACTGAAGCGCTTTCATTCTTCATGAGTCACAGTCAAAATTAAGCACTTCATGTTTTTACAATGAATTACATATTTCTCCTTCTTTTACAATGGATCTACACACACAACCTACAAATCATGCGACTCCTCATGACAGCAGTGACAAAGCTTCCCCAAAATATAGGACATCAATTCACCCACTAATTCATTAACAACCTCAAAAATAACAACCCTTTGTTAGGTTTTCTACTTTAATTCAATATTATCTAGGATCTTTAATTGAAATAATAAAAATTATCGGAAATTGATTCTGCCCTCACAGGAAAATGCGCCCTCCCAGGGAGAGTTGGAATAACTTCCTTTTCTAGTTGATATGTGGAGGGAAGTGCCCGAAACAGGAAGCCCTCGTTTCTCCAGGCCCTAGTGAAAGGATCAAAAATCAAACTTCTCGGAGCTGGGTTCTGCTTCCTCCAAAAGATGTGCCCTCCTAGGGAGAGTTATCCTAGCCTCTTTTTCTTGATGATATGTGGAGAGAAGACCTCAAACTTGGAAGCCCTATTTTCCTGCTGCTGCACAATGCCTTCTTTTCAGGTAAGATTTGATACCATGTTAGTTTTTCTACTTTAATTCAATATTGTCTAGGATCTTTAACTAAAAGTATATCAAGCACATCAATACACAAAAGACACAGTAGTTTTCCTCGAGGAAACCATAAAGGAGAAAACCCCGCAACTTCCTCAAAGATAGTTCCGTCACTAATACAATATCAAGCCAAAAATGGAAAAACCCAAAACAAGTCTTCTGCAACTTCTCTCTTCTTCACCAACGAACTTGTCCTCTCTCTCTTGCTTATGTGAACTTGTGTGAGTGAGTGTGTGTCCAAATGAGAGAGTTTAGCTCTCTATTTAAACTTTGCTTCTCACTTGACCTTTTCACTAACTAGGTCAGCCTCAACTAAACCTGACTGGGCCGACTTCCCTAGGAAGACTCAATAACCCTAATACATTTGACTCTAGGGGATCTATCGCCCCAACTTACAACGGAGATTTTACCTCAATGACTTTACATGACCAAATGTAATAATGACTTCTCCGACCAGAGGGAAAAACATCTCCGTCGGAGATACAAATAAAATACAATAATAATATCAATATAAAATACAATTGGATATATTTCGAAGTTACAATTACATCAACACCTTTTACATATTTATAGGGCACACACATCCTTCCCCGCTCCCACTACTCTACTACTCAACTACTCCACTCATTAATGTAAGTGCACAAAACTCCTAACTAACTTACTTAACTCCGCTCTTGACATAGTTTGCCTAATTTTGTGGATTCGCCTAATTTTGTGGATTCGCGGCCACTAAGTCGAAGTTGAAGTTGACTCCTCTTCCTCGAACCACTTCATCTTAGCCCTTTTCACACCAAAGCTTTACAAAACTTTACCTGGCCCAACATAAGGTTGACCACTAAAATGCTAATTTGGACAAGGCCCAAACTGAAGCTAAAGATATTCAAAAGGTTGAGAAGAAAATATTACTCTTGAAAAATTAGGTAAAATATTATAAATCATCTTATGCGTCATAACAAATTTTATTGAGTATGCTCTAGAGGAGGATGCATCAAATGTTGTGATCAAAAAGGAATTTCATGAGAAAAAAATTCATATATAGGAATTAAGTCTAGAAATTTCAATGTTATACAAAGAAAATCTTGCATGGAAGTAACATGGGAGAAAACACAGGATCAGTTGGATTTTATTTAGCAAATTTAGAAAGAGAAAAAAGGAAGAATCGCCTAATTAAGCTGTGGGTGTTTCATCGTGGGGAAGCATAACCATCCACGTTTGCTAAATTCCTCGCTCATATAGCGAATGAAATGGAATTCTGCCACGTGGATGGTTTGTGCTAGGTTTAATTTTAAAATTTAAAATTTTATGTTTACCTCCTTCGTATAAGAGAAGTATATATATATATATATAACATGCAGTGAAACATAGCAACACTGGAAGAAAGGGTATGCGTGAGGAGGAGACTGAACCCGTGAGAAAACCTAAAATGGAGGGAACCTCAAAATACGAGGACCAGAGAACAATGCTAAATAGCCCATATCTGACAGGCTATGAGAGAGTAAAATGCAAGATTCAGATTCGCCTTACTTTCAGAGAAGCGTGCCAAGGAAGGCTGCAGCGACTGCAACAGACACCATTGAAATTTATTCAAAGAAAATACCGAATTCAAGCGCTTGGCGAGAGCCCCAACATAGTGCCAAACATTCAACTAGCGTAAATACCAGACAAATTCCTTTTGTAAATTAGAATAATTGCTGCGTTTCAAGGATGAAGGATGACAACTTAAAATAAATCAGCACCAATAGATCTGCAACCATGCTGACATCGATCCTAATTAACCGTTATAAATCCCATTAATCATTAATCCATGGTAGCACCTGAGTTTTGAAGAGTTGGACTTTCCTCGATAAATGGCCTTTGTAGGAGGCAGATTATGCACCTGCAAAAAGTGTTTTTGCACAATTACAATGACCCAGATCTGGAGGGCCAGAGGTCGGAAACGAATCTTCCCACAAACAGATCGCGGGCCCAACTAAACAAAACAAAAAAAATGAGTTTGGTACTCTCTGAAACCGTAGTAGACTTGGTTGAATTTTTCGGAAAGCAGTGCCGAGATACGATAGATGAGTGAATTCGATTCAGAATAGAAGCAACCAGCTCAGACCACCACATACACTGCAGCAGACGTTGTGTTTGAAGGATTTGACAACGCTGGTATGTTTCACGCCTCGCAATCCCTATCAGCGATACACGACTAGTTCCTCCTTATAGAGCAGAGAAGATGAGACGTTGATGCTCCTTCTACCATCGGCTGCTCTACAAGCCACTACAGATAGGCTTGGACTGGATGTTCAAACCCAAGCGCAGAAACAGGAAATACAAAAAAAAAGGGGTGAAACCACAGCGCAGCTTCAGATCCTTCTTAATGAAACAGAGATATATTTTTCTTATCTTCCCGAAACAAGGATGAAGACCACCTTGCTATGAAGTTCAGGGAACTGGACGAAATGGTGGAAGGGCGTTCGAACAGGGGTATAATCTCTTAACATGGGAGATTTCAAGTGGCTTGTAGAGGGTCTCAAACTCAAGCGATGGATGCAAAGCTGAACTTCGCGTCGAAGGAGAGAACAGGCCCCGTGTGCCTGAAACTGAGCCTTTTTAGAGGATGGAGGTAAGGCTTGCATGCATCCAAGAGCCCCCTCTTGGCTCCCTGGGGCTGATTGGGCGATGGAGAGGCGGAGGGCGTGTGGGCCTTCGCGTGGGCTAGGGCATGGGAGATGATTGATGGAATTGAACTGAGAAGGGGAGCGGTGGACCGTGGAAGGAGGGGAGTGGGGAGCCGGACGGTGGCGCGGTGACGAATTGGGCCCGGAACGTGTCGAGGGCAGGAGCATACTTGGAAAATCCAACTGATTTAAGTGAATCCAATATCCCATATAATTTTTTCTACATGAGAATAAGATGCTTAAACAGACCAAATAAGACTCTATAATATGGTCTGCGCCATCTCTCGGATGCTTGGCTTGAGGCTGTCTACATCTTTTCAGTTTCCATGGACGAGCAATGGTGATTCAATCAATGAATTTCTGGCTTTTTTTAATAAAGATAGTGGGATCGTTTTGGAAATTCTGAAATTACAAGTTTGGAAGGTTAGGAGTTGTTCTTGGAAGGTCAAACTAAACTTCAATTATTAAAATCACTATTCTTTATTAGCAAATTCTGTCAATGAGAAGCTGTTTGCTCGTCGTTAAATTATTTGACTGAAAGGGATTGTTTCTACGCGATTAGAGGGATCGGTCTTTACTTAGGTTTCAAGTTACCTTCATTTTAAACTTCACAGAATAATATTTTGATGAAGAGGTTGAGCCAGCGATGTCACATATAATAATATTTTGATGAAGAGATTGAGTTTGTGAACCAGCTGTCTTGAGTCAAACCAAAGAGACGTTTAATAAAAAAAGAAAATTAGCGGTGTCTATGCACACGGGTGTCTGTGCTCTTCAATGGTAACCCTCCCGTGGCCCTTCCAGTGTCAATCTTTGTGCAGTAATCTATTTCTTCCATCTGGTAGCTCCTATCCTAGTCTATTACAATTGCTATTGTGGATGTGTTGCTATCAGTGGATTTCCCTATACTAATAATAACACTACTTTTCTTGAATTTTCAAATGCAAACAAATTACATGAAAAAATATGCTCAAGCTTACTTTTCCCAAATTACAGGAAGAAATACGCTGAAGCTGACTTTTCTCTGGTATGTTTGTCTCTATATTGCTCAGAAGCACAACTGGTAAGATTATAGATACACCTCCATGGGGCGTTTAAGTATTTACATGATCCATTTCTTCACTTTCAGCATGCAATGTCGCATAATCCAAACGTGCAAAACATGTCTTGGAGAGACATGTAACCAATACAATGGTATGCTATCTCGTTGTCCACGGTATATCAATGTTATACTGAATATATCCATAAAAACATCATATATTAGTACTTGGTGCTACTTTCTTGCAATTGGTTTTCAGAAGACAAAAAAAAGGTATTTTGAAGGCCTTTGGTTTTAATTAATTCATATATATATTTGGCAGTGGCAAAAAAATGATCGTATCACCATGTAAACAATGGCGGTAAATGCTGCTATTCAGAATATTTGCCGATATTGTAACATATGTATCAACTATTGAAGCCTTTGTAAATAATTTTGTTAGTAATAGCAGGGCATGTTATATTGATCATTCGTATTGTGCCATTGTTGCTTACTTATTTAATTTAAGCAGTGTGTCGATCTTGCATATGCATAAGACAAACAATGGACAAAGACTGCATGTGTGTAAAGCAAACAATGGGCAAAAATAACTTTTCCTTAAGCTCGAATAGATTGCCTCGACTATACAACACCATAGCCTTGGGTTTCATGACCTTCCAAATAAAATTTTTACCTCCGTGATATTACAATGATTCTCCGTGATATTACAATGATCATCAAGATGGTAACTATGTACACAAAATTTATATGCAGATAAATTTTTCTGAACCTCTCAATTAATATGCACATGCCTAAGTTTTATAAATGTTTCTACAAATCTCTCGATGCCCAAATTTTATAAATGTCTCTACAAACCTCTTGATTAATATGCAGATGCCCAAATTTTAGCCATGGGTTTTAAAAGAAAACATTTCGGATTGGTGGCTTTTAGCATTGTTTCATTGCAAATTATACATGGTTGAACAACGATTTTAATTTCATCTTCATATTGTTCGTTTATCTCCATATGTTTGGTGCATATTGTTAGTTTATCATTTATCTCCATATCTTTGTTTCATCTCTGATGCATTATTTATGTCTACATTTTGTTTCCTAAAACATATATATAAGATCTATCTTAGATACCTGATATTATTTTCTTTGGTTGTGATACTTTTTGCAGTTGGGGATGGTAAGGAAAAGCAATATCCATTTTTTTTATAAGAAATCACAAAGCAACCTTGATTCCGGATATCCATTAGAGGTACCTTAAGGACACTTTCTTCATTATAGTTATTTTGTTTCAAATGGTAAAACAATAGATTTATTTCCTTTAGTGTTTCTGCATTTCATAAGCTATTGTGTTTTTTTACAAACTTTTCATATTTCTAAAAACCTCCGCTTTGCTTTGAATCATTGTTTTTGTGTTCAAACATTTTTTTATCTTTTTACTTATGGTTGTTGATCGTACACCAACCACTCATTCAATCAATATATATATAGTGTTGTTAATTTCCAAAATTTAAGATTTAGTAGGACCCACTTAAAAGTCGTTGTCACATACTCATCTCCAACAAGTGACTGCACTCCTTATTCATAATTTTAAGTTTGCATTTCTTAAAATTAAAGCATGAAAATCATTATCACATAGTGATATCCAACAAGTGATTGCTCTCATTATTCAAAATTTTAAGTTTGCATTTCTTAAAATTAAAGCTTGGAAATTTTCCAGAATGGTGAAGCATTTGGATTCCATTCATTGAAATGCATCCATTTGTCTCAAACTAGAGTGATCAAAACCCAAAAATACTTCATTCCTTTAGTAGTCTCCTTTAACTTATGCAATATTCAAGTTCTTCATAGTTTCTACTTTTCGATATGCAAACCTTTCCAAGTCAATCTCTTTATTCTTTACACTTACTACCAATTGTTTCCCTTTTGTTGCAGCTCAGGTTTGTAGTCCATCTAATTGTCACTGCTACATTATGGACACTTTGTTGACTACAAATGTTGTTTCACTTCTACTGCATGGTGCTGTTGACCTTTTCCCACTTTTGCAAGTTGTTTCTCTCAATCAAGTAAGCTCTCTTAACTCATCAACCGCCTACTTCCGAATCTCTATCTCTAATGGGATTCATAAGCACCAAACTTATTTACTTCAATGTGCTACCATTTATTGTTTCAAAAGGAAAAGGAAACTCACCATGTCATGACATATTACTCTTTTTTCCAACAAATATAAAATGTCCCATATATATACTTCAATATGCTAGCATCAATTGTTTCAGCATGTCCGTGTTGCATTAGCTATATAGCATGTTTTAATATATTTTTCAAACAAGTCAAATTTACATGTGTTCATTTCGTTTCATGCTTATAACATGCAAAGAATGTAACATTTTCTGCATACATTTTCTTTTTTGCCTATTGCAAAGCAGAAATGGATATGGACTTGCCCACTATTCTCAACAAATAAAGGAACAACAAGAAGGTTTGCAACAAATATCAACACGATTCCAACCACCAAATTTGGTTCCACTTACTCGCCTTCAGACAACTATTAAATTGCTCTTTGAATTGAAGGCCTTGCTTCAACGTGTTATTCACCTACATGAAAGAGATGCAATCGGACGAATACAAGCAGAATTGGTACTACGACATCCACGTCGTGCTCCCTGCATTTCCTGTACTTGGTGTTGTCGCTGCCAACAATCTTGGTGTATATATGATTGACTTGCACTACATGATTAGATTTTGGTCTTCTAGACACTTTCCTACTCTTTTTTGATGTAGCGTTTTATAACAAACTTATACTCCTATGCTCATTAGATTTCATCTCCCTTATGCAGATCCTTGTATGCATTTGTACAGTTTTTTCTTATCTACCATGTTTATAGCACTTTGAATGTACACATTGTTTCTGCAATCAACATACCTTATAACATGTGTCAACTCTTTATATTAGCATACTATTGAAGACAATATATATAATTCCATCTTTGATTTCTACAAACTTTGTTTTTTATATTTTTTTGTACTTCCTATGCAACTATTAATTCAACTTTGCTTTGTTGCACCTTCACTTGTCTTAACGAAATATCTTATGCAATACTAGATTTTCCTACTTTTATTGCTAAGTCAACTTCAATATGGCCGCTTTATTATGGTATCACACTGTGGTTTTTCATTATATTATTTAGCTTCACATTGTATCCACAAAATGTTAATAATGCACACAAATGCTAACTCTAAATGCATTACGCCCTCGATATGTAATATGTTTTAGTATGTTTATCATTTCTTTACACTTTGGTAAATTTCTCATTTGTTTAGTATTATCAACTCCTACAGAGTAACAATCTTTACATGTTAGTAAATTCCTTTTTGGTTAAATGCCATCATCAATACATAAGTTCTATGTCTACAATGCCTACAATGCTGATTTTTCCCTAAGGTAATTGTTGTTATCCAAGTTCGAACAAGGGAACTCTTGCAAACAACTCTTCAAAGTATAGGCCAACAATGGAATTATTCCCTCAATATCATGTTGCTTTCCACTATTTGAACTTATCAGTTCAAACAATTACAAGGAGAATCTGAAACCGCGTTCTTTACTTGAATCCTCATGTGAGTTCAAACACATTTTGTCTTGTACCCTTAATTTCTCTTAGATTCTTCTTTCTAACATTCATATTTTTTGTTTCATGCATTCTATAGAAACTGAACACAATTTAGGCAAATTGATCAAAATTATTGCTTTTCTTGATTCTTGAAGATTCATTTCAACTCAAACAAACAAATCAACAAGCACTATCTTGGTCCAACAATTTTACAACAAATTTCGAGTCTCTTATCCTCGAAACAACAGGTTTCTCAGCATTTCATACAGTTTCAAAAAAATGTAAGCTTTCAGTATAATGAGTCATTGTCTGATCTGCATTTACCATTTATCGTTTTGCATTTGATACTTTCCAAATAAATAGATTAAACTTTGTTTGACCATGCAATTGCAGCTGAATATTCACTTACCTTCTTGCTCAACTGATTGGAAATATTCCCTCAAAATAAAAATTTATAGTTTTACATCACAAGAAAGAGCTATGGAGGTGCACACACTTTCCCTATATTCAGTATTTTTTGTTGCAATTTGAAATAGAAAAGGCTCTTTATCTGTCTCTCTCTGTGTTTTTCTTTGTCTCTGTTAGTGTGTGTATGTAGACATGCACAGACAATAATATCCCAGGGTAACATTATAAAACTAGTCCTATTCATTGTGTCATACACATACATGCAATTGTAAGTAAAATTATAGTGAGCAAATACATAATGGGCTATGCCTATAAAACACCTTTCTAATCCCAATCCCACCTATAATATGATTTACGATATCACCGGTTTTGGAGAACTCATCCAGGTTATTGTTGAGTATTCACGGTATTCCTATAGCAGATGGTATTCATCGTATTGGGAAAGAGCTTATGCTCACATTTCTGCAACAATTTCCTTTTACCCAAGTCATATATTCTCAGCACCTGTCCAATTCCAACTAATAGGCGGCCTTGGAATTCACACAATCCAAGAGGTACTCCATCAACCGTTGTTTTATGCACAAGTTACAGGGCTTTGCCATAATCCACAGACCTATAGATATGAATAAAACCTCCTGAGCAATGCTTCTTTGCCGAAAACTCTAAATCCTTTGCAGTTCCAATGACCACAAGAGTTCCATGTTCTTTGTCATGAAAAGTAACAGAGAAAATGCTAAATGCAGCTTCATTATCTTGCAGTGCCAAGAAGCATGTAGTTTCACCAGTTTTGGGATCTAAAACTCTCATGCAAGATCCCCACTTCTTTGACTCTGCTTTTAGATAACCATACTGCCCATCAGTAAGAGGATCCTCCTTCTCTTCATCATCACCATTCTTCTGCTCAGCTTCCATGTTCCCACTCTCCCCTAAACCAAAATTTTCCAAGTGTGATGTTTAAATCTATGTCTTTGTAATCTGAGATTGTTACAAACTTTGTTATTTTCCTACCAGTATCCTTCAATGCCTATGCGTATGTTTTTGTTCCTTCTAACTTTCCTCTTTTTCTACCGGCATTCATTTTTGCCCCTCAATGGAGCAAATGCTAGTATTAAATTCTTAAACAAAGAAGAAATACGTGAAATTAAATAAAAGCTTATCTATTAGGAAGAGATATCTCATAAAGCAGATAGACAAGACAAATAGACAAGAGGATGAATAGATGGCATGCTTGAAAATCTAGAATTATATTGAAGATATTACTTAACCATGTCAACTTCCTTCCCTTGGACCACTAGAGAATTTATTTCTAATTGCTCATGTAATGGACTCATATGAAAAACTACTTCCGCAAAACAAAGTTAACATTCAAGAGATATGAAGTGCAGAAAAAAGTAACTTATTGAAATTTTTATTGAAGAAACAAAAAAAAATTAGCATGTATTCAATTTTCTTTTCCAAAAAATAGATAGATTTTCAAAATAGCTACTTATTTTGCACGCCCCACGAAAGCAACATACTTTTCCTCATAACGACCTATGTAAAAGTTTGTTTGAGGAATGGGAAAAACATGAAATATTTGACTAAAGACCAACCAGCTAGGCCATTAAGCAGTTAGGTTTGAAGTTCATTATTTTAACTAACTTTCAACATGTAACTAAGGAAGATAGAAGGGGTGTTTTTTTTTAAGAACTACCTTTTTCATATTGTTAATATTAAGAAGACAGTCACTAGCTAAGAAGTTTATGCTAGAAGAAGTTTATGTTTATCTAATGTGAAATAGAGACCAGTATGTTCTTACAAGTAAGACTATTTTAAAATAATGTCTTTTTGTTTTTTTTTTCATATTAAAATCTTAATATTATAGATTTTAATATTATAATATAGAATGATGTTCTATATTTAAATAAAAATTATTCTTTGTCAGGATGTCAATATATCTATTATAAGTTTCTTTAGTTTGTACATAATTATTTATGAGTTTTAAAGGAACTAATTAATGGTTGATTTTATACTTATATCATTGAAATCTTTCTTTTATTAGATAGTTTTAATTTGCATGTTATTTATTTGAAGGAGTTAAATCTTTTATTTCATTTTTATGTTACCTTAAAGAAACTTAAAAATGAATTTAAAGCTTATCAAAAGGTTTTTATGGCATTTATTGAAAGGATTTTTCCATTTTAAATAGGAAAGAGTTTAGTTGGGCTTTTTTTCTAGGTTAAAACCTTGCTACTAATGTTTAACATTTTTCCTCGTCAATAAAATTGGCACTAAAAGGAGGGCCTCAAATTGTATGGCTAATTTAGTTCCCAAACTAGGTCCTTCGTCAATAGCCCACACATTGACAATATAACCCTGGATCCTGAAGTAGCTCATGAAGAATTCAGTTTCTAAGATTCAAAAATTATACAATGAAACATTGAATCTGAGAGTGAAATTCTATGTGTTATTTCAAACAAAGAGGTGAACACATTCAAGTGAATCACTAGATCTTAAGCTAGACAAATGGGATCCTTTACTTCCTCATCGAAGAAATACTTCAAGATGTGTCACTCAAAATCGAGATAATACATTAGTATGTCGTGTGGTTTATTTTGTATAATTAGTGCTTTCGGAAATTTCCCAACCTTTAAACCAAATTCCTCCAACCTCAAATCCTACAACATCCCCCCAATTATTTGATCATTCTAAGGCAAAACAAGACTCTAATACATAATCTAAAAATTCAGAGCTTGATGGACCAAATATGGAAAATAATTAGAATCAAGATCAACCATGGATAGATAGGGATGCCTTAGAATTGCTTGGACCACTCCATCATCTCCCTAAACATCTAGGATGTATATTACCTAAATTTGATCTAGAATTATTAGGACCTTCTTAGGACCATTTTAAGAATTGTATTCTTACGATTCAACTAATAAATGTTCAACATGAAGATTTCATGTGTCAGTTTTTCCCATACACATCGACGAAAACAAGGCTTCAACCTAGTATTTTATTTTATCAATTAGGTCTATTACCAATTGGAATTATTTTAGAAAGGTATTTCTTAATAAATGTTGGAATGAGACTACCACCAGTACACTCATGGATGAATTTTTTTCCTTAGTCATGGGTCTAAAAGAAAAGGGTAAAATATTTTAACTAACTCTTCACCACAACCTAAACAAATTATGTGCCAAGATAGTACCAACACAAAAAAATTATATGGAGGTTTGTGTTAATGCTTTACCTACACCTATTGTTATCTTCATTAAATGAGATGGAAACAATACTCTCACACAAAACCTTGAAGAATCCAAAAAGGTTGAAGTTGATATGGTGAGTTGTAAAAAAACTCACAATGCATTTGCTAAGAAAGATAATGTTCTACCTAAAAAATATGGTGTATTTCCAAGACCTACCCAAAAAAACAATGCCATATGCTAAAGAAAATGATTCCTCTGAGTTGGATGATATCCAATGAATGGTTAAGAGATTGACTAGTGAATTATAGACATCAAAAAAGGATCTGAAGAAGGTACCTCAACACAAAGGTCTTACAGTGGTTTCTTCCAGAGACCCATCATGCCACCAAAACCACTTGAACCATTACCAACAAATCTAAATATAGACTTGTAAGTGTAATGTACCCACCTGCTGACCCAATAAGAGAGGGAAGATGGTAACAATATGTGGGGCTTTCACATTCAATCATCCCATTCCCCACCAAAACCACTTGAACCATTACCAACAAATCTAAATATAGACTTGTAAGTGTAATGTACCCACCTGCTGACCCAATAAGAGAGGGAAGATGGTAACAATATGTGGGGCTTTCACATTCAATCATCCCATTCATTAGAATGATATGAGTAACTCATTTGTGTGCAGATGTAAAACTAATCAAGTATGCACAACGGAATTAAACTTATCCACACACATTACTCATGCATACAGCATATCAACAGTCATCAAATTAATACATTGCAGAAGTAAATACATAGATAGAAAAAAACACTTATCTCCATTTTGCAATTGTCCCAAACAACTAGCTATGTTGCTGCAACGTTCCACCCAACCATAGGCCAGTTGTGTTCATCAATCTCTCAACACAGCTGCCACCCCCGAGCTGGGCATGATTCCTACAAGGAAAAGGGGACATTCACTCTCTCACAGCCAATTAATCATTTCATCTAAGCCAAGCCAATCCACAGCTGGGTTTATCAAGCTACATTTGAACCTTGTATACTTGCACTCAAGCTCAAGCCAAAGCAACAGATACCCATTACCCATACCCCAACATACTCTTTCTACACATAGCAAAAACGACCATTGGGCAGCGATACACATTTACAACAAGGGTATTTTACAACACAGGCTCCATGGGTTTTTCCCAAATCATGGCTTACTAAAACGGATTGTGGGAAGGGAAATTCGTCCTCCAAGAGAAAGCCGATTTCTCCCACATGTTAGGAGCATTTCAATTGGCCAAAACATCCCTATTGAAACCCCAAATCCCCCTTTTCTCTTCCCCATGGGAAACCAAAACAAAAACGCCCTTCCCAGCTGGAAAGATGAAGGAAAACACAGGAAATCCATGGGGAAAAACGCCCAGGCAGCTTCCCACTCGTGAGGGAGTCAAAACTGGTTGATGGATAATGGCTTGGGGAGCAATTCATGGCTCTTTTCTTGCCCAATAAGCAAAACGTGATTTTCCATTCAGGGTGGCTTTCCCATACCCGAATTTGGACAGCCACACCTCCCATTCCCCAAGGCATTAACTACCTCAACCAACTCTTGGGAGAAATCAATGATTGGGTACAAAAGTCAACATGGGTAGTTGAGGGTTTGATGGGTTCTCTCATTGACACTTGGCTTGACTTGAGTGGCTCAAGGGTTTGAATGTTTTCCCTCCCGATTCCTTGTAAAATCATGCCCCCATCTCTTGTTGCATTGCATATCTAGTTGTGGGTATTTATTAAAATGCATATTTACAATTTCAATGTTCCTGTCTAGCACGTAAACCATATGCATCACTAAATCGATGGAGGGGCCTTGGCCTTGAGCTCCTCACCGCGATTTTATAACAATATTACATCATTTACAATTTAATGCCATGGGGTCAAACTGGGGACATTACAGTAAGGGATATCCATGGAAAATGTATTTAATTATCATCAATTTAATCATTTTGAGAAAACTTATCATAAGTGTATCAATTCCATGAACTTAGTGGGAAATCATTTCTGGATGAATGCATACAAATAGAAGAACCAATTATAAAAGCAAATGGAGAACTAGTGGAAGAGGTAGAAGAGCAACATGAAGAAACAACAATGGTTCTATGGGACATGATTCTTGGTTTTAACTTTAACAAGGAGGATGAAACATTAGAATAATTGTATGTCTAGAGTGACTATGCAACAATAGTTCTATGGAACATGATTCTGACTTTGAACTTTAACTGCAAGGAGGATGAAACATTAGAATAATTGCATGTCTAGAGTGACTATGCAACAATAGTTCTATGGGACATGATTACTACTTTGAACTTTAACTGCAAGGAGGATGAAAAATTAGAAGAACTACATGTCCAGAGTGACTATACTCTGAGTAAGGGATCCATTCCACAATTCTTACCTCCTAATCCTTTAAATTCAAACAATAAAAAAATTGGACTATGTCTCCTACTCTTAGAACTTCCTCCAATAATCAAAATGTAAGCAAACCTTCAACTAGTAATCAATATTCTTTCTCAATGGACTACATTATAGTTGAGGATCTCAATAAGATTAAAGCAAACATATTCATTCTTAGCGTATGTAAGATTGCTCAAAAAAAAAAATTATTGAATGCCTTGAAATAAAATAATGAATCACTGCCATCAACTAGTATGAAAAATATTTCAAAAGGAATAGCTAATATCTCACAAAATGTTGTCATTAACACTACTCTTTTGGGCAATAAATCTAAATATTAGACTCCACCTTTCTTATTAACATTTGAAAATTTTAAGAATAATGTACATGACTGTTTGGTGGACTCGGGAACTTCTTCCAACACGATGCCATATTCAATTTGTAAAAATTTGAATGGCACTCCAACTAAATTCTCCACTCACATCATTCAACTAGATAGGTCAAAAGTAAAAGTCATAGGAGAAATCAAACATGTCTTGATAGGTATAGCTTCCAATACCAAGGTACATCAAATAATATAGATTATTATGTTGGACATTCTTGAGAGCTTATGGTATACTTCTTATCAACTATTGGTCTCAAAAACTACAAGGTTATTTCTCCTCTGACCAATTTCATCTTTGGCTTCCTTAGAATCGAAAACCAAATAAAATCAGAATTGATCTTCAAAAATATATGAAGCATATTGTGATTGACCTGAAAGAATCGAATGAACCATTCACCTCTAATTTTATCATTCTTGGGAATTACACTACCAATTCCTACTTTGTTAAATTTGTTGTCGAAGCCTCACCAATTCCCCATGATCAACAATATAAATTACTTCAAGGAAATCAAGCTAAGGAATCTTAGTGTAACATAGTTGATGTAAATATCCTATAAAGGATTAACTTAGGATTAGATTTTGATATTTTGAATTTGCTTTTTGATGTTTCTAAGTCTCAAGAAGGAATTCATGGCAATTCTTTATTAACTAACCCTCAAGGAAAATGTAGTTTTATCTCCTCTGGAGTAGAATTTCAATGCACTGATAACATTGCATAATATGAATCTTTAGTACAAGGTCTTAAGAAATTCATAGATCTAAAAGCAAAATGTTTGAAATTTTTTGGTGATTTTGAAATAATTGCAGGGCAAATAAAGACTATTATTCATTGCAGTTATCTTCATCTTAAAAACTACAATTGGGAGGTATTAAAACTAACTGAAATATTCAAAGATTTCAAGATCTTCATTATTACCAAAGATGAAAACAAAGTAGTAGACTCATTAGCTATTGTAGCGCCTGTATTGAAATTGTTAGACTACTTTTAGTCAAGTGGATTTTTTATCTACTTACTATACAGACCCTCACTTCCTAATAACATCACTAATTGGAGAGTTTTTTATGATGATGAACAAATCATAGACGTCGTGACTGATAAAGACACTTTCAAAGAAGTTGCAATTGACGATGAGGAATATGGAAAAGCATTACAAAATTATGAAGATGGAATGGGAAACATAAATGAAAATATTATCCCAAAGGGTGTAGTAACACCTAAAAATATATTTGACCTATGAGATAGTTCAAAAGGTTGTCTAATGTTAAAACTCATATTTCAATCTTGAAACATGAGATAGTAAAACTTAGAATTAACAAAAACATAAGAAATGTAAATCTATGATCTGAAAACATACGACACAAGGACTATTCATCATTCTATTCCAACGAAAAAGGGTGTCAATCCTTTTCAGTAGAAATTACAAAAAATCCATCTCTCCTTGGAAAATCATGTGCAAAATGAGTTGAAAGAAATTACTTTATGCCAAAATTATTTTTCAATTTCACCACTCTACGTGGTTTGTAAATTTAGTTCTAATTAGGAAGAAAATAGGTGGAATTTGATTTGTGATGATTTATGGAACTTGAATAAAGCTTCTGAAAAAAGATAATTATACAATGCCACTAATTAAATAGATCTTGTAGCTTGTCTTAGGATCTGAAATGTTTTCACTTATGGACAATTTCTAAACCTACAACCAAGTCCTTGTGGTTGAATATGATAGGCTTAAAACAATTTCAAGACTAAATGGGGAGCATTCACTTATAGATGAATTCATTTTGGTTTGATTAATGTAGGTGCTACATTTCAAAGGGAAATGGATATTGCTTTTTGTGGTTTGATTAATCACAATGTTGTGTTATACCTTGATGATATGACTGTGTAGTCTAAATGAATCAGACAACATCAAACACCTCACTCAAAGTTTTGAAAGATGTTGAAAATATGGTATCTCACTCAACCCTAAGAAAAACATATTTTTAGTCATAAAAGGCAAGTTGTTAGGTCATATTATATCCAAGAAATGCATTACAACATATCCTGAATTAACTAAATTCTCTGCAAAAATTCCTCTCTCACAATAGAATCGCAATGCAGCCTTTCTTTAGCAAAATTAATTTTGTATGAAAATATGTACCTGAATTTGTCGAAACAATTAAGCCTCTTCATAAAATTATGAAGAAAGTTGTTGAGTTTAAATGGACTAAAACTAAAAAATATGTTGTTAAAAAAATTAATATTGTAATCACTAATGATCTAGCCTTGCAAAACCCTAATTTCAATCAATATTTCCTTTTATATACTTTTTCATATGATCATTCCGTAGCAACTATTATTATGTAAAATGAGTTAGAGGGATATGAATTTCTCTTTTACGAGCACAAATTTGCAAGGTGCTGAATTAAATTATTCAACCATCAAGAAACAAGATTATGTTGTGTTTAGAGCCGTCAAACATTTGAAACCCTACTCTCAAGGATCACATTAAATTCATTTTCCCTCATCCTATGATTAGATCAATTTTTATACAACAATAATTTGGGGAAAGAAGAGGAAACTAGATGAATATCATCCAGGAATATGAATTAGAATTTAAGCATACTAATAGTGTCCATGGTTAAGGAATCTGTAAATTGGTAGTTTAATCATAAGACCTGGAAAGAAAAAGATGAAGAAGGATAGGAAAATGAACATGTTTATTATACAAACTAAATTATTTGTATTCCGACTAATTTTGATTCATTGTGTACTAACATGAATTGCTTCTTACAACATGGGTCTAGTCCTAGTCACTTGAACTCTAAAGGGAAAAGGGCATTGATATTAAGATACGCACAATATCAACTTCTTAATGGGATCATTTTTTGAATTATGATAGTGACTTATTAATATGTTTGGAAAAGGACAATGCAATAAAGTACTAAATGATCTCCATGATGGGCCAGCTAGAGGTCATTTTACCAGAGAAACTACTTTTCACAAAATTTTGAAAGTTAGTTATTATTGGCCCACCCTCTTCAAATATTTTCATGCTTATGTTCACAAATGTAAGATGTATTATATAAGCGTTTGAAGGGAAAATAAATCATCAATACCAATGCAACCAGTTTCAATTGAGACTCTTTGAGAAGTGTGACGAGCTGTGATATGACCCTTTTTGTTCCTTTATTCTACCTTGTCCATGACTCCTTTTTGGCATAATCCTGTATTACCACTAGCTCTCTTGCTTAAATTGTTGATGTATATGTAACTATGGAATGTATTTCATATATATATTTATTGTACTCCTATAGAGATGTGTTATTCCTCTATACGGAAGTGTCATCATTTGTATTAACAAGTGTCACAAGTGTCGTAACTTGCCGATGGGTTATTAGACCACCATGTGTGGGGTCGGCCCTGATTAAGTTAATATTGGGTTATTGTACTAAGCTAGACAAGTCGGCCCCATAAGGTTATTGGGAAATCAGGACAAGTATAAATAGAGATCTCTCGATCTCTATTTGGATCACTTCAGAACTCACTCTTCCTTCACTCAGAAAGTGGCGCACATGTGAGGAGGAGGATCAACTGCTGGGAGGAGTCTATCTCTGTGTACTTTGGTTGTAATATTGCTCTATCTATCTCTGAGGAAGTTGTGGGGTTTTTCACCTTAGGGTTTTCCCCATGGTAACTCTATGTGTCTATTGTCTCTTATGTTTTGCATCTTGTGATGATTGATATGCTTGCTATGATTGATATGCATTGATACACTGTACATGTTATTCTCTCAGTAAAGATCCTAGATTATATTGAATTAATGCTAAAAAATTAACATGGTATCAGAGCTAACCTGAGAAGAAGACATTGTGCAATGACAGAAACCAGGGTTTCTTGTTTATTGGGTTTCTCTCCACAGATTTTGGAAAAGTAATATGATATATTGACTCTCCTCAGCAAGGTGAATCTATCTGTCCAATCAGAATTCAATTCTGAGCACTTTCAGTTTTGTCCCTAAAAATTAGGGTTTCCTAAAAATAGGAATTTCTGAAATCTGAAGACACAGCTGGAAGCTCCTTGGAAAAATCAAAGTTTGGAGATTTGGATCGATATTTTTGGCTAGGTAAAACTCTGGGAAACTCAAACCCTAATTCAGGGTCCTCCTTAGTGAATCTAGGAAGACTAAAAGGCACTTCTGAAGGGTGAAACTTTGCAGAAATCAAATTTTGAGTATACCAGGCTGATCAGCTCATCAAGGCGCATCTTTCTATCCTTTCAGAAAGTTGAAATTCACATTTTGAATTTTTAGGGTTTCTCTAACAAACCTTAATTCGGGACCATATCCAATTTTGAGCAAATCAAGTAGTAAGACCTAAATCTTCTCTATTTCCATTTGAAGTACTCTTTAAGATGTCTCACCACACCAAGCTTGAGGATAAGCCTGAAGGGGTTGATAACTTCCGAGCCTGGAAGTATAGGATTGGGTTAAACCTGGAAGAAAATGAATTGGACACCTACATCAGCTCTGAGGTCCCTATCCCAGAGGATGAAGAGGCTAAGGTATTGCATAAGAAGAACTTGGTCAAGGCAAAGAGAATCATTGTTGATTCTATCAAAGACCATCTCATATCACATGTGTCATCTCTGAAGACACCCAAGGAGATGTTTGACTCTTTGACCAAGCTATTTGAAGGGAAGAACATAAATCGAAAGATGACTCTGCGGAATCAATTGAAAGGGGTCAAGTTGTTGAATGGAGAGACCATTCAATCTTACTTCTCCAAGGTCTCTCAGATTAAGGAACAACTTGAAGCTGTGGATGAAGCAGTAGACAATGGTGAAGTTGTTATGATCACTCTGAATGGCCTACCTAGTTCATGGGACTCTTTTATTCAAGGAATCTGTGCAAGAAAGAAATTGATCTATTTCAGTAGACTATGGGAGGAATGCTCTCAAGAAGAAGCTAGGCTCATGGCTCGAGAAGAAAAGTTGGGAAATGAAGATCAATCTCTCACTGCTCACACCAAGAAGGGAAGCAAGTTCAAGGGGGAGCATTCTCATTCTAAGAGACCTTCTCACCACTCTAAAAATAGGAAACATCTAAGATGTTTCACATGTAATGAGAAAGGGCACTTTGCCTCAGATTGTCCCAAGAACAAGAAGGAAAAAAATAACAACTCCAACAAAAGGAATAAGGGCAACAAAATAAAATATCATGCTCATGCTGCTAAGGATGATGAACCTCCCAAGAAGAAGGATAGATATGAAAGTGAAGATGATGACTCATCAAGCGAAGAAGAGTATGTTCTAATCTTTGCTCTCACAGGTACTATCTCTCATGGTTGTAATGATTGGCTTATTGACAGTGGGGATTCCAAACAGATGACTGGGTTTAAAGAATCTTTTGTAAATCTATCTGAACATGAATCACCCCATAAGGCGAAACTTGGGGATGATTATCAATACCCTATCAAAGGAAGTGGAGAAGCCTCCTACAACCTAGATTTTGGAAAGTCTTTAAAGATGAAAGAAGTTCTTTATGTACCTGGACTCAAGAAGAACCTACTCTCCATATCCGCATTAGATGCAAAAGGCATGAGGGTTACATTTGTGGATGGCCAAGTTCTAATGTGGCCAAAGGGAAAAACCATAAATGATGCAGTGGTGATTGGAGAGCAAGAGGGAGGATTGTATAAATTGAAGGGACAACCTGAACATGCCATGGTGCATGATTCCATGGAGCTAAGTGAACTTTGGCATAGAAGACTTGCTCATGTGCACTATAGGGCACTTCCAATTGCAAGCAAGGCTATAGAGGGTCTTCCTGAAATAAAGACAAAGCATGAAGGTGTTTGCAAAGGATGTGCAAAAGGTAAGAACATAAAGAAAGCATTTCCAAGCAGTGAAAGCAAAGCTAAAGGAATCTTGGAAATCATCCACTCGGATGTATGCGGTCCAATGCCATCCAGTTCTCTGAGTGGGTATGTTTACTATGTCTCTTTCATTGATGACTTCTCCAGGAAGACTTGGGTTTACTTCTTGAAGAACAAATATGAAGTGTTTGATAAGTTCAAGGAATTCAAAACCTTGATGGAGAACCAAACTGATAAGAAGATCAAAACATTCAGATCCGACAATGGTGGAGAATTCACTTCAGGTGACTTCAAGAAGTTATGCAGTGATTCAGGGATTAAGAGGGAGTTGACTGCTCCTTACAATCCACAACAAAATGGAGTTGCAGAAAGAAAGAATCGAACAATCATGGAAGCAGCAAGGGCAATGCTGCATGACCAGGATCTTCCTATGCATCTATGGGCAGAAGCAATTAGGATAGCTGTATATGTGCAGAACAGAACACCCCACAATATATTGGACAAAAAGACACCAGAAGAGGTCTTCTCTGGTAAGAAACCTGAAGTCAGCCATCTCAGAATATTTGGTTGTCCAGTATACACTCATGTCCCAAAGGAAAAGAGGACCAAGCTAGATCCTTCAGGAAATAAGGGTATCTTTGTGGGTTACAGTGAAAGCTCGAAGGCTTACAGAATATACTTTCCAGGGTTCAAGAAGATTGATGTCAGTAGGGATGTGACATTTGATGAAAACTCTGCATTCATCAAATCAAAGAAGACACTTGTTGAAGATTATGAAGAACCTAAGGAAACTAGATTTCAAGACACTACTATGACTGAAGCAATTCCAGATGCAGATCGTGAAATTGAAGATCCACAAGAACCTGTAGATCCACCCTGTGAGAATAACTCTCACAAGAGAAAACCTGCATGGGCTAGAGAGCTCATTCAAGATGCAGAAAGATATGGAATTCCATAAGAAGAACAGAGAGCAAAGAAGAGAACTAGATCTCATACCAGTTATGTTGCTTTACTCTGTGATATCATGAACAAAGAACCTTCCAATTATGAAGAAGCAGCGGAAAAGAAAGAATGGAAGGATGCCATGGTCGAAGAATACCAATCAATAATGAAGAATGATGTTTGGGATGTTGTCCCAAGACCTGAAGGGAAGTCTGTTGTGACTTCTAGATGGATCTACAAAATCAAGCATGCTGCAAATGGCAGCATAGAGAAATACAAGGCAAGATTCGTAGCTCATGGCTTCTCTCAGAAAGAGGGAATAGATTATGAAGAAAAAATTTCTCCTGTAGCCAAGTACACTTCCATCAGATCAGTACTTGCTCTGGCTGCGGTGATGAAATGGAAGATACACTAGATGGATGTCAAGACTGCTTTCTTGAATGGTGTAGTTGAAGAGGAAGTGTATGTGGAGCAGCCACTTGGTTTTGAGACACATGACAGGGAGTCATATGTGTGCAGACTGAAGAAAGCCTTGTGTGGATTGAAGCAAGCTCCCAGGACTTGGTATGGTAGGATGGACGGTTTCCTATCCAGTTTGGGCTTTACCAAGAGTAAAGCAAATTCCAACCTTTATTACAAGGTTGAGGAAGGCAATCCAATGATACTACTTCTATATGTGGATGATCTGTTTGTAACAGGTAATGATAGTTTGATTGCCGATACCAAGAGGAAGCTTGCAGCCGAGTTCGAGATGAAGGACTTGGGGATGATGCACTATTTTCTAGGCATGGAGGTGTGGCAGAGTGCAGATGGTATCTTCCTTAGACAAGGGAAGTATGCAGTAGATATCTTGAAGAGGTTTGGGATGATGGACTGCAAGGCCATGGCCACACCTATGGCATCGAACCTAAATATTTTGTGTGATGCTTCATCTAATCCGGTTGATGTCACTGTGTATTGTCAGATGATTGGGTCCTTGATGTACTTGACGAACACTAGACCAGATAATTTCTTTGCAGTGAACACATTGAGCCAGTTCCTGACAGATCCCAGAGGTGTTCAATTGGTTGCTGTAAAGCATATTCTAAGGTACCTAAAGGGTACAGTTGACTATGGGCTCAAGTATGATGCGAATCAAAAGTTTAACCTGTAGGGTTATGTTGATTCTGATTGGGCAGGCAGTGCTGCAGATAGGAAGAGCACATCTAGGTGTTGCTTCAGTATGGGATCATGTGTGATCTCTTGGTTTAGCAAGAAGCAATCCTGCATAGCATTGATTATAGCCGAAGCAGAATATGTTGCAGCATGTTCGGCTAGTTGTGAGGCAGTATGGCTCCGGAAGCTACTATCTGAGTTATTTGATCTCCCACTAAAGGCTACTGGTATCTTTTGTGACAACCAGAGTTGTGTGAAGCTATCTGAGAACACGGTGTTCCACGACAGGTTGAAGCACACTGAGATCAAATATCACTATATCAGGGATATGGTGTAGAGAGGAGCAGTGAAGCTCTTGTATGTTGCGACAGATGAGCAGATTGCAGATGTACTAATGAAACTACTAACCAGGGTGAAGTTCGAATACTTCAGAGAGAGGCTTGGTGTTCTTTAGATTGATGACACTTCGAGGAAGAAGTGATGGAGACATTTGTTGAAGCCATTCCAAGCATGGTGGACGGAGGATCCTTCACATGGCTATGGATGTAAGCGCTGGATGATGAGCATCAGGATGATGTTCTAGTTTCTGCTCAATATGATCAGTTGGATCATTTATGTATGTATGCATCATGTTGGATGCTAATTATGATCACTTGGATCATTTATATATGTATGCATCATGTTGGATGCTTGGACCACGTATCTGTATATGTATCAGGTGGATACAATTGTATGATCAAGTAGATCATGTATGTTGATTTATATCAGGTGGATACATTATATGATCAAGTGGATCATGTATGATGATATGTATTAGGTAGATACTTGGTATGCATCAGGTGGATGCATTGTATGATCAGGATGATCATGGATGATGAGCTTCAGGATGTTGCTCTAGATGACATGCATCAGGACAATGCAGTGATTATGATCAAGATGATCATATGTGATGACATGTATCAGGTGGATACATTACATAATCAGTTGGATTATGTGTGATGAGTTCCGAAGACACAAATGTACATGAGCTTTTCGGACATGGTTGTAGATGTGTTCTCCCATGGTCGTGATGTAATTGTTGGGCTTTTCTAACATGGTGGCAGATGTGTTATCCCATGGTCATGATGTAATTTCCAGAGCCATTCGAGCATGGTTGTAGATGTGTTCTCCCATGGCTGCGATATAAGTGATGGGGCCATTCAAGCATGGTTGTAGATGTGTTCTCCCATGGCTGCGATATAAGTGCTGGGCCATTTGAGCATGGTTGTAGATGTGTTCTCCCATGGCTGCAATATAAGTGTTGTGCCATTCCGACATGGTCGTAGGTAGGTCCTCCCATGGTCGTTGATGTAAGTGCTATGAGCCTTTCACGGATGGTGGTAGGTTGGTCCTCCCATGCCGGTGAGTGTAAGTGATGTGTGTGTGCATCTAGGTTGTGCTTCGTGATACTCTGTGTTTGTGGACAGGTTGTGCAGTAGCATGTAAAAGGTCTTGGGAGATTCGATAGGTTGAGCTATGTGCTCGTAATCAATCCTGGGATGCTCTTTCGAGGTTTTGTTGACTCACATAATAAGTCCTGAGGATTCTACAGTATGGCCAGTGATGATGAAGACCTGCAGGTGGTGGGGCTACATCCAGTATGAAAAAGGACTGGCTCTGTAGAACTTCCTATGACGAGTAGATTCAGAGATTGATTGAGATAGCAGCAGTAGTGACGATGACGATGATTCGAGGATGATGATTCACTGATGATGATCCAGAGAATAAGACTTGTGCTAGAAAAAATGTGTCGAGAAATACCTTCCTAGTTAGGAGGGAGTGTTGACGTATATGTAACTTTGGAATGTATTTCATATATATATTTATTGTACTCCTATAGAAATGTGTTATTCCTCTATACGGAAGTGTCGTCATTTGTATTAACAAGTGTCGCAAGTGTTGTAACTTTCCGATGGGTTATTAGACCACCATGTGTGGGGTTGGCCCTAATTAAGTTAATATTGGGTTATTGTACTAAGCTAGACAAGTCGGCCCCATAAGGTTATTGTTAGGATATTCCTATACTCCATCCTAGTCCCACCAGTATTTTGATCATTTACATTTTTAGTCATGCATGCACTTTTAGGGTTTGCATGCATTCTAGGGTTTGCATGCATCCCAGTCATCAGTCCAGCACCTAGCCCTCAGTTAGCCAGCCCCTGAGAGCTTCTCATTGATCAATTTTATACCTCCAGTTGCTTAATGCGCCCTTCTTCCTTGATTTTAGGAAGCAACTCGCCCTTCTTCACCTACCGGTCCAGTTGTCTTCAGTTTATACTCAGTTACACCTAGCAGACTCAGTTTGACTGATGGTTGACAGTTACTTGAGCATTGATGACTCCACTGATGATGATGAAGACTTCCAGTTGTGCTTCGATGACACCAGTTGTGCTTCGATGACACTCCAGTGATCCTTTGATCACTCCATGAAGGCCAATTCGAATTGCCACCTTAGGCATTCGAATCCTCATGCATTGTATTATTTATTTGTCCATTTGTGATTAATGAATTAGTGTGTGTGTGAATTATTTTTGCTTCTATCCGAGTTCTACTGTATTATTAGTCTGTTGCTCATTATACTGCATTGACCACTCTTCTTCTATTTTCATGCTTAATCAATTACTTTCTTGTGAGGTATACATCATCTCTTAGATCTGCTGTGAGGATTTTCACATGGTATCAGAGCATGTTGAGAGTATTGTTTATCTCCATTCCTGAGAGTTTTTTGCAGGTTATTATAAAGATTTCGAGTGTAGCAGTTGCAGCAGTTTCTGCATTTTTGCAGCAGTAGCAGTTGCATATATTCTCTATTGTTTTTGCAGGTCTTCCACAGCTTCAATGTATTCAGAAGAAATCTCTCCTCTTTCTCTATTCGACTATGATGAATGGAAACAAAAAATGATAGAATATTTGAAGAGCCATGATCTCTTTGATTGTTATTTTGAAAGAGAGTTTGAATCCTCTGAAGAGAAGATTGACTAGTTGAATAAAGGTGACATGGCCCTTGGAAGAATGATGGTTACTATGCCTAATTACATATTGTACCCAATCATTATTGATATTGAAACTCCAAAAGAGCTATGGGCTCATCTGGATGAAAGATTCGACAAACAGAATGAAGGATTTGGTCCAAACCCCTTCAAAAGCAAGCAAAGTGATGCATTCGCCCTCCTTGATGATCTCATTGATCATGAACCAGTATCATCTCATGTTGAAGTTGTCCACAAAGAACTTGCAGATTCTACACTCATGCTCCAACTTTCTTCTCTTTCTGTGCCAGCTCACACTTTAGATATTGCAGAAGGTCCTAAATCCTCTCTTGCACCAGAGTTTGTTGGTTTGCATCATGATCACATGATTATTTCGGAGGAAAAATCATCTATTGGAGGTAATGCATTCGCTCTCCTCAAGCAATCACCTCTTATTTACTACTATATGATCATTATTCCATGCTTTCAAAAGGTTATTGAAGAATATGGCCATTACCATTCGCTTGGGATAATTTCTCATGCACATCATGGTTTTGATCTCACCCCTGTTGGTTCAAAGGAGATCTCAAGAAACCATGGCCATTCGCTTGGGATAATTTCTCATGCATCTACTGGTTTTGATCTCACCTCTCATGGTTCAAAGGAGATCTCAATAAACCATGATTCAAGCCTTGGATTTGATTTGGATTCCAAGCAATCACCTCTCATTTACTACTGTAAGATCATTCTTACATGTTCTCGGAAGTTTATTGAAGATAATGGTCATTGCCATTCGCTTGAGAAAATTTCTCATGGACTTACTGGTTTAGATCTCACCTCAAATGGTTCAAAGGAGATCTTAAGCAACTATGATTCAAGTCTTGAATCTGATTTGGATTCCAAGCAATCTTTATTATTTGATGGTTCTTTTTGGCATAATCTCACCCATGATGGTTCGAAGGAGAAGACAAAAGACTATCTGCATATTCATGTTTTTTATCCTACCTCAACTGATTCGAATCACAGGTTCAAGGATCATCCTCATACTTTTGGATTTGTTCTCATCACATTCGATCTGAAGAGCAAGTACAAGCACATGCTTTTTGAGCATGATCCACTTCTTCCCAAGAAGAAGATACCTCCAGATATATGACCAAGCATCACACCTGCTTGAGTTTGGAGCATTTATTTTTTATGTGTGCCTTACAGTCTGTTTTGAGGGGGGGGTATTTTCCCCATGAAATTTTCCCCACTTCCTTGGATTATTGACTATTATTATTCATTGTATTGGGTGACCTTTGGTCTTAGTTACCAGGGCCCGGGATGGATTTAGGGGGGGTGTTAGGATATTCCTATACTCCATCCTAGTCCCACCAGTATTTTGATCATTTACATTTTGAGTCATGCATGCACTTTTAGGGTTTGCATGCATTATAGAGTTTGCATGCATCCCAATCATCAATCCAGCACCTAGCCCTCAGTTAGACAGCCCCCGAGAGCTTCTCACTGATCAGTTTTAGCCCTCCAGTTGCTTAATGCACCCTTCTTCCTTGATTTTAGGAAGCAACTCACCCTTCTTCACCTACCACTCCAGTTGTCTTCAGTTTATACTCAGTTACACTCAATTACACCTACCAGACTCAGTTTGACTGATGGTTGATAGTTACTTGAGCATTGATTACTCCACTGATGATGATGAAGGCTTCTAGTTGTGCTCCGATGACACTAGTTGTGCTCCGATGACACTCAAGTGATCATTTGATCACTCCATGAAGGCTAATTCGAATTGCCACCTTAGGCATTCGAATCCTCATGCATTGTATTATTTATTTGCCCATTTGTGATTAATGAATTAGAGTGTGTGAAGTATTTTTGCTTCTATCCGAGTTCTACTGTATTATTATTATGTTGCTCATTATACTGCATTGACCACTCTTCTTCTATTTTCTTGCTTAATCAATTACTTTCTTGTGAGGTATACATCATCTCTTAGATCTGCAGTGAGGATTTTCATAGTTATTGGGCAATCAGGACAAGTATAAATAGAGATCTCACGATCTCTATTTGGATCACTTCAAAACTCACTCTTCCTTCACTTGGAAAGTGGCGCACATGTGAGGAGGAGGATCGGCTGCTAGGAGGAGTCTATCTCTGTGTACTTTGGTTGTACTATTGCTCTATCTATCTTTGAGGAAGTTGTGGGGTTTTTCACCTTAGGGTTTTCCCCACAGAAACTTTGTGTGTCTATTGTCTCTTATGTTTTGTATCTTGTGATGATTGATATGCTTGCTATGATTGATATGCATTGATATACTGTACATGTTATTCTCTCAGTAAAGATCCTAGAGTATATTGAATTAATGCTCAAAAATTAACATACATCTTGCACATTTTGGTCGTGGTAAGGATTGATCTTGTCCTCCTTGTTATTTGTCAATTGCTTATGATTGGATAGAGTTATGTTGCCATTATTGCCTACTAAAGAAGTGGTGTTTCAGGTTCAGTATCAGTTTACCTACAAGTTGCAAAATGAATGATTATGGAAGCTGGAAGATATGCATTTCAATCTTGAGCTATTACACTGAGGTATCAAGATTGATGTATTTCTTTACATCATTTGGTTACTTATCCAGCGTTCAGATGATGATGGAGTCGATCCAAGGATTGGAGATTTTGTACTTAATTCAATACCTTGGGTCTATGATGACTCATAAGTTGACTACTCCGATATCTCTGGGATCGTCTCCACTTTCCACGATGCAGGCTCCTGAAATATCTCTTTGAAGATCTGTAGATAGGCCTTAATTGGAAACCTGTTGTAACTATACGATCTCTCATATTTCTCTCATAGGCATTAATGTATAAAAGACATTGGGACTCTTCAGAAGGGTTAGCCACAATTTCATAAGATTTATTGAACACTGTATCAGGATTTTATATAAAGGAATTCTGGTTTATCTGATTCGAATGTGTTGATTAATTTCGTGTGATTGAGTGGTTGTTCAGCTCTTGTTGCCAGAGGCAGGGCCCCCTTCTGTAACAGGTGTTGTTATAAGTAGGATTTCTTTCCTTTATGCATGTATGTTCAGGTCAATAAATTAATTGTTGATGCAGTGTTGATTGGTTTAATTATTTGATATTCAGAATTGGTGTGTTGAAATGTAGCTGAGTGAGAATCCTTAATGAGTGATACGATTCAATTGCCCAGTCATTTATATTATCATTTACAGAGGAACGTATGAATTATGAATGTTGAATTAGAATTATTTCTGCAGTGAATGGATGCATTAAGTTATTCTTCGAATTATGTTGTTAGTACGTAAGGGTAGAGGCAGATTGTAAGAGTTTAATTAATTTGTTCAATTTCTTCATTTCAGTTGTGGCTTGTCGAATTGTCTTTCTTAGGAGTTTCTCAGTTTGTTAAATTGGAAATTAATTTTCTTTCTGTAGTTTGATAGAGTGTTTTTGGTGATTGATTACTTTTTGTAGTGTAGCAGAATATCATATCATAGCAGAACATTTCTTGAAATTAATAGTTAGGTGCTTTGATTTGACTGTGAGATCCTTTCTGTACTTGGCATATCCATAGGAGTCCACTCTCTAAAAGATTGTGTCCTAATTTCAATTCAGTAATTCATTGATCTCTTTTGTGTTAAGATCACCCAAATTGCAGTGTTTGGCATATATTTTTCTTGGTAGCTCATAAGCCTTCGTGGCCCTGGGTTGATCATTTATGAACAACCTTCTAGTTCAATTTAATTAAAACAGAAATTAAAGAGCTCATCATTTTGGCGCTGTTGTCGGGGAGTTGCCAAGGAAATTGTAGTTTCGATTGATTATTTTTTGTTCTAGTTGCGATTTCTTTTTTTTGGAGTAGATTGTGTGTGACATATACTTCTTTTATGGAAAATATTCTGGTGTGATTTCAGAGGAGGGACAAGTAAGACACATAGACAAATTCATTAGAATATTTCCTGCCACAAGTCCCTGTGATCCTGGAACATGCAAAGTATTCATGCATAGAGTAAGAGATAGTACATGTAGACTTGTATACACATATGATACCCCCTCGGGTACTAACCGTGCAAGAAGCACAATAAGAGGAGGACGTGTTCAAGGTAGGTCACCTTCTCTCAGCAGTTCTAAGCAAGAGACTGAAATGTCTGATCCTTATACCACACACATCAACGGAATGGTCTTACCAACGCATGCTGATGAGAATCTATCAGTGACAGAATTCGTTCAAGAAAAAGAGTTTGTTCAAAAAGAAGGGTTTCCCGAGCAACTCAGTGTTAACAATCAAGGAGGTGAGGAAAAAAAAATTGTTGAATATCCGTTGTCAGTAGGATCAGCTGCATTTGAATATTTTATAGTAAATATGGATGGAAATGGAGAACATATTCCCTGTGGGGAGGATATGAACCGAGGAACTATAAAAGGAGAATCCAGTACTGGAACGGTCACTTTTGAATTTCCAATCCAAAATCCCGGATCTACACTTACAAACCAGATGAAGAATATTCCACATTTGGCATTGCCCAATTTTCATGGTATGGCAAGTAAATACCTGGATATGTTCCTATTTGAATTTGATGTCCTCTGCAAGAGCTATGAGTACGTTACAGATCACCAGAAACTCAAACTTTTCCTAGCCACATTGAAAAGCCAGGCTCTGAGGTGGTTCATGGGGCTAGGAGGGGATAGTATAACGACTTGGGCTCAAATGAAGAAAGTCTTCCTGGATAAATATCAAAAATATTGCAAGGACAAGGATCGGAAGGAAGCAATTTTTAAAATGACCCAGCAGGAGGACAAGAACCTAGAAGACTATGTGGAGAGATTCCAATATAATTTGCAAAGATCGAGACAGAATGGGTTAAATGATGATAAACTGAAAATCCTGCTCCTATGTGGGATTAGAGATGATTGCATTGATCTGCTAAATTTACTGGGTGCAGGGGATGTATCCCTACTAAAATATGTGGAAATATGCGACCTCTGCAGAAGGTATTTGAGGAATGCCTCTAGATCGGGAAGAGGAATTGGGGGCACAGTAAGCAGGACCACCAAGACCTCAAGAGAAGGAGTTTCAAGGGTGGAGATTGGAAACCTCTTTGAGGATTTCAAGATCGACATACTCAGTTCCCTGAGCTCGCAATTAGATGCACTTCAAGCAAAGAAAAGGCAAGAGGAGGAAGATCGAGCTTTGGTTGTCTTTTGTCCTAAATGCAGAAAGAGACACCCTCTCAAAAATTTCCCATTAGACAGAGTGGAAATCTTCCTTTTATGAGATCTGAAGCACCCTACGAAAGAATTCCCTTCATTGCCAAGACTCAAGGCTATATATGAATAAGCACGGACGGATGCAGAACTAGTTTATTTTATATCTCAAAAACATCCATGGAAACTCCAACCTTCATGTGCAGTACTAGATCCCATGCAATCATTTAATCCTTATTGGAATAATGCTCAATTGCATTAGTCACAGGTTCCACAAGCTCCATAAGACCAACAAAACTCTCATCCTTGGTATCCACCTTTGCCTCAACAAACTTGGATACCTTCCTATCCCCAAAATAACCCTTGGCAATCAAACTGGAGGAATTCAAATTTTGGGAATCAACAACAATTGCAGCACCTAGCCCCTCAATTACAGAATCCTCAATTCCAATTTGCACCAATACAACCATTAATCAACCTCTTTTACAACCTCATTTAACCTTGTTGTTGAACAATCCACCTCCAAAACCACTTCTTCTTGCACAACCCGCTCCTAACCCTAATAATAAGGTTGGACAACCTGTAATGGATGTTGAAATACCTAATTATCCAGCCTATTCCATCTCTATGGTGGACTTCCACGACATACAATTACTCTCTGGAAGACAAATTAATAAAACTACCTCTCCTATAATTACAGAGGAGGAAGAGGAAGAGACACTGGAAATATTACCGCTCCAGTCCGAAGAGATACCAGTACGATCAGAAGATAGTTTCCCACCCCTCCCACCCAGGAAGCCATCCCAACTAGAGCAAAAGCAACCCCCACCATATCCTGAGCACTTAACCATGGATAAATTTATGCCCCAGTCAGAATTTGATCTCCTTGGAGAACTATGAAATGTCTGTGTAAAAATTCCACTCTTCCAAGCTATCAAAGACATTCCCATTTACTCCAAAGCTGTCAGATATTTATGTTTAAAAAAACCAGGCAGAAAGAGGAAAGACCCCCCAACAATCCATGTGATAGGAATCTTGCAGCCGAGTTCGAGATGAAGGACTTGGGGATGATGCACTATTTTCTAGGCATGGAGGTGTGGCAGTGTGCAGATGGTATCTTCCTTAGACAAGGGAAGTATGCAATAGAGATCCTGAAGAGGTTCGGGATGATGGACTGCAAGGCCATGGCCACACCTATGGCATCGAACCTAAAGCTTTTGTGTGATGCTTCATCTGATCTGGTTGATGTCACTGTGTATCATCAGATGATTGGGTCCTTGATGTACCTGACAAACACTAGACCAGATATTTTCTTTGCGGTGAACACATTGATCCAGTTCCTGACAAATCCCAGAGGTGTTCACATGGTTGATGTAAAGCATATTCTAAGGTACCTAAAGGGTACAGTTGACTATGGGCTCAAGTATGATGTGAATCAAAAGTTTAACCTGCAGGGTTATGTTGATTCCGATTGGGCAGGCAGTGCTACAGATAGGAAGAGCACATCTGGGTGTTGCTTCAGTATGGGATTAGGTGTGATCTCTTGGTTTAGCAGGAAGCAATCCTGCGTAGCACTGAGTATAGCCAAAGCAGAGTATGTTGCAGCATGTTCGGCTAGTTGTGAGGCAGTATGGCTCCGGAAGCTACTGTCTGAGTTATTTGATCTCCCGTTGGAGGCTACTGGTATCTTTTGTGACAACCAGAGTTGTGTGAAGCTGTCTGAGAACCCGGTGTTCCACGACAGGTCGAAGCACATTGAGATCAAATATCACTATATCAGGTATATGGTGCAGAGAGGAGCAGTGAAGCTCTTGTATGTTGCGACGGATGAGCAGATTGTAGATGTACTGACGAAACCACTATCCAGGGTGAAGTTCGAATACTTCAGAGAGAGGCTTAGTGTTCTTCAGATTGATGACACTTCGAGGAAGAAGTGATGGAGACATTTGTTGAAGCCATTCCAAGCATGGTGGAAGGAGGATCCTTCACATGGCTATGGATGTAAGCGCTGGATGATGAGCATCAGGATGATGTTCTATTTTCTGCTCAATATGATCAGTTGGATCATTTATGTATGTATGCATCATGTTGGATGCTAATTATGATCAATTGGATCATTTATATGTGTATGCATCATGTTGGATGCTTGGACCATGTATTTGTATATGTATCAGGTGGATACGATTGTATGATCAGGTAGATCATGTATGTTGATATATATCAGGTGGATACATTATATGATCAGGTGGATCATGTATGATGATATGTATCAAGTAGATACTTGGTATGCATCAGGTGGATGCATTGTATGATCAGGATGATCATGGATGACGAGCCTCAGGATGTTGCTCCAGATGACATGCATCAGGACAATGCAGTGATTATGATCGGGATGATCATATGTGATGACATGTATCAGGTGGATACATTACATAATCAGTTGGATTATGTGTGATGAGTTCCGAAGACACAGATGTACATGAGCTTTTTGGACATGGTTGTAGATGTGTTCTCCCATGGTCGCGATGTAATTGCTGGGCTTTTCGGACATGGTGGCAGATGTGTTATCCCATGGTCATGATGTAATTGCCAGATCCATTCGAGCATGGTTGTAGATGTGTTCTCCCATGGCTGCGATATAAGTGTTGGGGCCATTCGAGCATGGTTGTAGATGTGTTCTCCCATGGCTGCGATATAAGTGTTGGGCCATTTGATCATGGTTGTAGATGTGTTCTCCCATGGCTGCAATATAAGTGTTGTGCCATTCCGACATGGTCATAGGTTGGTCCTCCCATGGTCATTGATGTAAGTGCTGTGAGCCTTTCACAGATGGTGGTAGGTTGGTCCTCCCATGCCGGTGAGTGTAAGTGATGTGTTTGTGCATCTAGGTTGTGCTTCATGATACTCTATGTTCGTGGGCAGGTTGTGTAGTAGCATGTGAAAGGTCCTGGGAGATCTGATAGGTTGAGCTGTGTGCTCGTAATCAGTCCTGGGATGCTCTTTCGAGGTTTTGTTGACTCACATAATAAGTCCTAAGGATTCCACAGTATGGCCCAGTGATGATGAAGACCTACAGGTGGTGGGCCTACATCCAGTATGAAAAAGGACTGGCTCTGTAGAACTTCCTATGACGAGTAGATTCAGAGATTGATTGAGATAGCAGCAGTAGTGACAATGACAATGATTCAAGGATGATGATTCACTGATGATGATCCAGAGAAGAAGACTTGTGCTAGCAAAACTATGTTGAGAAATACCTTCCTAGTTAAGAGGGAGTGTTGATGCATATGTAACTTCGGAATGTATTTCATATATATATTTATTGTACTCCTATAGAGATGTGTTATTCCTCTATACGGAAGTGTCGTCATTTGTATTAATAAGTGTCGCAAGTGTCGTAACTTGCCGATGGGTTATTAGACCACCATGTGTGGGGTTGGCCCTAATTAAGTTAATATTGGGTTATTGTACTAAGCTAGACAAGTCGGCCCCGTAAGGTTATTGTTAGGATATTCCTATACTCCATCATAGGCCCACTAGTATTTTGATCATTTACATTTTCAGTCATGCATGCACTTTTAGGGTTTGCATGCATCCCAGTCATCAGTCCAGCACCTAGCCCTCAGTTAGCCAGCCCCTGAGAGCTTCTCACTGATCAGTTTTAGCCCTCCAGTTGCTTAATGCGCCCTTCTTCCTTGATTTTAGGAAACAACTCGCCCTTCTTCACCTACCAGTCCAGTTGTCTTCAGTTTATACTCAGTTACACCTACCAGACTTAGTTTGACTGATGGTTGACAGTTACTTGACCATTGATGACTCCACTAATGATGATGAAGACTTCTAGTTGTGCTCCGATGACACCAGTTGTGCTTCGATGACACTCCAGTGATCCTTTGATCACTCCATGAAGGCTAATTTGAATTTCCACCTTAGGCATTCGAATCCTCATGAATTGTATTATTTATTTGTCCATTTGTGATTAATGAATTAGTGTGTGTGAAGTATTTTTGCTTCTATCCGAGTTCTACTGTATTATTATTATGTTGCTCATTATACTGCATTGACCACTCTTCTTCTATTTTCTTGCTTAATCAATTACTTTCTTGTGAGGTATACATCATCTCTTAGATCTGCTGTGAGGATTTTCCCATGGTATTAGAGCATGTTGAGAGTATTGTTTATGTCCATTCCTGAGAGTTTTTTGCAGGTTATTATTAAGATTTTGAGTGCAGCAGTTTCTGCATTTTTGCAGCAATAGCAGTTACAGATATTCTCTATTGTTTTTGCAGGTCTTCTACAGCTTCAATGTATTCAGAATAAATCCCTCCTCTTTCTCTATTCGACTATGATGAATGGAAACAAAAAATGATAGAATATTTGAAGAGCCATGATCTCTTTGATTGTTATTTTGAAAGAGAGTTCGAATCCTCTAAAGAGAAGATTGACTGGTTGAATAAAGGTGACATGGCACTTGGAAGAATGATGGTTACTATGCCTGATTACATATTGTACCCTATCATTATTGATATTGAAACTCCAAAAGAGCTATGGGATCATCTGGATGAAAGATTCGACAAACAGAATGAAGGATTTGGTCCAAACCCCTTCAAAAGCAAGAAAAGTGATGCATTCTCCCTCCTTGATGATCTCATTGATCATGAACCAATATCATCTCATATTGAAGTTGTCCACAAAGAACTTGCAGATTCTACACTCATGCTCCAACTTTCTTCTCTTTCTGTGCCAGCTCACACTCTAGATATTGCAGAAGGTCCTAAATCCTCTCTTGCACCAGAGTCTGTTGGTTTGCATCATGATCACATGATTATTTCAGAGGAAAAATCAGCTATTGGTGGTAATGCATTCGCTCTCCTCAAGCAATCATCTCTTATTTACTACTATATGATCATTATTCCATGCTTTCAGAAGGTTATTGAAGAATATGGCCATTACCATTCGCTTGGGATAATTTCTCATGCACATCATGGTTTTGATCTCACCCCTGTTGGTTCAAAGGAGATCTCAAGAAACCATGGCCATTCGCTTGGGATAATTTCTCATGCATCTACTGGTTTTGATCTCACCTCTCATGGTTCAAAGGAGATATCAAGAAACCATGATTCAAGCCTTGGATTTGATTTGGATTCCAAGCAATCACCTCTCATTTACTACTCTAAGATCATTCTTTCATGTTCTCAGAAGTTTATTGAAGATAATGGTCATTGCCATTCACTTGAGAAAAATTCTCATGGACTTACTGGTTTAGATCTCACCTCAAATGGTTCAAAGGAGATCTTAAGCAACTATGATTCAAGTCTTGCATCTGATTTGGATTCCAAGCAATCTTTATTAGTTGATGGTTCTTTTTGGCATAATCTCACCCATGATGGTTGGAAGGAGAAGACAAAAGACTATCTGCATATTCATATTTTTTATCCTACCTCAACTGATTCGAATCACAGGTTCAAGGATCATCCTCATACTTTTGGATTTGTTCTCATCACATTCGATCTGAAGAGCAAGTACAAGCACATGCTTTTTAAGCATGATCCACCTCTTCCCAAGAAGAAGATACCTCCAAACATATGACCAAGCATCACACCTGCTTGAGTTTGGAGCATTTATTTTTTATGTGTGCCTTACAGTCTGTTTTGAGGGGGGGGGTATTTTCCTCATGAAATTTTCCCCACTTCCTTGGATTATTGACTATTATTATTCATTGTATTGGGTGACCTTTGGTCTTAGTTACCAGGGCCCGAGATGGATTAAGGGGGGGTGTTAGGATATTCCTATACTCCATCCTAGTCCCACCAGTATTTTGATCATTTACATTTTCATTCATGCATGCACTTTTAGGGTTTGCATGCATTTTTCATGCATCCCAATCATTAATCCAACACCTAGCCCTCAGTTAGCCAGCCCCCGAGAGCTTCTCAGTTCTCACTGATTAGTTTTAGCCATCCAGTTGCTTAATGCACCCTTCTTCCTTGATTTTAGGAAGCAACTCGCCCTTCTTCACCTACCAGTCCAATTGTCTTCAGTTTATACTCAGTTACACTCAGTTACACTTAGTTACACTCAGTTACACCTACCAGACTCAGTTTGACTGATGGTTGACAGTTACTTGAGCATTGATGACTCTACTAATGATGATGAAGACTTCCAGTTGTGCTCCGATGACACCAATTGTGCTCCGATGACACTCCAGTGATCCTTTGATCACTCCATGAAGGCTAATTCGAATTGCCACCTTAGGCATTCGAATCCTCATGCATTGTATTATTTATTTGTCCATTTGTGATTAATGAATTAGTGTGTGTGAAGTATTTTTGCATCTATCCGAGTTCTACTGTATTATTATTCTGTTGCTCATTATACTGCATTGACCACTCTTCTTCTATTTTCTTGCTTAATCAATTACTTTCTTGTGAGGTATACATCATCTCTTAGATCTACTGTGAGGATTTTCACAGTTATTGGGCAATCAGGACAAGTATAAATAGAGATCTCACGATCTCTATTTGGATCACTTCAAAACTCACTCTTCCTTCACTTGGAAAGTGGTGCACATGTGAGGAGGAGGATCAGCTGCTAGGAGGAGTCTATCTCTGTGTACTTAGGTTGTACTATTGCTCTATCTATCTCTGAGAAAGTTGTGGGGTTTTTCACCTTAGGGTTTTCCCCACGGAAACTATGTGTGTCTATTGTCTCTTATGTTTTGTAACTTATGATGATTGATATGCTTGTTATGATTGATATGCATTGATATATTGTACATGTTATTCTCTCAGTACAGATCCTAGAGTATATTGAATTAATGCTCAAAAATTAACATACATCTTGCACATTTTGGCCGTGGTAAGGATTGATCTTGTCCTCCTTGTTATTTTTCAATTGCTTATGATTGGATAGAGTTATGTTGCCATTATTTCCTACTAAAGAAGTGGTGTTTCAGGTTCAGTATCAGTTTACCTACAAGTTGCAGAATGAAGGATTATGGAAGCTGGAAGATATGCATTTCAGTCTTGAGCTATTACACTGAGGTATCAATATTGATGTATTTCTTTACATCATTTGGTTACTTATCCAACGTTCAGATGATGATGGATTCAATCCAAGGATTGGAGATTTTGTACTTAATTCAATACCTTGGGTCTATGATGACTCATAAGTTGACTACTCCGATATCTCTGGGATCATCTCCACTTTCCACGATGCAAGCTCCTGAAATATCTCTTTGAAGATCTGTAGATAGACCTTAATTGGAAACCTATTGTAACTATATGATCTCTCATATTTCTCTCATAGGCGTTGATGTATAAAAGACATTGGGACTCTTCAGAAGGGTTAGCCACAATTTCATAAGATCTATTGAACACTGTATCATGATTTTATATAAAGGATTTCTGGTTTATCTGATTCAAATGTGTTGATCAATTTCGTGTGATTGAGTGGCTGTTCAGCTCTTGTTGCCGAAGGCAGGGCCCCCTTCTGTAACAGGTGTTGTTATAAGTAGGATTTCTTTCCTTTATGCATGTTTGTTCAGGTTAATAAATTAATTGTTGATACAGTGTTGATTGGTTTAATTATTTGATATTCAGAATTGGTGTGTTGAAGCGTAGCTGAGTGAGAATCCTTAATGAGTGATATGATTCAATTGCCCAGTCATTTCTATTATCATTTACAAAGGAACATATGAATGATGAAAGTTGAATTAGAATTATTTCTGCAGTGAATGGATGCATTAAGTTATTCTTGGAATTATGTTGTTAGTACGTAAGGGTAGAGGCAGATTGTAAGAGTTTAATTAATTTGTTCAATTTCTTCATTTCAGCTATGGCTTATCGAATTGTCTTTCTTAGGAGTTTCTCAGTTTGTTAAATTGGAAATTAATTTTCTTTCTGTAGTTTGATAGAGTGTTGTTGGTGATTGATTACTTTCTGTAGTGTAGCAGAATATCATATCATAGCAGAACATTTCTTGAAATTAATAGTTAGGTGCTTTGATTTGATTGTGAGATCCTTTCTATACTTGGCATATTCATAGGAACCCACTTGCTAAAAGATTGTGTCCTAATTTCAATTCAGTAATTCATTGATCTCTTTTGTGTTAAGATCACCCAAATTGCAGTGTCTGGCATATATTTTGCTTGGTAGCTCATAAGCCTTCGTGGCCCTGGGTTGATCATTTATGAACAACTTTCTAGTTCAATTTAATTAAAACAGGAATTAAAGAGCTCGTCATTTTGGCGTCGTTGCCAGGGAGTTGCCAAGGACATTGTAGTTTCGATTGATTATTTTTGGTTCTAGTTGCGATTTCGTTTTTTTGGATTAGATTGTGTGTGACATATACTTCTATTCTGGAAAATAGTCTGGTGTGATTTCAAAGGAGGGGACAAGTAAGACACATACACAAATTCATTAGAATATTGCCCGCCACAAGTCCTTGTGATCCTGGAACATGCAAAGTATTCATGCGTAGAGTAAGAGATAGTACAGGTAGACTTGTATACGCATATGATACCCCCCTCGGGTACTAACCATGCAGGAAGCACAATAAGAGGAGGACGTGTTCAAGGTAGGTCACCTTTCTCTCAGCAGTTCTAAGCAAGAGACTGAAAGGCCTGATCCTTCTACCACACACATCAACAGAACGATCTTACCAACGCATGCTGATGAGAATCTATCAGTGACAGAATTCGTTCAAGAAAAAGAGTTTGTTCAAAAAGAAGGGTTTCCCGAGAAATTCAGTGTTAACAATCAAGGAGGTGAAGAACAATTTTTTGTTGAATCTCTGTTGTCAGTAGAATCGGCTGCATTTGAAGATTTTATAGTAAATATGGATGGAAACAGAGAACATATTCCCCGTGGGGAGGATACGAACTGAGGAACTACAAATGGAGAATCCAGTACTGGAACGGTCACTTTTGAATTTCCAATCCAAAATCCCGGATCTACACTAAAAAACCAGATGAAGAATATTCCACATTCGGCATTGCCCAATTTTCATGGTATGGCAAGTGAAGACCTGGATACGTTCCTATTTGAATTTGATGTCCTCTGCAGGAGCTATGAGTACGTTACAGATCACCAGAAACTCAAACTTTTCCCAGCCACATTGAAAAGCCAGGCTCTGAGGTGGTTCATGGGGCTAGGAGGGGATAGTATAACGACTTGGGCTCAAATGAAGAAAGTCTTCCTAGATAAATATCAAGAATATTGCAAGGACAAGGATCGGAAGGAAGCAATTTTTAAAATGACCCAGCAGGAGGATGAGAACCTAGAAGACTATGTGGAGAGATTCCAATATAATTTGCAAAGATCGAGACAAAATGGGTTAAATGATGATACACTGAAAATTCTACTCCTACATGGGATTAGAGATGATTGCATTGATTTGCTAAATTTAATGGGTGCAGGGGATGTATCCCTACTAAAATATGTGCAAATATGCGACCTTTGCAGAAGGTATTCGAGGAATGCCTGTAGATCGGGAATAGGAATTAGGGACACAGTAAGCAGGACCACCAAGACCTCAAGAGAAGTAGTTTCAAGGGTGGAGATTGGAAACCTCTTGAAGGATTTCAAGACCGACATACTCAGTTCCCTGAGCTTGCAGTTAGATGCACTTCAAGCAAAGAAAAGGCAAGAGGAGGACGATCGAGCTTTGGCTGTCTTTTGTCCTAAATGCAGAAAGAGACACCCTCTCAAAAATTTCCCATTAGACAGAGTGGAAATCTGCCTTTTATGCGATCTAGAGCACCCTACGAAAGAATGCCCTTCATTTCCAGGACTCAAGGCTATATATGAATAAGCAGGGACGGATGCATAACCGGTTTGTTTTATATCTCAAAAACATCCATGGAAACCCCGACCTTCATGTATAGTACTAGATCCCATGCAATCATTTAATCCTTATTGGAATAATGCTCAATTACATCAGTCACAAGTTCCACAAGCTCCACAAGTCCAACAAAACTCTCAGCCTTGGTATCCACCTTTGCCTCAACAAACTTGGACACCTTCCTATCCCCAAAATAACCCTTGGCAATCAAACTGGAGGAATTCAAATTTTGGGAATCAACAACAATTGCAGCACCTAGCCCCTCAATTACAGAATCCTCAATTCTCGTTTGTACCAGTACAACCATTAATGCAACCTCTTTTACAACCTCAGTTAATCTTGCCGTTGAACAATCCACCTCCAAAACCACTTCTTCTTGCACAACCCGCTCCTAACCCCAATAATAAGGTTGGACAACTTGTAATGGCTGCTGAAATACCTAATTATCCAGCCTATTCCATCTCTATGGTGGACTTCCATGACATACAATTACTCTCTGGAAGACAAATTAATAAAACTACCTCTCCTGTAATTACAGAGGAGGAAGAGGAAGAGACACCAGAAATATTACCGGTCCAGTCCGAAGAGATACCAGTATGATCCGAAGATAATTTCCCACCCCTCCCACCCAGGAAGCCATCCCAACCAGAGCAAAAGCAACCTCCACCATATCCTGAGTGCTTAACCATGGATAAATTTATGCCCCAGTCATAATTTGATCTCCTTGGAGAACTACGAAATGTCCGCGTAAAAATTCCACTCTTCCAAGCTATCAAAGACATTCCCATTTACTCCAAAGCTATCAGAGAGTTATGTTTAAAAAAACTAGGCAGAAAGAGGAAAGACCCCCCAACAGTCCATGTGATAGGAGACTTGGCTGAATTGATGATGGGTAACACTCTTACTGCTAAGTACTCTAACCCTGGTAGTCCTGTTGTTAGAGTGCAAATTAATGGCATTTCTCTCTCTAATACACTGATAGATCTGGGAGCAGCTATTAATGTCATGACTAAAACAACAATGGAAAGATTGGGCATTACAAAACTCAGGCAAACTTCTACTATTTTACAGTTGGCTGACCAATCTCCTGTAAAACCAGAAGGCATCATAGAAGATCTGGTTATTTCAGTCGACTCATGGGAGTACCCAGTGGATTTTATGGTTTTACAGACGAAATCAAACTTGGGAGTTTTGGGGCAACCATGGTTGGCCACAGCGGATGCTTATATTGGCTGTCGGTCAGGAAACATGCGCATATCTCATGGCAATGTTGTTAAGGAACTCACTTTGTATCCTCCAGCGAAGCCAATAATACAACCAGAACTCCCTTTGTGGCCAGATGAAGAAGAAACTGAGCAAGCAGATGAAACCCTATAGCTGTTCATGATTGAACAATCGTTGGCAGCAAAACAATTAACTAAGGATGATCTGCTCAATCAATTCATTTCTTCTATTCCTTCGGGATATTTCGTAGATTTGTTTCATTCAGTCTGCGCTACCCAACAAATTGACAGCATTCCAAGTTCATCAACATCTAATAGTACCGCTATGCCCACTGGTGAGTCTGCAATTACATAAGTAGAAATTGAACCTAGCAAGCTCCTGAAGATTAGCGCTACATTGTCGAAACAGGAAACAAATTAGCTTACCTCAGTATTAAGGAAACACAAGTCTGCATACGCCTGGGATTATAGTGATATGAAAGGTCTGCACCCCGACCTGTGCACACACCATTTATATACTAAGGATGATTCCAGAACCATCAGGAAACCCCAACGCAGGATGAATCCGACACTCAGAGAGGTGGTCAAAGAAGAACTTCAGAAGTTGTTGTCTGCAAATTTTATTTATCCCATTTCTGATAGCAAGTGGGTGTCTCCACTGGTCATAGTTCCTAAGAAGAACGGGAAGTGGTGTATTTGTGTTGATTATAGGGAATTAAATAAAGCTACACATAAGGACCATTTTCCGTTACCCTTCATCGATCAAGTGTTGGACACACTAGCAGGAAAGAAGTATTTCTCTTTTTTGGACGGCTTCAGTGGGTATAACTAGATAAGGATAGCACCGGAAGATCAAGAGAAAACGACATTCACATGCCCATGGGGTACCTTCGCATACCGCGTGTTACCTTTTGGATTATGCAACACCCCTACCACATTTCAATAGGAAGTTCTCAGTATCTTTTCTGATCTTGTTCATGACACTATGGAATTTTTTATGGATGATTTTACATCCCATGGTGAAGATTTTGCAGCAGATTTGAATAATCTAGATAAAGTACTTACAAAATGCAAGGAAGTGAACCTCTGTCTCAGTAGTGAGAAATGCAGAATGATGCTCACTCAAGGTGTTGTTCTGGGTCATCTCATATCTCCCGATGGCATAAAAGTAGACCCAGCAAAAATCTAGGTGATCAATAATTTATCAGTTCCATGCACACAAAAAGAGGTACGCAGTTTTATAGGATATGCAGGTTATTATAGAAGATTTGTTCAAAAAATTTCGAAGATTGCTAGTCCCTTATTTCTGCTTATGTCAAAAAATAAACAGTTTGAATGGACGAACGATTGTCAACTAGCCTGGGAAACTTTAAAACATAAAGTCTCTACAGCACCTATCCTATGTGGACCAAATTGGTCCCTTCCTTTCCTGATTTCTACAGATGCCTCTGATACCACCATAGGAGGAGTCCTAGGCCTGCAGGAAGATCAGAAACCCTATGCCATATATTTTATTAGTAAAAATTTGACTGCTGCCGAACTTAATTATACAGTGACCGAAAAATAATTCATGGTTGTCATTTATGCCATCAATAAATTCCTCCATTACATTACAGGATACCCAGTGATGTCCACACTGACCACTCTGCTATCAAATACCTCATGAATAAACCCATCACAAATGGTAGAGTCACTAGGTGGCTACTGTTGCTACAGTAATTTGACATTTCAATAATGGACAGGCTTGGTAAAACTAATGTGGTTGTTGATTTTCTTTCAAGAATAACTATTAATGAAGAATCTCAACCGATGGATGATGCTTTCCCATACGAACATTTGTTTGCTATTTCTACTAATGTTCTTTGGTTTGCAGATGTAGCAAATTATTTGGTTGCAGGAAGACTTCTGGGGCATATGACATCAAAAGAAAAGAAGAGGATTGTGCAGCGTAGCAGCAGATTTTCATGGATTGATGTCTATTTGTTTTATACAGGACCAGACTTGGTGATCCGGCGATGTGTTCGTGAAGATGAAATCTATCTAATTTTGAGAACCTATCATGATGATCCATGTGGAGGACACTTTGTTGATAAACGAACAGCCCACAAGATTCTACAATTGGGGTATTATTGGCCCACAATATTTAAAGATGCCCGAGAATATGTCCAGAGTTGTGATAGTTGCCAAAGGATGGGGCAGACACTACAGTACGATGAAATGCCACTTCAAACTCAACTCGCGGTGGAACCATTTGAGAAGTGGGCATTAGATTTTGTTGGCCCTATCAAACCTCCATCCAGGCAGAATTCACACATTTTAGTATGCACAAATTATGCAAGTAAATGGGTAGAGGCGAAGGCACTTCCAAGGGCAACAGAACAGGAAGTCTCAAACTTTCTATATGCAGAGATTTTTACAAGGTTTGGAGTTTCGAGGGAGATTGTTACTGATGGAGTCTCTCAATTCACATCTAAACTTATCAAATCTCTCACAACAAAATACCATATCAAGCATACGGTAACTTCACCATATCACCCTCAGGCCAACGAGCAAGTGGAAGGAACAAACAGAATTCTGGAATCGGTGCTGACAAAGACTGTTCAACTTCATCAAAGGGACTGGGCTGATAGGCTTCCTGAGGCCTTATGGGCCTACAGAATAGCATGGAGAAGCACAACAGGTTTGAGTCCTTATCGATTAGTTTATGGCAAGCAAGTCACCCTGCCAATAGAAGTTGAGATTAAGACATTATGAACTGCATTTCAATTAGGCATGGATTTATCACAGGCTCAACATACTCGCCTACAGCAGCTTAATGAGCTTGATGAATTGCGACTGGCTACCATAGAATGTACAACCATTGTGCAACAAAAACGAACCAAATGGCATGATAAATTCATCAAAACTAAGTATTTTCAAGAGGGTGACTGGGCTCTTCTCTACGACTCCAGATTCAAAAAGTTCAAAGGAAAAATTCACACTCATTGGCTGGGACCATATGAGATCGAAACATTTTTTGATAATGGTATAGTACGACTCAGAACCATTGATGGTGAGGGAACGCTTCTTATGGCCAATGGTCACAGACTAAGGCCATATAAGAAACCAGTGTCCAAAGAGGCGTTCATCTGCAATATTGCTGCCTACTAGTGTACTAATGATTTCTAGATTACTAGCTCAACCTCTGAATAATAATAATAATAAAAGAAGAAAAAAGGAGAAATTGGACTGTGAAAATCCTTCTGGGACGCAGCCCTTAGAAAAAAAAAAATGGACTGTGATAAAAAAAGAAGAAAAAAACAGGAAAATAAAATTATTTTGTGATTCTAATAAGCCTATATGTTTATTCGTTGCAAGGAAATTCTATCCTAATTCCCCTTCTTTATTCCATCCATCCCATCCTTCCCCTTGATATCACTCGCGTATGGATGGCCCTGCGCCCTTGAATAACTACTTTGCAGATGATTTCACACCATGTTTCCACCATGTTCTGCTTTATTACAGAATCTCTTTCCATTTCCTCATAGAACATGTTATGTTCCATTACAAAACCTTCTTTTCGTTTCCTCATGGAACATGTCCCGTTCCATTACAGAACCTTCTTTTCGTTGCCTCACGGAACATGTTTCGCTCCATTACAGAACCTTCTTTCCGTTTCCTCACAGAACATGTTCCGTTCCATTACAGAACCTTCTTTTTGTTTCCTCACGGAACATGCTCCGCTCCATTACAGAACCTTCTTTCCATTTCCTCATGGAACATGTTCCGCTCCATTACGGAACAGGTTCCGCTCCATTACAGAACATGTTCTGCTCCACTACCACAACCTTTTTCGCTCCATTACTGAAATCCCTTTCCGCTTCATTACAGAACCCTCATCCATTTCCCATAACTTTCCGTAACACCATGGAATCATTTCACATAAGGTACCGGCTCCTTTTCCGATTTCCCCAGCACTTCAATGGTCACATTCTCGGCCACCTTCCACGTCACACCCACATGGAGGAATCTCGCTTACCTGTACGGGCCCATCATCATTTGACGTCGTTGGAAAATGAAAAAGGATCACTCAGCACTTGATCTGCAGCATTACAGATACCACTCAGTAGCTAACCCGAGTCATATCAAATCCCATTCGGAAGGACTCGTTACCAGGAACATCATCGCAGTTCGTTAGCCTCAAAGAAGAATGATCGCAGCTCCTTACAGCCATCAGCGCAAGAAGTGGAGAACCTTCTACTCTTCTTCTCTCCATCTAATACAATCATCGTAACCAACCAGAAAAGTGAACTCCACACATCTCTTCTTAGTTAAGGCAGGTACGTAACCATCCTTCATTCACTTTTGATAGGTACAGAAGGACGGATCATGATTTATCATGCTAATTAGTGCCACACGGGGTCGTGTGTCGAGTTAGTTGGGGGGGGAGAAATTGGGTTTCCTTTAAAATTCTGTCAAACCAACTATTGTCTGATAATCCCACCACCTATGAGCTCTCATCCAGACCAGTATTGATAACCCACCTTCGTATAACCCAAGTCCATTTCTCTCCGAAAAACCGACAGGAACTTGAAACACTGTAAGCAGTTGGGGAGAAATAAGGAATGAAACGCAATGAAGGGGGCAATCCGGAGTGAACCTGAAAACACAGAGATGGTCTATGGAAACAAAGAGGTCAAAACAGTTTTTCAACAAGCAGGATGGTTGAAGCATTTCGACAAAATGAAGAAGGGATATGTTGTGATCGCAATGGAATTTGCGCTCACTTATGATGGGGAAATTGCAGAAGTACGAGGACTGAAAATTCTTGCGGATGAGCTCACAATCGCAAGGGTCTCCGGATTACCGCAGATAGGTGAAAAATGGTTTGAAAGACGTGTGTTAATAAATCCTCTTATCGGCACATTTTTGGAACCTGGTGAACTACTGCAAGGAACAGAAAAAGGGACAAAACGAGCTTCATTACCAGTTCCATGGGGTGAGGTGGCGCTTTGCGTAATCAAATTCATCACATGTGAAGGTCGATTCAGTCTGATTTTTGCTTATCATTTTAAAATTATGAATCATTTAAGGCACCAGAAATACATCAACATGCCATATTTTCTATGGAAATCCTTAGAATTAATGAGCAAAATGGTTAAGGGCAGTAATAATCCAGATACAAGTCTGGCATATCATGGGTTGATTAGATTATTGGTGGAGGATGCCCTACAAAAACAGAACCATACATGGGAATCATTCGTGGGCATAACCTCGAGAACTGGGCAGACAGGGAAGAAGAAGAGGAAAACATTGGAAATTACCCCAGAAATTCAATGGGAGAAGCCAGTTCATGCGATTCCAATGAGAAGCCTTCAAGCTGAAATCCCAACTTGTTCGATAGAAGGACCCCATACCCGAACAAGATCAAGGGCTCGAGGGAAGAAACAGAACCAGAAAGAACTGCTTGGCTAGAACAAGGAATTAGAGGAAGGACGGGAAGTGTTCATTATGACAGAAAGCACCAGTAAAAACTAGGAGAATCAATTTGGATTGCAGGATGTAGAAGAACAACAAAAGAAAGAAAAACGATGGATGGCTTTGTTCAAGGGGACGCGAGGTAGCAGGATAAGGAGATTTCAGTATTTCCTATTATGCAAGTACCGGAGGGCATATGGTATGTAACATCCCCTCCTATCATACCAGCATGATAGAGAGGACGTGATGCTAAAGCTAGGCATCTAGCCCCATGAACTCACTAAAATTCATTCAACTAACATAAAAAGACATATGGAGTGTATAATTATAAGAAAACACAGCGGAATTAATTTCACTAACACATCCATCATACATTCAAGATATTCAACAATTAATAATTTCAAAGTTAACACAAGAGAATACTTATCTTAACAAGTAGTCCCAAGCAACCAGCTATGCATCTGCAACGTTCCTCCCAACCATAGGGCAGTTGTGCTTATCAACCTCTTGATACAACTGCCACCCCCCGAGATGGGCATGATCTCTACAAGGAACCAGGGAACAACAGACTCACACATAGCCAAGCATACACCAAATTCAACCAAGCCAATCAGCAATTGGGTTTATCAGGCTGCTAGGACATGGAAAGGAAGAATTGCTAAGCTAGTGAGCTCAACCACAGAGCTATGGATACCCCTCCCAGATCTATTCAGCTTGGCACTCACAATGCCTACACACCCAACACAAGGAATTATTCTCTTCACTGCCACATAGTCCCTCAAGCCATACCTTCCTTTCTAGTTCTCTCAGGGTGTGCATAGAAAAGTAGCCAAAGCCCTCTTGATCTTCTTGAGAGGTCACTCCCTTCACTAGGTTTATCAAGCCAATTCTGTCCACTACCACTCCAAGTTTCTTACTCACAGGTTCAAATAAAAACCGGGATGCACATAACAGCAGAGCCACACTTATTGGGCATGATAAAACGTTTTTACAGTGAGATGCCCAAAGATGGGGTTTTCATTAGCTTCAGAAAAATGTGGGAAACCCAAAAACGAAACTGGAAGATGGAGAACAACCCTGGGATGCCAAATCCGTTTTCAGAAAAACTTCCATGGAAATTCTGGGGCAAAAACGGCCTCCATAATAGTCCCAAATCGTGGCCCTTCTCTCCCAGCTGTTGTACAATGCAAAAACGAGCTCCCAGGCATGGAAATTGCAGGAAAAATGGATGAAAACGTGTAGGGAAAAACCCAGCTAGCTCAAACTGCGTGAGAGAGGAAAGACTGTGGGTTTTAGAATGGCTTTGGGCACCATTTCGTGGGTGTTTTCTTTCCCAAGGAGACAAAACACGATTTCCCAGGTTGATGGCTTTCCCATACACGAAATTGGCTGCCATACCTCTTCATTCCCAAGGCATTAACTGCCCCAACCAATTCTTGGAAGAATTAAATGATTGGGTGCATAACCCAAAATGGGTAGTTGAGGGTTTATGGGTTTTCTTATTGACACATGGATTAACACCATTGTCTCAAGGGTTTGAATAATTTCCCTCCCTTTTCCTTGTAGAATCATGCCCCCATCTCTTTGTTGCATAGCATAGCCAGTTGTGGGTTTTTCATTAAAATTCGTATTTACATGATGTCTTATTTACATTGTGCCTATCTAGCACAAGAACCATAGGCATCTATTTTTAATTGCCGATACATAAAACGCTAAATCAATGGTAGTGCCTTGGCCTTGAGCTCCTCACCATGATCAAATAACAATATTTACATCATTTACGATTTAATACAAAGGGGGTCAAAATGGGAACATTACATGGTAAGTTGAAGAAAGATTACTGGGACTTGAAAAATTCTTATCATAAGAAAACAGAAGAAGTGGTGGTCCTGCAAGGGAAAATTCAGAGGATGGAGGGATATAAGATGGATACCTTATTGAAGGCCATAGCATGGGAAGACGAGCAAAAGGAAGACTACAGAGAGACACTCAGCGATGGAGGAACAAAGGATAGCATGCAAGAAAAAAGTATGGAACCTAAGGAAGGTTCCGAAGCAGAAGGACCAAAGGGTTTTGAAGTAGAAGGACCGGAGGGTCAAGAGTTGCATGAAGAGAACCCTTCAGATGAAGTCCGAATAAAATACATGGAAGAAAGGATATATCAGCTACAGGTGACAGCAGGAGACCTAGAAGGACAACTAAAATTGGACATCAATCAGAGAAAAGGGAAAGAACAGGAGACAATTACAGAACAGCTACAGAGACAAGATTATGCCATGGCTATGAGAAGGCTTGATCAAGAAGTGGAGAAATTGAAATTTGAAAAAGAATATATGAACTACCTGGCTCATTCCATGAGAAATCTAAGACCCCCTTCAAATCTGTATTCTGTGTTTTTAAAGGAACATCTTATATCTTTCAGACTGTCACAAGTAACTATGGGACATAATGATCATATTGAGACAATAGATCAGTTTGTTGCTTCCTTTTCCAGGAGTAATGACGAAGAACAGGATTTTCTGTGTGAATTATGCATGCATAACCTAGTCATGACAGATTATGAAGATTGGGACCCAAACCCTCATGTAGGATAAGTACAACTGAGAGCGTTTATGTCCTTTATGAGAAATCATTTGTGATGGAACAATGTTGCCACTGATGTAGAAAACATTGAATGGGAAGACGCCCTTTGGGTGAGAGGTTCCCCCTCAGTCGAAAAGCTATTCATGGACAGAAACCAGGTTATGCAGGATCAGTCATTTGTTACTCTCCTGGAGACTGCTCAATCTAAAGTTGTTCATGAATGTAGGAGTTGGATTCCCTTTCATAGGTTGAAGGTGATGCTCTGTCTACGAAGGAGGGTTAATGCTCTGAGCTTGGACTTGAAAAGAAAGGACCCCTTCTCTATTAGGATGTTTGAGCGAGCCCTAGACAGAATACAAGTTTACTTTGACTGCCTGAGTACATAGAAAGCCAACTGGATTGGACTCCGATTTCACTTCCCTATACTTTGGTGCCCTGTGGTGGATGGAGAAGACAGTGAATTTTTCAAGATTGTTGGTGAACAGAAAGGTTTTTACAGTATAACAGAAAGTAGCCACTCTTCCTATAAGTGGAGTGATGAGTGCCTAAGCATCTCTCCAAGCACCCCTGTTAGTGGGTCATAGTCTTAATTTGCATAGGGACATGCAAACCCTATGGTTAGGGAGAGATGACAAACTGTGCATATGACCCTTTTTGTTCCTTTATTCTACCTTGTCTATGACTCTTTTTTGGCATAATCCTGTATTACCACTAGCTCTCTTGCTTACATCTTGCACATTTTGGCCGTGGTAAGGATTGATCTTGTCCTCCGTGTTATTTGTCAATTGCTTATGATTGGATAGAGTTATGTTGTCATTATTTCCTACTAAAGAAGTGGTGTTTCAGGTTCAGTATCAGTTTACCTACAGGTTGTAGAATGAAGGATTATGGAAGCTGGAAGATATGCATTTCAGTCTTGAGCTATTACACTAAGGTATCAAGATTGATGTATTTCTTTACATCATTTGGCTACTTATCCAGTGTTCAGATGATGGTGCAGTCGATCCAAGGATTGGAAATTTTGTACTTAATTCAATACCTTGGGTCTATGATGACTCATAAGTTGACTACTCCGATATCTATGGGATCGTCTCCACTTTCCACGATGCAGGCTCCTGAAATATATCTTTGAATATCTGTAGATAGGCCTTAATTGGAAACCTATTGTAACTATACGATCTCTCATATTTCTCTCATAGGCGTTGATGTATAAAAGACATTGGGACTCTTAAGAAGGGTTAGCCACAATTGCATAAGATCTATTGAACATTGTATCAAGCTTTTATATAAAGGATTTCTGGTTTATCTGATTCGAATGTGTTGATCAATTTCGTGTGATTGAGTGGTTGTTCAGCTCCTGTTGCTGGAGGCAGGGCCCCCTTTGTGAAAATCCTCACAGCAGATCTAAGAGATGATGTATACCTCACGAGAGTAATTATGATTAAGCAGGAAAATAGAAGAAGAGTGAACAATACAGTATAATGAGCAACAGAATAATATGGTACAGTAGAACTTAGATAGAAGCAATAATACTTCACACACACTAATTAATTAATCATAGTATGGACAAATAAATAATACAATGGTAGAGAGGATTCGAATGCCTAAGGTGGCAATTCGAATTAGCCTCTCAGAGTGATCATAAGATCAATAGAGTGTCATCGGAGCACAACTAGGTGTCCTCATGATCATCGGAGCACAACTGGAAGTCTTCATCATCATCAGTGGAGTCATCAATGCTCAAGTAACTCTCAACCATCAGTCAAACTAACTCTGGTAGGTGTAACTGAGTGTAACTGACTGTAACTGGCTGTAACTGAGTGTAACTAAGTGTAACTGAGTGTAACTGAGTATAAACTGAAGAAAACTGGACTGGTAGGTGAAGAAGGGCGAGTTGCTTCCTAAAATCAAGGAAGAAGGGTGCATTAAGCAACTGCAGGGTTAAAACTAAATAGTGAGAAGCTCCTGGGGGCTGGCTAACTGAGGGCTAGGTGTTGAACTGATGACTGGGATGCATGCAAACCCTAAAAGTGCATCCATGACTGAAAATGTAAATGATCAAAATACTGGTGGGACTAGGATGGAGTATAGGAATATCCTAACACCCCCCCTTAATCCATCCTGGGCCCTGGTAACTAAGACCAAAGGTCACCCAATACAATGAATAATAATAGTCAATAAACCGAGGAAATGGGGAAAACCTCATGGGAAAAATACCCCCCTCAAAATAGACTGTAAGGCACACACAATAATAAATGCTCCAAACTCAAGTAGGTGTGATGCTTGGTCATATGTCTAGAGGTATCTTCTTCTTGGGAAGAAGTGGATCATGCTCAAAAAGCATGTGTTTGTACTTGCTCTTCAGATTGAATGTGATGAGAACAAATCCAACAGTATGAGAATGATCCTTGAACCTGTGATTGAAATCAGCTGAGGTAGGATCAAATCTTTGAAAGTGCATATAGTCTTTTGTCTTCTCCTTCGAACCACCATGGGTGTGATTATGCCAAAAATAACTATTACATGTTTGCTTGAAATCAAAATCAGATTTAAGACTTAAAAAATAGTTTCTTGAGATCTCCTTTGAACCAGCAGGGGTGAGATCAAAACTATCATATGCATGAGAAATTATCCCAAGCAGTAATTGCTTAGAACCCAATTTAGATACAAGACTTGAATCATGGTTTCTTGAGATCTCCTTTGAACCATGAGAGGTGAGATCAAAACTAGTAGATGCATGAGAAATTATCCCAAGCGAATGGCAATGGCCATATTCTTCAATGACCTTCTGAAAGCATGGAATTATGATCATATAGTAGTATAAAAGAGGATATAGCTGGAAAGGAGCGAATGCATTACCTTCAATAGCTATTTTGACCTCCGAAATAATCATGTGATCATGATGCAAACCAACAGACTCTGGTGCAAGAGAGGATTTAGGACCTTCTGCAATATCTAGAGTGTGAGCTGGCACAGAAAGAGAAGAAGGTTTGAGCATGAGTGTAGAATCTGCAAGTTCTTTGTCAACAACTTCAATCTAAGATGATATTGGTTCATGATCTGAGAGACCATCAAGGGGAGCGAATGCATCACTTTGTTTGATTTCGAATGGGTTGGGACCAAGTCCTTCATTCTCTCTGCCAAATATTTCATCCAAGTGAGCCCATAGCTCTTTTGGTGATGAAAAATCAGGGAGGTCATATAACATCCAATCAGACATAGCATCCAACATTGATCCAAAGGCTTCATCAACTTTATTTAACCAATCAATCTTCTCTTCAGAAGATTCGAACTCTCTTTCAAAACAGCAGTCAAAGAGATCATGGCTCTTCAAGTATGCTATCATTTTTGGTTTCCAATCAGCATAGCTGAGAGGAGAAAAAGGAGAAAGAGGAGTGATTTCTTCTGAATTCATTGAAGCTGTGGAAGACCTGCAAAAACAATATAGAATATCTACAACTGCTACTGCTGCAAGATGCAGAAACTGCTGCAACTGCTACACTCGAAATCTTGGTAATAACCTGCAAAAAAATATCAAGAATGGAGATAAACAATACTCTCAACATGCTCTGATACCATGTGAAAATCCTCACAGCAGATCTAAGAGATGATGTATACCTCACAAGAGTAATTATGATTAAGCAGGAAAATAGAAGAGTGAACAATACAGTATAATGAGCAACAAAATAATATGGTACAGTAGAACTCAGATAGAAGCAATAATACTTCACACACACTAATTAATTAATCATAGTATGGACAAATAAATAGTACAATGGTAGAGAGGATTGGAATTCCTAAGGTGGCAATTCGAATTAGCCTCTCAGAGTGATCATAAGATCAATAGAGTGTCATCGGAGCACAACTAGATGTCCTCATGATCATCGGAGCACAACTGGAAGTCTTCATCATCATCAGTGGAGTCATCAATGCTCAAGTAACTGTCAACCATCAGTCAAACTAACTCTGGTAGGTGTAACTGAATGTAACTCAGTGTAACTGAGTGTAACTGACTGTAACTGACTGTAACTGACTGTAACTGAGTGTAACTGAGTGTAACTAAGTGTAACTGAGTGTAACTGAGTGTAACTGAGTGTAACTAAGTGTAACTGAGTATAAACTGAAGACAACTGGACTGGTAGGTGAAGAAGGGCGAGTTGCTTCCTAAAATCAAGGAAGAAGGGCGCATTAAGAAACTAGAGGGATAAAACTGAATAGTGAGAAGCTCCTGGGGGCTGGCTAACTGAGGGCTAGGTGCTGGACTGATGACTGGGATGCATGCAAAATGCATGCAAACCCTAGAATGCATGCAAACCCTAAAAGTGCATGCATGACTGAAAATGTAAATGCTCAAAATACTGGTGGGACTAGGATGGAGTATAAGAATATCCTAACACCCTTCTGTAACAGGTGTTGTTATAAGTAGGATTTATTTCCTTTATGCATGTGTGTTCAGGTTAATAAAGTAATTATTGATGCAGTGTTGATTGGTTTAATTATTTGATATTCAGAATTGGTGTGTTGAAGCATAGATGAGTGAGAATCCTTAATGAGTGATATGATTCGATTTCCCGGTCATTTCTATTATCATTTACAGAGCAACATATGAATGATGAATGTTGAATTAGAATTATTTCTGCAGTGAATGGATGCATTAAGTTATTCTTGGAATTTTGTTGTTAGTACGTAAGGGTAGAGGAAGATTGTAAGAGTTTAATTAATTTGTTCAATTTCTTCATTTCAATTGTGGCTTATCGAATTGTCTTTTTTAGGAGTTTCTCAGTTTGTTAAATTGGAAATTAATTTGCTTTCTGTAGTTTGACAGGGTGTTGTTGGTGATTGATTACTTTCTGTAGTGTAGCAGAATATCATATCATAGAAGAACATTTCTTGAAATTAATAGTTAGGTGCTTTGATTTGACTGTAAGATCCTTTCTGTACTTGGCATATTCATAGGAGTCCATTCACTAAAAGATTGTGTCCTAATTTCAATTCAGTAATTCATTGATCTCTTTTGTGTTAAGATCACCCAAATTGCAGTGTCTGGCATATATTTTGCTTGGTAGCTCATAAGCCTTTGTGGCCCTGGGTTGATAATTTATGAACAGCTTTCTAGTTCAATTTAATTAAAACAGGAATTAAAGAGCTCGTCAAAGTGAAGAATTAATTTTATTGGGGAAATAAATTCTCATTCATCATGGTGACACAAATATATTCTTATTTTCATGATTATTTCACAATATGGGTAGAATTTGTGCCTCTAATTCAATTTAATTAGATGATAGACATACAATTTCTAGAACAACACTTGATCATTAGGTCTCATGTCCCTTTGGTTATTGTTTTCAACAATGACCCGTATTTTTCTTCATCTCTATTATTTAAGTTTTGCATTAGATAAAGAAATCATTCTTTGTTACCTATCTAACTATTATCCACAAGGAAATTGGGTGTTTGAATCCATTAATAAGAATTTTATTCGCATTTTTAAAAGGACAGTAGTTGAGAATCAGAGAACTAGCACAATGCTCTGCCTAATGTTTTGTGCATTGATCGAGTTACACCTAAATTTTCTTTGGGAACATCCCCACATTATCTTGTTTATAGGTAAGAGGAAATTTTACCTCCTAATGTCTTCCTTCCTTAACTGCAACTTTCCCAATATTCTCAAGGGAAACCCTTTTCATCCCTTCAAAATAGAATAGACATGTTGATTATGTTAGAAGAAGAAACTAAAAATGCTAAAAAACAATTTCTTTCTCACTGTCAAATCATTACGTGATGGTTTGATAAACATAATGATGGTGACAAAAACATCAAAGTGGGAGACTTAGTTTTGAAATGGGACAAGGAAAAGGAACAAAAGGGTAAGCACACAAAGTTTCAACAGTTGTGGCTCAATCCTTTTCAAATTATAGAGAAAATAGAAACTATCACTTATGGGCTAAAAAAATGGAGGGATATTTAGATCTTCTTCCTATTACTAGTCAAATCCTGAAAAGGTATTTCAACTTATTTATGTCACATTGTACATATTAGGATTTATAGTCTTTTTATTTAATCATTTTGGGGCTTGGATTTTCTTTTCTAAGTAATGGATTTTGTACTCAATTTAGGATCATTGATTTTTTTATGGGTCTACACGAGATGGAGCTCTGGCTAGGGTTCAATAGATAGGGTTTGCTGCAATTCTACAACTGCAACAAAATTTCTCAATGGCGGTTGTGAGGTGGGAAGGTTCATATTCTCCCCACTCCTTCAGGGATGCGATGATGCATATATCTGCATCCCCCCCCATGCGGGTGTTAACTCTCAATGGAATTCATCGAACGATGGGATCCCATTCTGTGTCTCCAACCCAAGTTGTGATAAGGGCAAGAGGAAAGGTGAGGAAAATGGTGCATCCACCTCGCATCTAAAGGTGCCTCATGCATGGGAACCTAGAAAATGCATCCCCCAGATAGTAGGAATTCCAAGATACACGGTCGTCTTACACCGCTTCGAGGATTATAAGCAATATATGAAATACCATGCGCTAATAGGAAAGTTCCTAGGACTATGGCCGTCTGAGAGAGATCTCATTCACTAGATTAATACCTGATGGAAACCAATGGGGCACTTTGAACTACGCCCCAGATCCAAGGAATTTTTTACCATGAATTTCCACAAATTTGAAGATCATGATAGAATCTTTGAAAATGGGCCATATTTCTACAACTCTGTGGGCCTCTTCCTGAGAGATTAGACAGAAAAAATCAGGCTGAACAAGGAAGACTTTCCCTATGCCCCAGTTGGAATTCTGGCTGGTAGAAACTCTAGAAGGCATTGGCAACACTCTTGGTAAGTTTATCAAAATATCTGAAGCAACAAAACTATGAATGTATACTTCATATGCTCAAATTTGTGTATATATTAACATATCACAGGCTCTCCCTAGAGAAAATTGTCTCACAAGGTATGATGAAGACTCGATTGACTACGAACACATACTTTTACAATATAGAAAATTCCATGTGCATGTACATCTATTTCAAGACTGCCCCTTGAACAACACGCCAAATCCCTCGATCCCAAACCCAAGCAAGGACAAAGAAAACTTCATCATTGTTCAAGGAAGAAAAAGAACGACCCCCAACAAGGTGGGAGGGACTACAGGAATACATTTTGCTTCAAAAAACAGGTTTGAAAACCTCCCTTCTGATACAGATAAAACTACAGATAAGGATACCAAAGAAGGGAAAAAAGAAGAAGCACCAACAGAGACACATAACAAAACAGAGGAAAAACTTAATATGCAAATAGAATCAATAATCTTCGAGATCATAGAGAAATCCCACATGGAGCCTCTCTCCAAAGCAAAAGATGTCATCCCCATGGAAGAGGAAATGGATCTGGAATCAGAATATGATGAGAATGAACTAGCGAGACTAAATCTGGAAAAAATTATTGAATCTTGTCGCAAAAGAGATTACTTGGTAATACCGATCGAGCAAATCTCAAAGGTCCATAAATTTTTCCTTATCCCTTGATCAAGAGAGGCAACGTGCGCAAAATCTAATTTGGGTATAGCATAGGGCCCCAACAAGCCTATCAAGAAGACCCCTAAAACAAAAAACAAAAAAAAAGGGGTGGAAACCCACTAAGCAGTTGATTGAGGAATTTGGACACATAATGGTTAAATCTGGCCAAATGGAGGTACTCATGTACACCCTTGCCCCCATTCCTCCCAAATAGTTAACCCAATGAAGATACAATCCTAGAACATAAGAGGACTTAATGATAGGAGAAAAAAAAGAATCCTATAGAAAATTATTATGGAAGAACAGTCGGACATTCTTCTCTTGTAGGAAACTAAATACATAAAAGAAGAAGTTAGGCGTATCCTTCCAAGACGGTGGAGAACTGGAGAAATCTTAGCGACAGATTCCAAAGGCAATTCAGGGGGCTTATCAATCCTCTAGAATTTGAGTACGATCGATATCAACTCAGATTTATTGACCCCTTGGTCGATCTCGATCAGCTTCAAAGTCTTAGAATCGGAATTCCATGGTGCCCTAACTAATGCGTATAGGCCCCAAATCCTTCAGAAAAAACAAAATTTTCTTCAAAACATTCAGCACTTAAAGAGATTTTGCAGGATCAATTATGGATCTTAGTAGGCGATTTCAACATGATCACCTCGTTTGATGAAAAACAAGGGGGCATGAGAATATTAGAAAGGAACATTGAAGCTTTCATCAATACCAGGGAATCCCTCTAGATAATCTATCTAAGTATAATCAATGGAATCCACACCTGGAGAAATCGTCGAACAGGAACCCAACATGTGTCCTGCAAGTTGGATCGTTTCCTGGTCGATGACACTCTTTTCATGTCCTGCACATCCCTAGAAGTCTCCATCCTGCCTCTTTCAAGTTCTGACCACTAGCCCATAAGCCTCTTTATGGATATAGGAGGCCCAACTCTCTACAAACCCTTTCGCTTCGATAAGTTTTGGATATCCAACAAGGAATTTCAGGAAAACTATCACAGGTGGTGGGAGGATTCTGCAATCCACAGAGGATACCTCATGTACCACTTCCAACAGAAGCTCAAGAACATCAATCAGAAACTCAAGCATTGGAACAAAACCAACTTTGGCAATATCTTCCAATCCCAACAAAATCTAGATACTCAAATGAATCAAACACAATAAGATATCATCACCCTAGGGCGCACTCCATATATCATTGAGAAAGAATGCTCTTTGGATCATCAAATCATTGAACGCAACGCTTAGGAGGAAGTCCTTTGGTTTCAAAAGTATCAGGTTCATTGGCTTAAAGAAGGGTATTTTAATACCAAATTTTTCCATCAATCCATTATCCAATGAAGGCACATCAACCGCATCAACAAACTGAGAACTACTCAAGGGGAGATAGCCAGGGATCGGAAAGATATTGAAAAGGATCTTGTTCATTTTTATATGGATTTGATGACTGATCCAAATCTTGATCGAGGAGAAGCCATAAGTAGGATCACCCAACACATCCCATGCCTAGTTACCAGAGAACAGAATGACTCGCTGATGAGAATAATCTGTCAAGAAGAAGTTGATTCGGAAATGAAAGAAATGGATCTTGGGAAATCTCCAGGTCTGGATGGCTTTACCACTGATTTTTTCTACCACTAGTGGCCCCTGGTACTTGAGGAGGTATGGAAACTCGTGGGAAACTCTAGAAGCTCTTAGAATTTCCTCTTAGCCCTAAATGCGACTTTTCTCTCACTTATCCCAAAAGAAGACAAGGTATATGACCCAAAGAACTTTAGGTCGATTGCACTTTACAATGTAATCTACAACCTCATCACCAAATTCATTGCACTCCACCTAAAACCTCTTCTCCCAATTATCATATCCACGGAGAAGACTGGTTATGGCATTGAAGGAAGGAAAATAATGGATAGCATCATCATGGCCCATGAAATAGTTCACTCCCTTCGGGTAACGCGAACCCTGAGTATGCTCATAAAGTTAGATCTCTCCAAATATTTTGAAAAATTAAGCTGGAATGATATAAAATAAATTTTGAAGGCCTTTGGCTTTGAAAATCGTTGTATCAATTGGGTCATCAATATCACTTCTTCTACTTTCTTTTCTATTTTTTTGAATGGCTATCCTACGGAAACTTTCAAACTAACTAGAGGAATTCTCCAAGGTGATCCACTTTTGTCTTTCCTCTTCATTCTAATGGTTGAAGGCCTCAATAGGAGAATAAAACCAGCCATCCAAGATATATCCCTGACTGTTCTATCGTTGAATGGGATGCACGCCCCTCACTCCCAAAGTTAATTTGTCGATGATACCCATTTTATGGGAACCCCTTCCGTACTAGAGGCCACCACTATGTAGGCCATCATTATGGACTTTAGTGAATCTTGTGGTACCTTGATTAACAAGACCAAGTCGTATATTTTTTTCTTCAACATGCCTTTGAGCATACAACAACATATTGCTATATTTCTTGGTTTTCCTGGGAGCACCCTTCCCTCCAAATACCTTGGCATGCCTCTGATTGATAATTCCCTCGGGAACATCTCCTCAAAGGACCTCCTCTCCTCCCTAGAGAGACTTCCTTCCTCTTAGACTTTCTTAACTATGAAACTACTGAGTTGCATTACCCTTATAAATTCTTTCCTACAAGTTATCCCCCTTTACCTCTTATCAGCTATGGCTTCCCCAAAGGTGGTTCTAAAAAATATTCACAACATCCAAAGAAACTTCCTCTGGTCGGGAGCTGGGGAAGAAATAAAATGGGATTTTATCAAATGGATGGACCTATGCAAACCCAAAATCTGGAGAGGATTGAGGGATCCTGAAATGATGAACCAAATTCTAAGTGCCAAAATCTAGTGGAGATGGATCAAAATACCTACTAACAGTTGGGAAAAAATTTGGCAATCCAAATAAGCGCCCAATGTGGAATACAACGATCTGATAAGAGGGAAAGAATAGTAGCAAGGATACCTAATTTGGAACGCTTCCTGGAATCACATGGATCTCATCAGCAATTATTGCTTCTAGGAAATCTGTGACAGGAACTTTGCACGTCTATGGACAGACTCATGGCAACAACTCCCACATCTTCAAGAGAAGGAAACTCTACAGGAGATCTTATATGAAAGTATCATTGATTCACGTAATCACTTAATTCATCACTACTAGAAGGAAAATACTGGGGAGAGCCAATGGAGAACCTGGGAAACCACAAATATAGAGTTGAACCTTCCTAAGCAAATCAACATCCAAGAATGGATGGATGAAATAGGCAGACAAAGGATTAGAATCAAGCAGGGACCAGACATTCTACGTTGGGGATACTATTCCTCAAGTAATTTTACTATTAAAGAAGGCTATCACCTAAAATCAGTAGCACACCTTCTTGACAAGGAAATAATATGGGATCAAATTTGGAATAGTGGCTATTGGCCCAAAATAAGCTTCTTCCTTTGGATGGTGGAAAGAGGATGCATCCTCACTTGGGACAACCTCCAACATCATGGGTTTATTAGACCCTCATGTTGTGCCTTATGTTCTCAAGGTATTGAATCTATCAATCACGTGTTAGATAGCTACTCCTTCAGCTCGCGAATCTGGGATCATATGGCTACCCTAATGCGCCAAACGGATCTTCAAATGCAAGATGTTATTGGCACTCTAAATTCATGGCACACCAATCTCTACAAGAACCTAATCCTCAATAAGATCTGGCAGCTCATTACGAGATTTATCATGTGGGAAATATGGAAGGAGAGGAATAGAAGAATTTTTAATGGGAGGAGACTCTCACACCAGGAATTCTGGAACAACATCAAAAAGCACATAATGGAAATGGTTGTAATTATGCACTGGAAGAAGGATGAATTTGAAGTTGAGGAGGGGGATAAAATGATTCTAAATATTTGGATCAAAGAACCACCTCTCTCGGGCATGCCCAATCCCCCTCCACTTACTCCTCTCAGTGTTTCATCCTAGCTTACCCCAATGGAGGGATTCATCAAACTCAACTTTGATGGAGCCTCCAAAGGAAATACGGGGAAGGCTGGATATGGAGGGGTCTTTAGAAATCATAGAGGCAAGATTATTTACATCTATGCGGGAGGTCTGGGAACCGATTCTAATAACTCTGTTGAGCCTTGGGATCTCTTCATAGGCCTCAAAACTACCTCCCACCAACGCTTCTCCCATTTAGTAATAGAAGGTGACTCAAGAATTCTCATTGACATGCTCCATCGCCTTCAGAATGGACCTCTCCTTCTCATATTTCCAAAAGCTAGAGGATCGAACACTTGATTTTTTCATTCGCTGGCCTAATACAATCACAAAGAATCACTATCATCCCATCCCATGGAAAACGTCTAGCTAACAAGGTGGCGTACTTTCTGGCCAACATGGGTGTCAATTCTCCTGAAGATGGTTTGTTTCAGATGTGGCCTCTTGAGTACCAAAATCCAACTTCACGCTCCTCTAAAGCCTTAGCTATGGAGGATTGGCACTCCCCGGATGGGGTGATAAATTATCAACCTGGGTGCATTTATGGTGACATAACAGGGGTGGAGGAGGAGGACACGACGGTTGTCAACGAGGAGGAGGTGGCGACATGGAACGTTGGGCTTATTAGATCCATCCCCCATTCTCGTAAAATGACATGACTGGTTTGCACATGCGGTGTTATTGCATGATAATGGCTTCCCTTAGTTCCTGTACTGGTCTATCCCTAGTTCATAAGGCTGACCGAGGATACATTTTGGTTTATTTCACCCTTGGGTCTGATTGGATTCTCACCGATGCTCCCTACGATGGTGGATTCCTTGCTCTCCGACGGTTTCAGATGTAGACAAAAAGGTCTCGGGTTTTTGAAGATAGTGAAGAACTTTGTAACATGGCCCATGAGCATCATCGCGCTCCTAACAAGTGAGGTCATGGACATCCTAGACGCTCTCAGGAGCATAATACTGTATCCATTTCCCACCGCCTTGCCACAATGACTAATACACTTCTAATAATTCACAATGACATCAAGGATATCAAGGAAGACGTGCAAGCCCGTATTTTAGAGCTTTGAGATAGGGTTCATATTCTGATAGACTGGTGTGCAGACATAGCAGAGCTCTACCACCTCCCCTCACCTTTTCTTTCCACAGCTGGACTGAACGAGAGCATTCAATGTTAGGATATTTTAATACTTCGTCCTTGTCCTACCTAGCATTATTTATTTTTCCTAGTAGTTGATGATGTCATTTTCACCCTAGTGGTGTGCAGATGTCATCCAGGATCCATCTACCACCTTCTGAGCCCTACATGCATAATTTTAGGACCACTTCAGTCAATTCCCTATTTTATAGGAACCAACTAAGTGTTACAGTGTAGTCCACCTGAGTTAGTTGACTCTTGTGGGGGATTGGAGCTCCGGATTCCACTGATTGTGGCCTCATGCGCCCATTTATGATTGACATGCATGACAAACTCACTATTGCACCCTCCTTAGTCAATTAACTGATTGTGACTTCATTTAGTTGAGTTTAGGTTCAGTTCAGTTGAGTTTGAGTCTTCTGGAGCACTCTAGTGGTGACAATTCCTATGATAGACCAATTGAGGTTCGAATTCTCCTGTGTGATTCAAATTCTCTCCATTGTATCATCATTTTTCATTATATTTTTTATTGGATCATGTGACATTATTCTACTCATATCTGAGTTATGTTGCATAATTATTCTTCAGCTTTTTTTTACTGCAGTTTTCACTCTTGTTCAACTTTTCTACTCATTCTTTCTTTGTGAGGTATCCTCGGCTCTTATATCTGTTGTGACTTAGAATTTCACATGGTATCAAATTTGAGGTCTCAGGTTCAATTCCCCTGAGCTACGTCGGAGGGGGGGTGTTGGAATATCAATACAATCGCATGGTATAACCGCCACACCTCTAGGAATATAAAAATGTGGACTAACCGCCACTCCTGGTAATAGAACCTTGTGCTTGGTTTCAAATGTTCATCATCATCTACAGGTTTTGGTGTAATGGAAAACCTTACATGGTATTAGAGCCATTAAGAGAATATTTTGAGCAGTTGCTTTCAGTAGTGCACCAGAAGCCTCTAGATTTCCACAACAAATCATGGTGTCATAGCATTGAATTCATTGGAGAAATCCAATGAGGTATAGCTAGGTGTGAAGTATCCGGATAAAAGTGCCTATTGTCCTAAATCAGTACTCAATGGTAGTCTACCTCCATTATTGATATTTGTTTGCAGGTTATTCAAATTTTTTGAGTGTTGCAGCAGTTTTGCTGCAGAAGCAGCAGCTTTCACCTTGTATTCACTCCAACAGTTGTAATGGACAATTTGAACTCTCCTCTCTCTCCCAATATCCTGACACCCTTCAATAACCTTGATTGGAGGGTTGATATGCAGATGGTATTGTGCAACAAATCACTGTACAGGGTGACGATGGGGAAGGATCCCGAACCAACATCATCTAGGGAGAAAACCAAGTATCTGAATAGATTGGATGAAGCATTTGGTTTCATGTCTATTCATATTTCCAGATATCTACTCTTCCACATAGAAGGATTGAAGAATCCAAGAGAGTTATGGTTGAATTTAGAGACCCTCTTCGACAAACAAGATGAGCTAAGAGGCCATATTTTGGAGAATGAGTTGATTTCTCTTCAACCGAGCAGTTTCGAGACCATTCATCAATTTTTTCAAAATTCAAATCTATGGTTATACAATGTAAGCAGAGTGGCATTGAGAATAAGGATGAGCATTTGGTGTTATCCATTTTGAGAAAGCTACGTCCTCAGTTCTCCATATTTTTCTCTACCTTCCATTCTGGGCAAATTTCAATCCTTGGTTGGAAGATTCCCTCCTTATATGTTTTCACTTAATCTCTCATCCAAGAACAAGATAAGTTGATCCAAATGGGCTCCTTGAAGGCCTCCAAACATCAATCTCTTATGGATGGAGAAGAAAAAAGTGTGAATGGGAAGGGGAAGCACAAGGGAAAGGATAAGAGGCCATATGAACCCAAGTAGAATACCATGTCAAGTCCATCAGAAGGATCCTCCATCTCTAATAAGGACAAATAGAAGGTATTTGATAAATCCAAGTGTTCATATTGCAAGAAAGAAAACCACCTAGAGAGATATTGCATGCAGAAGAAGATAGATCAGATGACCAAGCTTCTTGAACGGCACAACATTGCCCTCCAAAAAGGTGCAAGAGAGATTGATTCTAGAAGTGACTATGATGGTCATGAGAGATTCCATGCACTGAAGGCTGGATTTTAAAATTCACAATCCCTCCTCATAAATTCAGGAGCCTCCAACCACATGGTTTCCTCCAGAAAATCATTTTCTTCTTTAGATCTCAAAGATGGTCCGATTATTCACATGGGAGACAACTCTCAGATCTCTGCTGAAGGGGAGGGAACAGTACATATGGAGCATGGGAAGTTTAAAAAAATTATATTTGTGCCTTCTTTGTCAGCAAATGTGTTGTCTATATATCAGATGACTCACACAGGTTCACCGAAGAAAGTGGTATTTGGTCCTGACACAGTTGAGATTGCAGATATCTCTATTGGGAAGATTATAGCGAAAGGGTTTGCAAACCATGCCTCCAAGGCATATGAATTCTCTCATTTTTTCCATACTCTTTTCCTACCCCATTGGAATCTGATGAAGATCAGAGTGATATCTCTTCTAATGAATATGAGGATCAAGATCTTGATGTTGAGAATAAAGTTAAAGGAGATTCATATTCAGATCCATATCCAACACATGCTCCCAATCCATGGCCAAGGCCAATATGGGCTCACAAAGTCCTTGTAGTTGTTGGGAACACCGTCGGGGATCCATCTGACCATAGAACCACCAGATCTCAGTATCATGCAAAACTTGCACTGTGTCATGCAGATCCACTTCTCTCAGAGAGGTGCTACATGATGGTGGGGTTGATCCAAAATCTCTTGGAGAGACCTGCCATGGGGGATCTACAACCAAGCAACAGCCTCGGTTTTCTGACAAAGGGAACTCAAAGGTTCATGATTTGGACCACAATGAGTCATTCTCTCTAGTAGCAAGAAGGGTTCTTGAAAGATTCCTTTTGGAAAATACAACTTCTACACAGTGGGAGGTACATCAAAGGAGCAGATCTATATCCAAATCCAGATGTAGCACCTACATTGATCCTACAGAGGAGCAACTTGCCAATATTTTTACAAAGGCTTTCACTAGGGAAATTTTTATCCTTCTCTACTTAGTATGAAGGTTCTTTGAGTTCCCTACTGTTGTTCTTTTGAGGGGGGGTATTTTTCCTATGAGGTTTTTCCCCATTTCCATTGTTCATGGACAGTTCTTTATTTTTTATCATTTATTTTATTGTATGGGTGACCTTTGGTCTTAGTAACCAGGGCCCAGGATGAAAAAGTATGGATTAAGGGGGGGTGTTAGGATATTTTAATACTCCATCCTTTTCCTACCTAGCATTATTTCTTTTTCCTAGTAGTTGATAATGTCATTTTCCCCCTAGTGGTGTGCAGATGTCATCCAGGATCCATATACCACCTTCTTAGCCCTGTGCATCATTTTAGGACCACTTCAGTCAGTTCCCTATTTTATAGGAACCAACTAAGTGTTCCAGTGCATTCCACCTGAGTTAGCTGACTCTTATGGGGGGTTGGAGATACGAATGCCACTGATTGTGGCCTCATGCGCCCATTTTTTATTGACATGCATGAAAACTCACTATTGCACCCTCCTTAGTCAGTTAACTTATTGTGACTTCAATTAGCTGAGTTTAGGTTCAGTTCAGTTGAGTTTGAGTCTTCTGGAGCACTTCAGTGGTGACAATTCCTATGCTAGACCAACTAAGGTTCGAATTCTCCTATGTGATTCGAATTCTCTCCATTGTATCATCATTGTTAATTATATTGTTTATTGGATCATGTGGCATTAGTCTGCTCCTATCTGAGTTCTGCTGCATAATTATTCTTCTGCTCTTTTTTAATGTATTTTTCACTCGTATTCAACTTTTCTGCTCATTGTTTCTTTGTGAGGTATCCTCGGCTCTTAGATCTGTTGTGACTTAGAATTTCACATTCACCTCGGCTCTGACTCTGAGGCAGGAAATGAAATTCTCCATGAAGGGATCAAGGCTCATGCAACTTGTACTACCATGGTCAAGGAGGAGAGCCCGGTTGAGATAAAAGCGAGAAATGCAAAGATGGATGAAGCTATGATTTCCAGTATGATCGGTACCAAGCTCGAGACCACAAGCAATGTCAAGAAAGAAAGCGAGCCTCCAGCAACCCAACACTAGATGCGGCCAGACCCTTCGAAGTAGAGTTTACTCTCTGCTTGATATTTTTGGCATTATTCTACCTAAGCTTATTGGTCTTAGTTTTTTGTGTTTTCATACTACTGTCTACAATCTCTTATTGTTGATATTATATCTCCTAGTATGCTTAGACTGTGTTATGTTCAGGAAGATACTTTCCTATCTATGTCACATTTCTAAGTTTTTTTAGCAAAGGTTGTTTTCTCTTTCTGAGAGGCCTGATACTTCTATGTTTTTTATTAAGGGTTTTTTATCGTTTTGAGAGGCCTGAAGACTTTAGTTTTTAGGCTATTTTCTTCTAAGGAGAGGCATGACTGCTATGTGATATCTTGTAAAAGTTTTAGTGCTATAATGTAAATACTTAATTTCAAAAAACAAAAAAATAAGGGATTTTGTTGATTTTATTTTTATCTACTTTGAGAATTTTTTATTTTTAGATTCGGTAAGTTTGAGGGCCTTTTGCTAAATAATTTTTCGTTTATCATCCCAAACGGGTTGCACTTTTATATTTTATTTCTTGTGTTTAGTCCTCAAAAATTGGTACATACAAGAACTATCTATCTCTACTATGCCTTTGTAATCTTCTTCTAATGCCACAACTAAGGATGACCTAGCTACCATTCAAAATTTTAAACAATGGATGATCATATATTTTCTCTTCTTAAGGATTTGGTAAAATTCAAACATTTATAGCTAAGCAATTGATTGGTCTATTGGAGAACTTAGGTATGAAAACATCTAATTAATTGGTTGACATAGTTGAGAATGTCATATCAAAATCTAAAGAAATCTATCTAAATGAGTGATCTTAAATACCCAAATTAATCTAATCATGTCTTGACTAACATATATCATCCCCATAGATAATAAAGTTATCATTCCCCTCAATATTAAAATTATTTTGAAAAGTTATAATATTAAATAGAAGAAAGGAACATAATTATCATTGGGGAATGTAGATATATATGTTGGTGTTATAGACGCTCTAGCAGTGGAGCAACTTTTGCAATATCAAGGTGACTCAATTGGTTATATGGACAATAAATGGAAGCATAGCAACACCAAGAGATTGAGTTCATTTGGAGAACACATTAAATTAACCTTGAAGGATGGTAACCCATGACAATGATTTGTATCCAGCTAAGATTCAAGCTAAAGGAAATAACAACTTTACTTAATCTCTCTAGTGAACTTAACCAAATGTTTTGTATTAAGACAAGGAAAGAAACCTGAAGTTTAGTTGAAGATGAAAAAACAATGGTACCCATTTATTGGAAGATATCTCTAGCTAGGAAACTTGAAATTCAGTCCTTATTGTTTACAACAAAGGCCATGTCACATAGATTCTAAGATTCACCCAATATGCCACCATTTGTTAAGTCATCAACACACCCTAAATTTCAAATTTTGGGTACCCCTTTCACTTAGATGATTTTGGATATTTTTTATTTAGTCATCTTGAGAGTTTTCATGGTATCTTTTTCCATAGATTGTTTTAAGTCATTTGAAGTCTAATTGATTTATGCTTTGCTTTAAAAAATTTGTACTTTAATTTTTTTGAAAAAGGAAGCTTTGATATCAAAATCTTAGATTGAAAGTCAATTCCTTTGTTGAGCTTAAAAAAATTTGAAGTTTGTGGTGTTCCTATGAGATTTTATTTTCCTAGAAATGCATCATATTCATTCAATTTATCACGCCAATTAAAGTCTTTTAAACCCACCGCAGCAAAGTATTAAAACTCACCAAAAATGTAGTGACCCTATATTACTTTCTAGTTAGATTACTTTCACTAGAAGTAAAGTTTTAGAAACAATCGCAAACAAATATTTATTCTTTCACCACATCGTATGTTATGTGGAGTTTCTAGTGAACTTGCAACACAGAGAATTCACACCCAAACACTGCATTAAAGTGCATCAGATCCTCCTTAAGAAGCATTATTTCCAAGTCTTTTACATCAGTGATAAATTATGATGTAGATTGGGATTTTGAACCATCCTACATTGAAGTCCTATTCCATTAGTGCCAAATAGCCATTATATATTGTATAAGGTTGAACAAAAAAAATTACAATAAATGGAAGTTTATAAACACACCACAATATAAAATATGAAAGATTTTGCACTCATCGAGCCGAAGGAAAATATTTTCACCTCATACAAGATTGATTTATTCTTTCCTTCTTATCACTATTTCACTTGGACAAAAGATATTTAGATGCCCATTATGATATTCCATTCAAATTTTAAAACTTGGTCGTGAAGCTTCCATTTTTTACCATTGTTGTCTAATCATACATTTATGAAGTGAATCCACGTAATTCCTAGCTAAATATTTTCCATAATGAAATCATAGTTCTTTAAAATGTGGAACATTTTGGCTAAGATTGAATCATATACGCTACCTTCAACAACAAATACTAACTTCTTCTCTATATTAGATATCAACATTCAATTAGCAACAAAATCCTACTCTGTAAATCTATTGATATCATCAACAATTGTAGCTAAGTTTACTTGAAATTTTTGGGAGAGTGTGATCGTTTGTAGGTTGGTGAAGGTTGTAGCAAAAAAAACGTAGTTTGGTGCTGGTAGGGTTTCATTTCTAACCTTTTTCATGATGGAGGAAGACCTCCATCTTGTAGATTATTCTGAAGACAATCTATCTAAGGAGGTTGTTTTTGGTGTGAGTGTATGTGGGTTGGTGTGGTAACATTTGGAATCTTCTGACAAAAGGGAGTTCCAATCCAATCTCACATCGAACTGAAGTAATTAGGCTCTCTTTTGTCAAGTACGTAGGAGGGTCATCTATCTTTCCAGTTTCTTTCTCTAGGGTGGGAATTATAACGGGGAAGAATCGACACTTGGAACGATAGGTAAATTCTACAGTGGTATCTTCACATTGTGTCGTCAGTACGAAAAATTGGGTGAATCTGTGCTCGTCGGAAGGTGACATTCAATAGGATATTCAATGTGTTGAGTACAAATCCATAAATTCTCAAGGGTCTCCTACAAAGGTTGGAAGTAGAGTTTAGGAGCTGAAAATTGCTGTTGTGGCCAATGATTTTGTTGGTTCAATGGTTTTGGTCGAAGAACTAAGTGGAGGGATCCATTTTTTCACTGTGTCAAGTTGTAGAAAGTGCCAGAAACATGTCATAAAATCGAGGGGGGTGGAATATACTTAGTGGTAGGAGAGAAAGTATGTGTAGAGAAGGTTGGCCTTCTTACGGGTAAAACTCTTGTAGGTAAATTCCTTGACTAGAATATGAACATGGATAGTATGAATGGGTGGATTCATATGGTATGGGCATCTTTGTTGGGATATGAACCGACATTTCATCTCCTGGAAAAAGGTTGGATTGGTTTCATCTTTCGCACAAATGAGGATTCTTTTAGGGTTTTGAATGGGATTAGTTGGCTTTGTGACAGTGCTTATCTCTCACTTAAGCCTTGGAACCCAAAATTTGATGTCCAAGATGAGTTTGTCCAATCAACATATGTTTGGTTGAAATTGCATAGTCTACCAATGGAGTTCTGGAATGATCATTCCCTACGGGCTATTGGTGATACTTTAGGAAAATTCATTTTTGTGAATAATTGTTACAAGAGTATTAATGCCCCATTTGATTTTTATAATACTTGTGGATATTGATGTAGGCATTGGTATTTTTGAAAGTATGGAGTTAGTTGTGGGTGAGTCTCAATGCACTTAGGTTTTAGACTACCTAAATTACCCTTTCCAATGTATTTGTTGCCATCAATATGGACACATTATGAAAGATTGTTCTAAACCATTTCAAAAGAAAAATTGGAAGAAGAAGGAGATAAAGTTTCTAATGTTGATAGACAATTGGGACATAAATATGATTGCAACTCTCTTTTAGAGTCTGGGGTTTATGGATCTGGTATGCCTGGGGGTTTGATTGTTGCGAAGGGAAAGGATATTGAGATCCCTTGTATGGATGAGAAGAACTTGAAAGTGGGGATATTTCTATCCCATTAGTCCTTTAAAATAGGCCACAAATGCCTCTAGTGGATACAACTGTGACACCACCTGGTTTGTTCAATTTCTCCCCTGCTCAATTACAAAAGATTGATGCTCTTTGGAAGGAAATTGCTCCTCTTTTGAGTAAGTTTGTTATAATTTCTCCTTCTCAGTATATTCTTGTCCCTGATGATGATGATCAGACGGGGGACGGTGTCCTTGTAAAGGGTGATGAAAAGATGGGTTTTCTAAGGGGTTTGAGAGGTCGTCTACCTGGGTCTGACCCTAAATTGAAATTAGATATATTCCCTAACAATTACCTAGTGGCTATACTATCAAGGGACTTAGAATCTATGGTTGGAGGGAACTATTCCTTTGTAAATGTGTCTTGTAATGATGATACCTCTCCAAGGAAGTGGGCAGGGGCATTATCAATTGAGGCCTCGATCTATGACTCAAGGTGGTCAATATTCTAGGGGTCTTGGATTAGATTTCCCTAGGGAGCCTGGTGGATCAAGAGTTGGGCATAAATCAAAACTAAAACATGAACAAGCCAAATATATTAAATAATTTCATCAAGGGAAGCAATATTTACTTCCAGGGGTTATTAGAATAGAGAAAAACCCCAATAGGGTTTCCTCATGAAGATATGCTTCCTCAATATTCAAGGTTTGGAGGGGTAGTATAAAAGAGTGGACCTCAAAAGGATAATTTCACAAGATTTGTCAAATCTAATCTTCATTCATGAGAGAATGGGATCTTGGGATTCATTGGTTAGGGATTTAAGGTGGATGTTGGTGAATTGGTATTTTTTGGTGTTGGACACTCAAGGTTTTTTGGGGGGTATTATTACAGGTTGGAGTTATAATTTAACCCTAATCAACTCTTTTGTTTTTTTCTAAGGCCTTTGCACCAAACTCTTTAGCCATAGACTTAGCATTAAGATAACCCTTGTCAATGTTAATGGCCCCTATGATGGAAAAGAGAATTTATGGTCTTCTTTGATTTATTATAAGTGGATTAAAGGAGAAAATGTGTTATTGGGTGGATACTTTAATTTTACAGTGAATCGTGGTGAGATTTGGGGTTCCTCTACCTGACATGACAGATTTATAGGTTTTTTTCTTGGATGAAATTGGATCCTTAGGTTGGGTGGATGTGGAACCTTTGTAGCTTAAACCCACTTGATCTTTTGGTCGAGGGAGGTTGGGATCTCCAAGAGACTGGACTAATTTTTGGTCCACCGTTACATTCTAGAAAATTTATGTAGGTATTGATCCTAGGTGGGTGTTGCGAGATATTCATATCATTTTCCTATATATTTGGAGTTGAGTTTAGGAGTGGATAAGCTAAAATATCCTTTTAAATATAATTCTATTTGGGATGCAAAAGAGGATCTCCAGGCTCTAGTCAAGTCTTCTTGGAAAAATTTTGTTGCAACTTGTGAGGAGTCAGCTTGTTCTTAGTTTGGAGAATTTCTTCATATGCTTAAGGAAAAAGCTATACCTTGGGACACTAAGAGACTTAAGGCTCGGGATTAGACTTAGAGGGAAGTTAAACATAATTTGTAGATAGTGGAAACCCAAATGGACTATTTAGTGAAGAGGTTTGAAGTGAAATTAAACAGATGGAAGCTTTAAAGAATAAACTACTGCTACATAGAGAAAAATATAGCAAGCTTAAGAGAAGGGAAACTTGGTTGAGTCTTCAAGACCATAACACAAAGTTTTTACATAAGTTTTCAAACTTTCGAAAAATTCAAAATACTATTTGGGAATTGCGAGACTTTGAGGGAAACAAGATTAGAGGATTCTAAGGTTTGGCATCTTTGGGTGTTAAGAAATTTTCAGATATTTTTAAGGAGCTTGAGAGAGCAAACATTGGGGAGATATTAAAGTTAATTCCATATTTCCCTCACACAATAGAAGCTGAGGACAATGTAGAATTGTTTTCTGAAGTCTCCAAGGAAGAATTATTAAAGGTCCTAATATCTTTTAGAAGGATAGGATTTGAGGTCCTAATGGATATCATGTGGAATTATATTTGGACTTTTTTTCTGTTATTGGAGAGGATTTATTAAGGAGTGTGGAAGAGGTAATATTAACTGGGAAGATTCCTGGGAATTTTAATTCAAATTTCGGTGCTCTGATCCCTAAGATGGATTTGTTAGGATAAGTAATACTCCAACCTTTGTCCACCTTAGTATTATTTCCCTTTTCCTAGTATTGGATGATGTTGTTAACCCATTAGTGGTGTGCAGTTGTCATCTAGGACTCATTATCCACTTGATGCGGCCTCCATGAATGAATTTAGGGCATGCAGATTCAACTCCCTACATTTTAGGAGCTAAATCAGTGATCTGGTTCAGTCCACCTGAGTTCATGACTGCAGTGGAGGGTTTGAGCTATGATTGCCACTGATTTTCAACTAATACACCCTCTCTATCCTTATTTGCATGAGAAACTCACTGATGCGCCCTTCATGATCAGTTAACTAACAATAGATTCAGTGAACTAACATTCAGTTGAGTTTGGAACCTCTCGAGCACAGTAGAGGGGATAATTCCTATGCTAGACAGACATGGATTCGAATTCTCTCTATTGTACTATATTCTTTGACTATATTGATTAATGGAATATAACACTAGCTTTGATGCACATATGAGTTTCTTTGCATGTTTCATTTTACTACTCAATTCTTGCTAGATTTCACCGCAATTCTTCTTCCTTGCTAATTCTTTCATGGTGATATTTTATCAGGCTCAATGATCCATTGTGTTACCGAATTTCGCATGGTATCAAAGCTCAGCAAAGCTGGTTTATCTTCATTTTGAGAGTTTTATACAAGATTTTGAGAAGTTTTTCAGTGCAGCAATAATAGTTTGCATTCGCTCCAGTAGCTACATATGGAGAATTCAAATGCTCCTTTGACACCAAGAATCCTGACGCCCTTCAATTATCTGGATTGGAGGGCAGATATGCAGATATTCTTGCGCAACAAGAGTCTATACAGGGTCACAATGGGCAAGGAGGTTGAACCTCGGGAAACTATTAATAAAGAATAGTACATGAACAATTTAGATGAGGCTTTTGGTTTTATGTGTTTTCACATATCCAGAGACTTACTCTTCCATATCGATGGATTGAAAACCCCAATGGAGTTCTGGAAGAATATTGAAACTCTATTTGGTAAGAAATATGAGTTGAGAGGCCATGTTTTGGAGAATGAATTAATTTCTCTTCAACCCATCATTTTTTAAACCATACAGTAGTTCTTTTCAAATTTCAAGTCCTTGGTTATGCAGTGCAAACAATGTGGAATTGACAAGAAGGACAAGCAGCTGGTATTATCCATCCTAATCAAGCTTGGCCCTGAATTTTCATTATTTGTGTCTACCTTCCACTCTGGGATATTGTCAATCCCCAATTGGAAAATTCCTTCTTTAGATGCATTCACAGAATCCCTGATCCAAGAACAAGACAAACTTATTCAAATGGGAGCCATGAAATCCTCCAAGAATCAGGCCCTTATGGACGGGGAGTCCAAAAGTGCGAATCCTAAAGGGAAGCAAAAGGGAAAGGACAAGAAGCAATCTGAATCCAAGCCAAAGGAGAAGCCTAATCCATTAGAAGGAGCCTCCAACTCCAAGAAGGATAAGCAAAATAGGTTTGAGAAGACTAAGTGTACTTATTACAAGAAAGGAAACCATCCAAAGAGTTCTTGCATGAAGAATAAGATAGATCAAATGACCAAACTTCTTGAATAGAACTACATTTCCCTCCCAGAAGTCGTAAGGAAGATTGATTCTAGAAGTGAGATAGATGATCATGAGATATGCCATGCACTGAAGGTTGGATTCTCACAATCAGAAGCCTTCCTCATAGATTATGGAGCCTCCAACCACATTGTTTCCACCAGAGAGTCTTTTTCCTCTCTATATATCATTGATGGTCCTAATATTCACATCGAAGATATTTCACAAATCTCTGTTGAAGGGAAGGGAATAATACAACTGGAGCATGGAAAGTTCAAAAATGTTATGTGCATGCCTTCCTTGGAAACAAACTTGTTATCTGTTTATCAGATGACACACACGGGTTCACCAAAGAAAGTTCTTTTTGGACCTAACACAATTGAAATTGAAGAGATCTCATCTAGGAAGCTAATAGTGAAAGGTGTTGCAAACCATTACTCAAAGGCATATGAATTCTGTCACCTTTTTCCATATTATCTACCTACTCCATCTGTACCTAATGAAGATCAGAATTATGCCTCTTCTGATGATCCACATTCTGATTCTGAAGATGAGGACCAAGTTGAATCAAATATTGATATTGAGTATGAATATCCAGCACCTTCTCCCAACCCATGGCCAAAATGGTCTCAAAAATTCCTTGAAGTTGTTGGGAACGTAGAGGAGATCCATATGACCATAGAAGAACCAAATCTCAGTATCGAGATGAAAACCTTGCTCTATGTCATATAGATCCACTTCTCCTAGAGAGGTGCTACATGATGGTAGAGTCTAATCCATATTACTTCAAAGAGGCTTTCCATGATCCAAGATAGCAGGCTAACATGGATGAATAATTTGAGTCACTACAGAACAATGAGACATGGGATCTTGTCTCTCTTCCCCAGGGAGAAATCTATTCCAGTGCAAGTGGATCTACAAAACAAAAGTTGCTTATGATGGATCTACAACCAAGTACAAAGATAGGTTGGTTTCCAAGGGGTAATCACAAGTTCATGGCTTGGACTACAATGATACATTCACCCCAGTAGCAAGAATGGATTCTATAAGACTTGTTTTGGCAATTACAGCTTCGAAATAGTGGGAGGTACATCACATGGATGTAAAGAGTGCCTTCCTACATGATGACTTAGAAGAAGAGATATATATGAAACAGCCCAAGGGGTACACAGTGGATCCATCCTTGGTATGCAGACTAAGGAAATAATTGTATGGGCTCAAGCAAGCCCCTGGGGCATGGTATGCCAAAATGGATTCCTCCTTACTGTCACAAAAGTTCGAAAGATGCAAATATAACTGCAATGTCTACATGTAGTAGAAGGGAGCTTTCCTATTGTTGAATGTATTGTATGTGGATGACTTGCTCATCACCAGTGGTTCATCTACTGGATTGAATAACATCAAGTATGCTTTGATCAAATCCTTCTCCATGAAAAATATAGGGTTGCTGGAACAGTTTATTGTCCTTGAAGTAACTCAAAAAGCTTCAGGGATCATGATTTCACAATCTAGGTATTCATCTAAATTGCTCAAAAATTTCCACATGGCTGATTGCAAAGAAACAACTTTCCTTCCTATCTGGCATCAAATTGGAAGAAGGTGGTTCTACTCCTTTGGTTGAAAGCACCTTGTACAAGTAGCTGATTGGAAGATTATTGTACTTGACACATTTGAGACCATATATGTCTTATGTTGTTATTGTTGTGGCAAGGTACATGCAGGAGCCACATGAGCTGCATTGGAAGGAATCAAAGAGAATATTTCACTATGTGTAGGGTACAAAAGAGATTGGGATTCATTATTTTGTTGGTGCTCAGTTAGATCTAGTTGGTTTTACTGAATCAGAATGGGAAGGAGACAACACTGACATGGAAATATAATTCAAGCTACGTGTTCATGTTGGGATCAGGACCAATCTGTTAGTCAAGCAAGAAGCAAGCAACACTCGCACTCTCTTCAACGGAAGTAGACTACAGAGGGATTGTGAATGCAACTATTCAGGAAGTTTGGTTACATGGAATCTTAACAGAGTTTGGAATTCGCACTTCTCCTTCAGTAGATATTTTATGTGGTAATCAAAGTGCCATAAAGATCTCCAATGATTTAGTTCATTTGTAAAGAACCAAACACATTGAGGTTCATATGCACTACATCAGGGAACTAGTGCACAACAGGACCATCACAGTGCATTATTGTCCTACAGAGGAGCAGATTGCAAACATTTTTACAAATTATTTCACTCAGAAGATATTTTCCTATCTCAGATCTCTACTTAGTGTGAAGGCTGCTTGAGTTCACTGCTGTTCATTTTTTAGGGGGGGTTAATTTCCCATGAGGTTTTCCCCATTTCCTTATTTTCATGAACAGTTATTTTTTATTATTGATTGTTTGGGTGACCTTTGGTCTCAGTTACCATGGCCCAGGTTGTCTAAGTTTGGATTAAGGGGGGATGTTAGGATAATTAATACTCTAACCTTTTTCCACCTTAGTATTATCTCCATTTTCCTAGTATTGGATGATGATGTTGACCCCCTAGTGGTGTGTATTTTTCATCTAGGATTCATTATCCACTTGATGCTCCCTCCATGAATGAATTTAGGCCATGCAGATTCAGTTCCCTACATTTTAGGAGCTAACTCGGTGATCTAGTTCAGTCCACCTGAGTTCATGACTGTAGTGGGGGGTTTGAGCTCTGATTTCCACTGATTTTCAACTAATGCACCCTCTCTAGCCTGATTTGCATGATAAACTCACTGATGTGCCCTTCATGATCAATTAACTGACAGTAGCTTCAATGAACTGACATTCAGTTGAGTTTGGAACCTCTGGAGCACTGTAGAGGGGATAATTCCTATACTAGACAGACATGGATTCGAATTCCTCCTGGGTAATCGAATTCTCTCTATTGTACTATATTATTTGACTATACTGATTAATGGAATATCACACTAGTTTTGATGCATGTATGAGTTTCTTTGCATGTTTGATTTTACTGCTCAATTCTTGCTAGATTTCACTGCAATTCTTCTTCCTTGCTAATTCTTTCGCTGTGAGATTTTCTCAGGCTCAATGATCGACTGTGTTACAGAATTTCATAGGATTTTCCTGAGACCTTTCATGGATATAGATCGATTTTCTTATGTAATTGTGTGTATAATATCATTTCTAAGATATTATCTATGAGGCTAAATCGTACTCTATCTAGGCACATTTCTCTATAGTAATTTGGGTTCATAAAAGGAAGATTCATACATGAGGTTGTTGGTTCAGCCCAATAGGTTCTTCACTCCATACATAGGATGCATATTCATACCACTAGCATAAAATCATACATGTCTAAATCTTATAACAAGGTATGATGGTTGTATCTCAAACTCCTCTTGATTCATCTGGGATTTTCTCTTCCACTAGTGAAGTGGATAATGGGTTGTGCTACTTCAACCACTTCATTGTGTTAATTAGTGGCTCAGCCTCTACATTCTTTCAGTATACTAGAGGGATTCATCAAGGATGTTCATTGTGTCTCACCTTTTCTATTCTTATTAGTTGTAGATGGACTCAATAGGTCTATTCATGAGGTAAGAAATCACCAAATAGTTACAAGGAGTACAAGTAGGAAGAGAGGTCCATCTCACACACTTTTTTTTTGTTGATGATATCTTAATTTTTGGTCTTGGTTTAGTCAAGGAAATCCAAATACTTAAGGATATTTTGGATTTGAATGTTGTTGCTACTGGAATGGAAGTAAACTTGGGTAAGTCTGCACTTAATTATTATGGAATGGAAGCAACATTATCTAAAAGGAATGCTAGGATTTTCTCTTTTCAACATTTGTATATTGAAGCAGGAATTAAATATCTTAGTTTTACATTAAATCCAAACAAGTATAGGAAGGAGTATTGGAGATGGTTGTTATCTAGAATAGAGCAAAGGATATCATTCTAGCATATATTAGCACATATTCCCAATGGAATTCTAGAATGAATTAGGAAATTTTGTTCAAAGTATTTGTGGAAGGGTTGTAGTTATTATAAAGGATCACATATAGCAAGATGGAGGCTAATTGTTACCCCTAATAATTCCAATGGATGGGGGTTAAAATACATTCACTTGTTTGGATGTTCACTTGCTGCAAAGTCCCTTTGGAAAATGATATCCAAGGATAGTATATGGATTAGAATAATCACTCGGAAATGCATTGCCCCTAATTTAGTAATTGATTAGATCATATTTGTGAGAATGAATACACTAAATGTCTCTAACCAATGGAAGGCTCTTACATTAGCTTTTCATGGTATTGGTAAACACTTGGCATGGATAATAGGTGGTGGGTCTCAAGTGAGGATAATGCAATTCTAGGATGTGGATAGGTAATATTTATCCTAAATGAGCTTGTTACCCACCTTCAGGAAATGGGTGTTTGTGCTTTGAACAAGATACACAAGCATGTGGATACCAATTTCTAGACATAGGGTTGGATCTCAACACAGGACCTTGGCTTAGAATATAATATTGCACAATCTTAGAAAATTATTTGTCATAACTAAGAAGAGAACATGTCAAATTAAAGGATACTCTAGATGATATCTCTTGGGATTGGAATAAAGAAAGGGGAGACTACATTGTCAAACTTGGATCTGATTTGGCTCTTCAACCTCCTATTGAAGGAGAGGAGGCTTGGTGGTGGACTAAATTATGGAAGGTGAGAGCTCCCTCTAAGTGTACTCTTTTCATGTGATTGTTGTTGAAAAGAATAATTTTGACATGAGACGGACTTCAAAGGATGAATAAAGTTGGGCCAATCTAGTGTTACCTTTGTGAATCACATGAAGAAACTAGCTCACACCTCTTTATGAGTTGCCCTTTTTCTGTGCAGTTTTAGAAGGAAGTGGAAGGATCTGTAGGAATCCATAACCAATGGACTAAAGAGTATATTCAAGACAACTTCAAGGTCTAGTTTTAAAGGAGGGAACTATAAAAATATAGGGTCATACCCTATCTTGTAATTTGGAGGATTTGGCTAGCCAGAAATGACTGTCTGTTTAAGTAAACAGACTCCTTCATTCCAGGTGTGCTCTTATTTTTCCATTATCAAGTTCATGTAAAGACTAAAAAGGATCAAAGGATTGAATAATTGGTAATTTACAAGTCATCCCCATGGGCATCCTTTGTTGGATCCAAACAAAGAAATGGGTTGACTTGCGGCTTGGGTTATGTTTTTTTTCTCTTGGAAGAACACTTCTACATAGGGAAGGAAAATATAGGTCAAGGGACAAATAATTAATTTTGGGGGAATTCTGGGATCTATCATTTCTTATGAAGTTTGCACTAAATAAAGGAATGGTAAAGATGCAATTTTATGGGGACTCGCCCCTCACTATCAAACGGATGCAAGATGAATTCAAGGTACAAACTTCAATATTGCATAATATAGCCCTTCATTTGAAAGAGTTGGCCAACCAATTTCAGGGGATTTCCTTCTCACACATCTTTTGGGAACTAAATGTATAGGCTCACACACTATCCAAGGAAAGATTGAATGGTTTACATAATCAAATTATGGAAGATGAATATAGGAGGGGTTCTCTTATTTATACCAATTCATGCTCAGTTTTAGATTTTTGAATCTATGTCTGTGGGTGGGTAAAGCCATGTATTATATCAGTCTAACTTATTGAACCTTGTGTTGTGGATAGTCTTTAAAGGAACAATTTTTTCAGTGAGTATGGGTAGTGGATATGTTTTGATAAAGTCTTCTCTAAAGGATCCATCTATCAAATTCATGAAGATTATATTTTGGTTTCTTTCTTGAAATAAAAATAAGCTTTTTTCTACGAAAAAAAAAGCTTTGAACTTTTCATGTTTTTTTCTCAAAGTTAAATAAGTTCTATATTTTTTTACAGAGTTTATCATAGAAAATAGAAAGTTAGGAAAGAAGCCTGAATTCTCTTTTTGATGATCAATGATATTGTTATGAATTATCAAGCTTTGCCAAGAATTAAAGAAAACATCATGCTCATGATGCTTTAATTGATTAATTTATAAATAGTACAAGATATTTCAAATTTAAATTTTTATACTAACAACGATATGTCCTAGTATAAAGAACATAGTTGGGTGACTCTTGTTGTTGGTTGTGGAGCCAGATCTTCTAGTCTCATAGATGATATTGTATTAGCCGTGTTTGTACCCCAGTTCTATATGATGTGTAGGTGGACTGTACACTCACCCCAGCGGGGGGGTGTGGGGGGGCATCACCCCCCCATGGGGTTCCAGGGGGGCCCATCCCCCCTGGCTAGGGGTTCCGGGGGCCAGCGGTCCCTCGACGGGGGTTCGGGGGCAGCGCCCCCGAGAAATGGGGGTTCGGGGGCAACGCCCCCGAAGGAACTTTTTGGGGCTATTTTCGCCAGCTGTTTTGCGGGCCCATGGTTTTGGGTATCCCGTGGTATTTTCCCATTGTATTTCCCTTATAAAAGAAGGACATTGTAATACGGCTAGGGTTGATGTATTAGGTTTTATGCATTGTAAAGATCTTTGAGATCTGGAGAGAGACTGTGAAAAACAGAGAAAAGGAAGTGCAGCGGTTGTGCTGCAGGTTGTATCCCTTCATCTTGTTGGACGGTAATAATAATAAGGACTGGCAAATTCAGTGTGGACGTAGCCCAAGTTGGGTGAACCATGATATATCTGTGTCTCTCTTGTAATGTGTATGTGTGATTATATTTGCATTTCTGTTTATTGTTATTGCTCTGCGATCCTGTTTTTCTAACACTTGTTGTGTTTAATCATGTAGATAACATTCCCCAAAAGTGAAGAAGAAAATCGAAACTATTTAGGTCCCAGAATTAAGTGACAATGAAATGGAAGATCCTTTAGAACCATTTGTGTTTGTCATTAAACTAGTCAAACATATTGAACTTTCCAAGCCAATTTTTAAGGCTACCAAAGCTAGCATTGGACCTTAGCAATTGCCTATATGGGGAGAAATTTATAAAAGTTTTAAAGAGGAATATTTTCTTGATGTGTGTTGATGTAATTGTAACTTCGGAATCTATTTCACCTATGTATATTGTATTCCTATAGAGATGTTATTATTCCTCTATACGGAAGTGTCGTCACTTATATTGTAAGTGTCGTAACTTATACTTGATGGGTTATTAGACCACCTTGATGGGGTCGGCCATGTATGAGTCATGTGGGTAAAAGGGTTATTAGAACACCCTATTGGGGGTCGGCCCTGTCAGCATTATGTTATGTGGTTGTTGTGGCCACAACAGATCCCATGCTTATCCAAGCATGGGAACCCCCCCCCCCCCAATTTTAATAAATGCAAAGGTATTTGGGTGAGTCATCTTGAAAATTCTGGATTTTGATTTTACCTCTAAAATTCTTCACCCATGATTTTGATCTGCTTGTTTGTAATGGTTTGATCATTTCTTCCAAAGTGTTTCGGTCTGAAAGGAGACAAAATTTTGAATATTTTGTTGACTATTATCTTCATCCCGAAACCTGACATTTGGAAAGCCCAAAACCCGCAACCTGACAGATGCGGGTTGCGGGACTCTTGTTTTATGTTTTGATTTTGATGAATCCGAAGTCCGCAACCCAACGGTTGCGGGTTGCGGAATCATTCTTTAATAAAATTTTAAAAAAAAATAAATAATTACCCCGAAACCCGAACCCCACAATGGCGGCATTCAGCTTTTGGGATTGTGATTTTTTGTTTATTTGGTGTGTGCTCCCAAAACCCGCAAACCGTAGTTTCGGAGTGCAGCTTTCGGGATGGTTATTTTACATCACAGGTTTACGTTTCCGAAGCCCTCTACCCGCACAGTCGGTTTTCGGCTTTCAGAAATCCTTTTATTTCCATTTGCAGACCCGCAACCCGCAAATCCGCACTTTCGGGTTTCGGCTTGCGGGATCTTTGAATAAGAACTTCCTGCAAATTTTTTGAGCCCCATTCCACGTTCCGCCCCGGTTAATCTCAGCCGTCCGTCTGTTATAATCTTGCAGTCATGTTGATTTTGGGCAGTCAGTCAAGTCAGGCCTTCCATTTTGTCTTTTGAAAGTTGGTTCTGCCAAATTATCATTTTTTTTGTGCAAATCCATGACAGCAAACACTAATACCAGTCTATCAGTTAGTTCATGTTGGATGGACGCCATTTTTTCCGCCTTAAGTCCGCCATGTCTGGACTCGATTTTTGACATCTTGTCGTCTTTTGTTCCACTTCTTAATGATCGAATTTGTTACGTGCATAGAATTGATAGCCTGTGTACTAGAACTCTTAGTCGAGACCGTTTTGCACATCAGCTTTGTCACCATAACCTTCATCTCCATTATTAATCACCAGTCATAATTATTGATAGGATATGGCTTATAATGATGTGATCGTAAGGCAATTCGAAATCATGCAAGCAGTAATTGAACTCATACTTCACACAGGCCTTGATTCGACTGGCACATACCTCATCTTTTGTCATTACAATTAATGTAATTACAATGAATTGATTGGATAACTTTAATCATTGCAGATCTCCCCGCCCGATTATCATCGACCTGTTTGCTGGGCTTTAAATAGCATTTAACATTAAAGTTCCAGTTCATCCATTGCCTTCTGAAACAGGAAACACTCTGTTTGGCATTCTTCTTATATCCTTCTATCCGAGACTCATTCAGAATGAGCAATATTCATGCAGATGGTGAATTTCTAATTTTCATATTGAAAATGAAGAGCTCTACCCCTTGTTATATCAAGAAATGTTGTCACCACCATTTGATGCAGGGGTTCCTGATCTTAGCAGCGGTAGCAGTGAGGAAGACTTCGAAACTTTGTCTACCTACATTCACAACCCCGAGAAGCAAAGAAAGGAAATTCTGGAGGGATCAACAGATCTTGATACTGATGTTATACAAGATTTTATAATCAATGAAGAACCTGACGTGCTAGATACCGTTCCTGAAGTAAATCCTCTAATGGATTTCTCTATTTTTGACAGTGCGTTCTCCGACCCCGAATTTCCTACCACGGATGCTCTGCAAGCTTCACCACCTATCGATGCTAGTGAGCAATCTATGATTAAATTTTTATGGTGCCACGAAACCTTATCAGATTAAAGAACAAGTCTTTCTTTTGTGAAAGGTGGCGGAAAATCTTTTTAGCTTAAAGGTAGCAAGATTTCTTGGATTGATGGTTAGATCCGATTTTGTAAATCTCTATTTTGTAGAATTTCTCCTTTTGGAACTCTGATGTATAAAAGGAGGAATGTTTCCCTTAGTAAAGGGTTGGGAATTTTGGAATTGCAATTCAGTGGGAGTTTGGACTGAAGATACTCTGTTTATCAGAGTCATTGTAATTTTTGTACAAGACTTCTCTACTCAGGAAAGTTATCTTTTAATTCACCTCCTATTGTTCTTCAAATTTCTTTGGGAATTGTTGAGTTCGTGTTTCAAATTTGTCATCGGTTATGTGTTTAATCCTTTGCAGGACATTCATTAATGCATAAGATCTCTCATATTGATTTCTCTATATGTCTGGATTATGCTTAAAATTGTTTTATTAAATTTCTTTAATTGAACGTTTTTCACTTTTATATTTCTGCAAATGATTCGATGCAAATAAACATGTATAATCAAACGTTAATTTTTCAATTAACACAATGATTACAGATCAGGTATTTGAATAAGCTCAAACATTTTGAAGAGTTGTCACTTAATTTCTTAATTGATAAAACTTTAAATTAACAAGTGAAAAACCCGAAGACATTTATGTTCAAGGAACTTACTACTTGTTCATCACACTTCAATTCTGATCTGCACAACATCATTTTCCCCTTTAGGTCAGATCTGACTTAGAATAGGTTCTTTCCTTAGGTAGGTTAAGATAGTTTCATTAGTCAGCTTTTATGCCCCGTTTTCTGTTATAGGAAAACTGATCTTTCAAGATCAAATCTTTTACTCATAGAGTGCCGGCGGAGGCCAAATATCCGTGGGTGATCACCACACCAAACAGCTCAAGGATAGAATTTCCCTTGCATAGGGTATTTCGAAGCCTTTGGCTGGGTTTTCATCCCCTGATGTGTGCCTTGGAACCCATTCCAGCATCTCGCACTTACCCTGCACCCCCGAGGCATCAACAGTGGTTAAGTTAAGGCTGACTTAGTAAAGGTTATTAGGCAAGTCAAGTCAAGTATAAATAGAGTGCGGGAGGCACTCTATTTGATCATTCACTTTCTCACTCATACTCTCATTGGAGAGTGGAGCACTAGTGGAGGAGGAGAAGTTTCTGCTAGGAGACTATCTCTTATGCTTGGGTTTTGTATCATTGCTCTATCTATCTCTGAGGAAGTTATTGGGGTTTTTCACCTTTATGGTTTCCCCCAAGGAAAATATGTGTGTCTATTGTCTCTTGTGATTGATATGCTGTACATGTTATTCTCTCAGTTAAGATCCTAGATCATATTGAATTAATGCTCAAAAATTAACATGGTATCAGAGCTAACCTGAGAAGAAGACACTGTGTAGTTGCAGAATCTAGGGCTTCTTGTTTTTGGGTTTCTCTCCATATATTTTGGAAAGGAAGTAGGGTAGATTGACTCTCCTCAGCAAGGCGCATCTTTCTGTCCAATCAGAATTCAATTCTGGGCACTTTCATTTTTTGCCCTAAAAATTAGGGTTTCCACAAAAATAGGAATTTCTGAAATCTGAGACCATGGCTGGACGCTCCTTGGAAACCTCAACGTTTAGAGATTTGGATCGAACTTTTTGGTTGGGTGAAGCTCCGGGAAAATCAAACCCTAGTTTGGGGTCCTGTCTAGTGAAGCCGAAAATTAGGGCTTCTGCAAAAGTTGTAATTTCTGTAATATGAGACCATGGCTAGAAGCTCCTCTGAAAAATCAAAGTTTAGAGCTTTGGATCAAACATTTTGGTTGGGTGAAGCTCCGGTAAAATCAAACCCTAGTTTGGGGTCTTGTCTAGTGAAGCCGAAAATTAGGGCTTCTACAAAAGTTGGAATTTCTGAAGCTGGAAGCTCCTCCAATAAATCGAAGTTTAGAGATCAAGATCAAACTTTTTGGATGGATGAAGCTCCGGGAAAATCAAACCCTAATTCAGGGTCCTCCCTAATGAATCCAGAAGTTTGAAAAGCAAATTTGAGGGGTGAAACTTTGCAATTTTCAAATTCTGAGTATACCAGCTTGATCAGCTCATCAAGGAGCATCTTTCTATCTTTTCAGAAGTTTGAATTTTTAGGGTTTCTCTGACAAACCCTAATCTAGCTCCATATCCATATTTCTGCAAATCAAGTGGTAAGACCTAAATCTTTTCTATTTCATTTGAAGTTCTCACCACACCAAGCTTGAGGATAAGCTTGAAGGGGATGATAACTTCCGAGCATGGAAGTATAGGATTGGATTAATTCTAGAAGAGAGTGAGTTGGACACCTACATAAGTGAAGGGGTTCCTGTCCCAGAGGGAGAAGAGACTAAGGCCTTACACAAGAGGAACTTAGTAAAGGATAAAAGGAGCATTGTTGATTCTATCAAAAACCATCTCATGCCACATGTGTCATCTCTGAAGACACCTAAGGAGATGTTTGATTCCTTGACCAAGCTATTTGAAGGGAAGAATATAAATCGGAAGATGACCTTGAGGAATAAATTCAAGAATATCAAGTTCCAGAATGCAGAGACTATGTAGTCTTATTTCTCAAGGGTCTCCCAGATAAAAGAACAACCTGAAGATGTGGGAGAAGTTATAGAGAATGGAGAAGTGGTAATGACCACTCTTAATGGCCTTCCTAGGTCATGGGATTCCTTCATCCAAGGAATTTGTGCTAGGAAGAAACTTATCACATTAAGTAGGTTGTGGGAGGAATGCTCACAGGAAGAAACTCGGATTGTAGCTCAAGAAGAAAAGATGGGGAATGAAGATCAAACTCTCACAGCACATACCAAGAAGAGGACACTTTTCCTCAGATTGTCCTAAGAACAAAAGGAACAACAACAACTACTACTACAAGCAATCTGACATGTATGACTTACAGGTATGTTTTGAAATATGTTCATGATTAAGTTTATAATATGATTGTCTTCATGGTATTGAGTTTAGTAACAATCTTGTTTAATTTTAGACTTGTCTTATCACCCTAGTAAAAGTATGAATGCATGATAGAAGACATTCATTGATTAGGGCTATGACACCTATGATTGTATTATGTTTGTACTAATGCACTGTGGTGTTGTATGAGGAGAATGTTATCCGCTAACATGAAAGGTACAAATCAAGCTCTAGATCAAGACCATGATGACATGAAGACAGAGACTCATCCATAGTCATGGATCACATAGAGGTATGTATAATTTGGTTCTACAATGGTTAAATTATGAGTTATGCAGGTCATTGAAGAGAACAAGAAAACATTGCTAGACATAACTAGCAAATATGATGACCAGGTATGTTTTTCCTATATCAAGTTAGAATCCTACCCTATGTAAGGATCTTACGCTTTTGTATGATTGATAATGATTACTCATGAAGTTACAAGTATGAGTAATCTAGGGTTTATGCATATTATGTCTCTTACCTTGATTGATGATATGACTAACCAGAAGAGTTCTACGGTCAAATATGAATATGCATGAGTAAGAGAAGTCTTCCCTTAAACTTTGAATGCTAATGCTTATTATTTGTGTTTGAAATGATCATGACTATACATGTTTAAGATTATTTTGTGTTGAGATTATACAATGAATGTATGAGATCTTGAGGATGGCACAATCATGACACTAGTGCACACTTAAGCATGCATAGTGGTCCAGGATGAATATAAGTTCAAGGACAGGTAATCCAGAAAGCAAAGATCAAGAGGGAGCACACTCCAATAGTTCCTGCAAGGAAGCAAATATTGAGAGGGAGTCCACACAACAAACAAACAAAGATAAGTATTTGAATTGTCATTTCTTGTATATTTGATTGTTTAAATAATATTGTTCAAAGATGTATATACTTATGTTCCTAGACTTAGGTTGTGTATTATGCATATTAGAATAATTGCATTAATGAACAGTATACTACTAATATGCATGTAATGGGTAAGTGGCCTATGGCACTGTACAACATTCCATTGCTACCTATCTAGAATGAAACCTCTTTGTTGACATGTTGGGAGTTGTGCACACTCTTAACAATGTTCTGGTAGAGATTGGAAGGCATCTAGAAAGTTACGGGATATGGATAAATGTTGTATTAAAGCATTGGCTAAATTAAATGCATGACTGTATGGCATATTTCTTTATGTGTAAGAATTTGTTCTGAAAACTATGAGATGTTTTCTAATCATGCAATTTAACTTGTCTTGTAGGAAAGATCGTATACCATCACCTACAAAAGAAGGACTACAACATTGGTTCCAGCAACAAAGCTATCTATTGAAGATATTGAAGAATCTGAAGTTCCCAGGATTCGAGAAGAATGCCATGATCGAGGAATACTAGTCGATCATGAAGAATGATGTTTGGGATGTGGTCCCAAGACCTGAAGGGAAGTCTGTTGTGACTTCCAAGTGGATCTATAAGATCAAGCATGCTGCAGATGGTAGCATGGAGAAATACAAAGCGAAGTTTGTAGCTCGTGGCTTCTCCCAGAAAGAGGGACTCATGTGTGCAAACTTAAGAAAGCCTTGTATGGCTTGAAGCAAGCTCCTAGGACTTGGTGAGGATAGATTGATTGCCGACACGAAGAGGAAGCTTGTTTCCGAGTTCAAGATGAAGGACTTGGGGATGATGCACTATTTTCTAGGGATGGAGGTGTGGCAGAGTTTAGATGGGATCTTCCTTGGACAAGGGAAGTATGTATGCAGTAGAGATCCTGAAGCGGTTCAGGATGATGAACTGCAAGGCCATGGCCACACCTATGGAATCGAACTTGAAGCTTTTGTGTGATGCTTCATCTAATCCGGTTTATTTCACGATGTATCGTCAGATGATTGGGTCCTTGATGTACCTAACGAACACTAGACCAGATATTTGCTTTGCAGTGAACACATTGAGCCAGTTCCTGGCGGATCCAAGAGGTGTTCACCTGGTTGCTGTAAAGCATATTCTGAGGTACCTGAAGGGTACAATTGATTATGGGCTCAAGTATGATGTGAATCAAAATTTTAACCTGTAGGGTTATGTTGATTCGGACTGGGCAGGCAGTGCTACAGATAGGAAGAGCACTTCTAGGTGTTGCTTCAATATGGGATCAAGTGTGGTCTCTTGGTTTAGCAGGAAGCAGTCCTGCGTAGCACTAAGTACAGCCAAAGCAGAGTATGTTGCATCTTGTTCGGGTAGTTGAGAGGAAGTATGGCTCCGGAAGCTACTGTATGAGCTATTTGATCTCCCATTGGAGGCTACTGGTATTTTTGTGACAACCAGATTTGTGTGAAGTTGTCTGAGAACCCGGTATTCCACGACAGGTCGAAGCACATTGAGATCAAATATCACTATATCAAGGATATGGTGCAAAGAGGAGCAGTGAAGCTCCTGTATGTTGCGACGAATGAGCATGTTGCATATGTGTTGACGAAACCACTAGCCAGAGTGAAGTTTGAATACTTCAGAGAGAGGCTTGGTGTTCTTCAGATTGACGACACTTCAAGGAAGAAGTGATGGACACATTTGCAAGAGCCATTCCAAGCATGGTGAGAGGAGGATCCTTCCCATGGTTGTGGATGTAAGAGCTGTATGATAAGCATCAGGTCGATGCTCCAGTTATTGCTCTGTATATGCATCATGTTGGATGCTTGTCATGATCAGTTGGATCATATGTATATGCATCATGTTGGATGCTTGTTATGATCAGGTGGATCATGTATGTTGATATGTATCAGGTGGATACATTATATGATCAAGTGGATCATGTATTTGTTTATGTATCAGGTGGATACATTGTATGATTAGGTAGATCATGTATGATGATATGTATCAGGTAGATACTATGTATGCATCCGGTGGATGCATTGTATGATCAGGATGATCATGGATGATGAGCTTCAGGATTTTTCTCCAGATGATATGCATCAGGATGATGCTATGATGATGATCAGGATGATTATATGTGATGATATGTATCAGGTGGATACATTATATAATCAGTTGGGTTATTTGTGATGAGTTCCAAAGACATAGATGCACATGGGCCATTCGAGCATGGTTGAATTATGTCTTCCCATGGCTGCAATATAAGTGTTGGGGCCATTCGAGCATGGTTGAATTATGTCTTCGCATGGATGCAATATAAGTGTTGGGGCCATTCGAGCATGGTTGAAGTGTGTGTTCCCATGGCTACGATATAAGTGTTGGGGCCATTCCGACATGGTTGAAGTGTGTCTTCCCATGGTCGTTGTTGTAAGAGTTGTGCCATTCGAGCATGGTTGAAGTGTGTCTTCCCATGGCTGCGATATAAGTGTTGTGCCATTCCTAGCATGGTTGAAGTGTGTCTTCCCATGGCTATGGATATAAATGCGATGCCATTCTCGCATGGTTGAAGTGTGTCTTCCCATGGCGTAGATATAAGTGCTGATCCTTTCACAGATGGTTGAAGTGTGTCTTCCCATGCCGGTGAATGTAAGTGATGTGTGATGTGCATCTGGGTTGTGCTTCGTGAATGATTTTATGATCAGTACGATCATGAGTATCAGGATGATACTGTGTGTCTGTGGACATGTTGTTCTTGGGAGGACATGTAAGACCTAGGAGATTCGATAGGTTGGGATGTGTGCCTGTAATAAGTCCTGGGATGCTCTTTCGAGGGTTTGTCCTATGGCATGTAATGTGACCTGGGAGATCTGATAGGTTGGGTTGTGTTCCCGTAATAAGTCCTGGGATGCTCTTTTGAGGTTGTGCCATGACCACATGTAAGACCTGGGAGATCCGATAGGTTGGGCTGTGTGCCCATAATAAGTCTTGGGATGCTCTTGCAAGGGTTTGTGACGCATGTAATAAGTCCTGAGGATTCCACAGTATGGCCAATGATGATGAAGACCTGCAGGTGGTGGGCCTACATCCAGAATGAAAAAGGACTGGATCTATAGAACTTCCTCTGACGAGTAGTTCATAGATTGATTGAGATAGAAGCAATAGTAATGATGACGATGATTCGATGCCGATGATCCAGTGACGATGATCCAGAGAATAATACTTTTGCTAGAAGACCTGTGTCGAGAAATACCTTCCTAGTTAAGAGGGAGTGTTGATGTAATTGTAACTTCGGAATGTATTTCACCTATGTATATTGTATTCCTATAGAGATGTTATTATTCCTCTATATGGAAGTGTCGTAACTTATACTTGATGGGTTATTAGACCACCTTGATGGGGTCGGCCCTGTATGAGTCATGTGGGTAAAAGGGTTATTAGACCACCCTATTAGGGGTCGGCCCTGTCAGCATTATGTTATGTGGTTAAGTTAAGGCCGACCTAGTAAAGGTTATTAGGCAAGTCAAGTCAAGTATAAATAGAGTGCGGGAGGCACTCTATTTGATCATTCACTTTCTCACTCATACTCTCATTAGAGAGTGGCGCACTAGTGGAGGAGGAGAAGCTACTGCTAGGAGACTATCTCTTATGCTTGGGTTTTGTATCATTGCTCTATCTATCTCTGAGGAAGTTATTGGGGTTTTTCACCTTTATGGTTTTCCCCAAGGAAACTCTGTGTGTCTATTGTCTCTTGTGATTGATATGTTGTACATGTTATTCTCTCAGTTAAGATCCTAGTTCATATTGAATTAATGCTCAAAAATTAACAATGTGATTCCTCCAAGTGGTCCATCAAATAGAAATGTTAACGATAATGTCTTTACCAACGTCAAAATATATCATATTCACATTATAATTGTTGGAACCCCGGCTTTACCCTGCTAAGAATCCATTGAATGAATTATAAAGCATACATATACAACCTATAGAAATGTTATTATCTTGGGAAAAAACATATAGAAATTTAATTAATTATCAAGGAAAATGTGTTGCCTCTTTTCAACTATCGGAATTGGAGAAATAGTACAAACTTCATGAGCTTGAAACTTGTATGATTATTGATTGGGTAGAGCAATTTCACAAAACCCATGATGTTAAGAATATTTTGGTAGGTTGGTGGGTTTAAGGGGAGATATTTTTTGCCAAAACTGATGGGGTTTATGTAATTAACAACTTAAGAGGTCCATACATTTATGCAATGTCTTTAATGTGTAGACTATATGGTGAAGCCAATTGCTTTCATTTCAAATATGCATGAGTTACATTTTTTCACATTGTGGTATCAAGGGGATATGTATTTAATTGGGAAGCAATATTGTCTCACTCAATGCAAAGAGATTTGGTGAAATCCAACGATCCCAACACTAAATATTTCCTACATTCTACATGGCTTCTTACTTACTTGATAGTGTTTGTGCTAATAACTTTGCCCCATGGATGAATTGGTATTGGAATATAGTAGGGAGCCTTGTTCATGTGTTCTTTAAATACTATGGTATCAAAAACATAAAACAAATTAGGCACAACTTTGTAATCATTTATTTGCACTCTTGTATAATGCAAACAATGTCTTAGGCTCTTAAAGGAAGTAATGATCTTTTTAAGCAGCAATGGAAATTGGTATTTACAAGAACACCACACTTATTTAAATATTTATGGAGTGACTTCTCCCCATAATTTGGTACCAAAATTGTGTTAAACATATTGATGTTGGGGAAATAGATTACCAAATTGTTTTCATGAATTTAAGGATTATTTAGAAAAAATATAAGAGAAGAGGCTTCATCCCCTATAATATGTATATAGATTGCCATTTTTAAGGGTTACAGGAAAGAGGCCATTGCCATGTTTAGAAAATAGATTTCCCTAATGAAAGTTTAGAAGACATGGCCCTAAAAGTATAGTCAGCAACTAAATATATCTTGTTTGTATGCCCATGTAAAATTGGATCATGAGGAATTTTTTGAGAATGTTGTTTATTGGGAACGGGTTCAAGAAGATTGAAACCAAAAGGGCACTCCTCATCTTCCAAACAAGAGAAATATTCAAAATATAAGTCAAAGAGTGATGAAGTTGAAAAGAAAAAAAGAGTGTTAGTTTTTTGGGTTACCCTAAAGGTGTTTACGCTATGTTTGGGAGTGATTCATGAGATTTGGGGTTCATGGTGTGTGACTATCTATCGTGTGGTCCAATATGGATTATCGCATGAGAGACATTCTGTGATGGCTGCATAGTTGAGATAGTCTTCTCAGTGATTGCTTGAACTTAGGATGGTGCTAGTTTGGCTTTCTTCCCTTATTCATTGAAGATCTCTTTGTAGTTTGGTGGACACCCTTCACTAAGGCCTCATGGAGGGTCCACTTACTTTGAGAGTACCCTTAAGGGGATGTGGATTTTTTTTCATCATGGAGGATGGATTCAAGCCCTAGTTGGCAGGTGGCATATTGCTTTCATGTTCATAGGATTAGAGATGGATCAAGGATGTTTGGGGCTTCGACAGTGTTCTTACAGGGGGTTGTTGACCCAAAGGGGTACATTTATTTAGAAGATAAATGGATTTTTTGAAGGCTTGTGATGGACTGGTATAGACTTGCCTTGTGTAGCTACATCACCTTAGATTCATTATTGTGGATGAGATCACCATTGGAGCATGACAAATGTACTTTAGAGTGGGTGTCTCACTTGTGTGGCCTACAAGGGCTCATGTAGCTTGTGTATAAAGACTTTGTGCCACATAGTATTGTTGGCCTCCCTTACCTCTCATATAATTAGAGGAATGAGAGAGTAATTCCATATCATATTCATTAACTCACTTGTATTCACTCTTGTAATGAGATGTGAATAAGACCAGCGTAGATCCAAATCCTAGGCTCTATCAAGCGCCGAGAGGGATCAAATCTCCCGAGATGCAAACCTTGGCTCACGTATTGCACTCAAGGAGCTATTCAATGAGAGCTGGTAATAATAAATTACTATACCCGACATAAAAAAATAGAAATTACACGATCTCCCTCATATTTACTTTTTACTTTGTATTTTTTTTTTTTTTATGGCCGACATAATATTTATTACTTTTTACTTTGTATTATTCTTTTTTGTTTACTTTGTATTATTTCGTTACTCGACAAACACTGGACAGACAAACTTTACAAGATCTCCCTCATATTTACTTTTTACTTTGTATTATTCTTTTTTGTTTATGGCTGACATAATATTTATTACTTTTTACTTTCTATTATTCTTTTTTGTTTGTTTTGTATTATTTTGTTACTCGACAAACATTCGACAAACTCGACAAACACTCCACACATGTTACAAGATCTCCCTCATACTGGGCTGTAGAGCGCCTATCAGTGCAATAAGATTGAATTTGCATAACTTAAGTTGAAGTATTAGATACAAAAAGGATTGAACTGATTGATTTATTATTAGTAGGATTGGCCATTACTCATGTTATTTTAGACAAGGCCTAGACTGAATTTAAGGATTTTCAAAAGTTTGAGAAGAAAATAGCACTACTGAAAAACGAGGTAAAATATTATAAATCATCTCAAGGGCTAGTAACAACTTGTATTGATTATGCTTTGGAGGAGGATGAGTCAAATGCTATGTTCAAAAAAAATTATGGTAACTTTTTAGCTACATGGATTAAGACTACAACTTTCAATGTTATGGAAAAAGAATCTTGTAGGAAAGTGACACAAGAGACTCACATAAGATCTATTGGAGTTTATCAAGCAAATTCAAAAAGAGGAAAAAGGAAACAAATTATGTTAATGCTATGTTCAAACGAAAATTTTATGGTAACTTTTTAGCTACGTGGATTAAAACTACAACTTTCAATGTTATGCAAAAAGAATCTTGTAGGAAAGTGACACAAGAGACTCACACAAGATCTATTGGAGTTTATCAAGCAAATTCAGAAAGAGGAAACGGAAACAAATTATGTTCAATGTAATATGAAGTCTTCAAATCATGTAACTACATGATAATACATTTATATTTCCATTTTCATAAATATGAGTTAAATTGTAAATTTTAAAATATTTTATATGATTTTCAATATAATTTATTTTAATATCAATTCCTTCAATAGTTTTCATTATAATTTTGATTTTCAATATAATTTACTTTAATATTAGATCCTTCGATATTTTCATTATAATTATAATTTATATTAGTTTCTTCAAATTTGTTTTAGAGACTTAAAAATCATATTGTTGAATATTAGACCTCTTTCATGAAATCTTCAATCGTAAATACGAGTCTATTCTTCATATAATAGATAGTCTTAAGAGACGTTTTTCACATTTCTAACCACATGGAAATTTGTAACATGAATATAGAGGTAGTTTTTTAATTACATTATAATATGAGAAAATAAAAACTACTTAGATTGTTCTATATCTTTGTTAAGATGAGAGTGAAAGCTTACAAGCTAGATTCTCTCTAATCTTTGTATGATTGAGAGTGAAAGCTTATTGCAAAGTGAATAAGATATTGCAATAATTTGTGGTAATGGTGGGAAAGGTATTATTGAATAGTTCACTATCCGATCTTTTCATTATAAAGTCATTAGTCATTTTTCTAGAATTTGAATTTCTTTCCATATTTGTTTTTTCAATTGTTACAAAGTTTTAAATAGTTTTACTTTTAGAATATTTAAAATAGTTTTATATACATTCAAAATTATTAGATATAAATGATTATAGGTTTATAAAGTTGTGAGTCAAATGTGAACAAACTGGAACAAGTGCTCGTGTTAAAAATATTTTGAAGATAATTTTTACAAAATATCCACATTAAACTTAATTAATATATTAAAATGGAACAAGGATGTCTCTATAATTATTTTCTTCAAAGATGACCTGGGGTTTACTTCTCAAAATGGTTAATAATGAGCTAACTATATTAGGTCTTCCTCAATTCTTACAATCTCAATTCAACACAATAATGAAAAGTAAATATTCAAAAGGTGTAATCACAAAGAACTTATTTGCAAAGCATAACAAATGTCTCCATCACCAACAAATGTAGGCCCGCCATTGATCCATCCAAAATAGAAGAGTGACATATAGTTCAAACAATACACATAACTATATTGTTAGTTGTCACAATGTGTAATATCCCCACAAGTTGAATTCATTATAAAAAATGTACAATATGGTTGGGTGGGGAAAGTGATAATGTATGCCAAGATTTACATGATACTTTTTTTAAACAAGAACAAATATGTGTGTGTGTGTGTAAAAGAAGGATGTGGAAAACCCAAACAACCATAAGTACAAAAAATTCAAATTGTATGCAAAATAGGGCCATATGGAGTAAATCCAAAATATTATTGTTTTAGAACTCTAGAACTCTCCTACAAAATCTATGACTATAATGCCTAACATATTGTCCAAAAAGGAAAATACAAGTGTAATGTATATATAGAATTAATCTTAAACAAAGAAATGCCCACTGTGGGATTCCTCCATGGAAGCATCTTCTATTCCAAGACTAAGTTCCCCATATTCCCTCTACTACCCCTCTAGTACAATTTCGAGTTGTTGCATTGTGTCCTCTTCATTGCCATGAATCTCCTTTACAAATCTAATAGAAATATGGGAGGGTCTTACTAGAGACTATAATCTCCTAGCAAATCTCAAAATGATGTTGTATTGCATTTCCAAATCACAAGCTAATTTTCTAGATTTTTTCTTTTACCCTCCAATTTGGGCTTCCAATTCTTCTTGCTTCAACATTTGTTTCTCCAGCTAATGTACTCAAGCACATTATGCATGCCTTCGAGTTAACCAATGAGATTCCTTAATGCTTTACTAGTCTAATATAACCCTTCCCCAAAATTACCTCTAAGTACGGAGTGACTAGCCATGACAGGGCATAAGTTTTAATTAGACCAAATAGAGAAGAGACTAAACATCATTTCAACAAGATAGAGAAATATATTTGTATCAAGATGGAAATGAAAGGTGTAAGACCAAATTGTCAAAGTGAAGCCAGAATCCAATATCTCCCATATATTGCCATCATGGTCCTCTATCTAACCATTCATCTCCCTCATAATATGATTTAACCACCACAAAACTCACTTCAAAAAATCTTTGACTAGGAAAACAAATTCAAAGCACAAACTATCTCACATCAACCTCGGACAAGATGCCTACATAGACAACAAAAACAAAGATTACCCCACTTGCATCACTCATATCCATTAAAACAATTTTAATCCCTCATCAAACAAAGAAATGATCAAGTGTGTGAGATTGATGAGAGCACAAGGGAGAGTTATAGCTCCACCCTCGCTCTCCACCCTCATAAACATGCCTGCATCCACCTCTCTCCCACTATGCCAATATCCTAAAAACTAGAACTTCATGTTGTTGTGTATGAAAATGGAAAGCAATCATGCATTTACCATGGTGTTAAGGAAATAAACAAACCTTTGGGGACCCCATTTTTAACCAAAACCCCCTTGTCCAATTATTATTTTGTATTCTATCCATAAGGTCTACATCAAAATTGTTTGCCCTTTTAATACAAAAGAGTTGAAATGAGTCAAAAGAGGTGAGAAGGACATAAATTATTAGTAGCATTTGAGAGAGAGTCAATCTACTACGATCCCTTTATTTTCTAGCTAGACCAATGATTAAGGAGGATCCCCCAAACACCATCATTGCTATGATCAATCACAAAGAAGAGAGATCCCTCGGTAAAGAACATGAATTTCTTCTTGGGTGTTGGTTGCTCACCCCAATGCCCAAGTGTAATTCAATATTGATTGTTATTTAGGTCAATAAACACTCCCCCCCTTTGTGTTGCTATCACCTTGTTGATGCCCAGAAAATATCAGCATCGACAGTAGGGATTCTCCCCGGTAAATAATCCCAATTAGACTACTCATCGTTTGGTATGGGGAATCCGTCTAGTTAATAGTAGGGCTACCGTAAGTGTGATTAATTCGTGTTTTGTTTTACCAGTTGCAGCCCGGTCCACCGTTTATGTATTTTAGTTTTAAAATATGAGATGCAAGTGCTTTCTAACTAAATGCATATAATTGACAGGTAGAAACCACACTAGCGATGTGCAGGTTATTACCTCCTTTCTTACCACTCCTACCTTATCGATTATCTACTCCTATTCTAATTTAATCTAACATATCCTTGCAGGGAGCAAATTTAAAGTGAGAGTAATATGCTAAAATGTTCAGGTAAATTTAACAGATAGCTATTAAAATAAACATTCACATTTACAGCAGAAATAATCAAAGATAAATCTGATTTTTATTAAAACAATTTATTACTCTATTGCACATAAATATTTGCATGAAATAAAGAAACATTCATCATCATTGAAATAGTTCGGCAGAATTAGAAAGATCTCACAGCATGATATAAGCAAAAAAAGAAGTAATTATGTTCCAGCAATCACACGTTCCAGGAAAACACCAGTACAAGCTTTTCCCCAATGAACCAGTCTTTTCTCATTAGCAAAGAAATAGTTCTTTTACAAAATGCCTCCAGCATCTAATTCACTAGTAAAAAGTCCTTCACTAAGTATTATCACCATCTATTTATATTACAAAATTTTGTCTCCATATGGTTGTTTGTTTCACTTAACCTAACTCTTGGACTTCCAAAATTCATCCTCTGGTGTTTGCATAAAGAATATTACAATAAATTACAAAATATTAATTTCTAGCTGGCCTTGTTAGACTAGAGATGTAATTGGCCCACATGTCAGTCTCTTCAAAAATAATACCATATTGTGCCGGTTCTAAAACTTTCAAAGATATTTCATGATATGAAAGTTCTGTTTCCACACTTTTCACCCGTTCTGCTGCTGCCCTGTAGCTGTCTTCCAGAAAATATGCATTAATGGATGCTTGCCCAATGTATTGATGGAGATATTCTTATGTCAACACATCCAGCATTCTAATGTAATTCAGGTCATCTCTCACGCATTTTGCAACTCCATCAAGCATTGATATTTGGCAAGCAACTCATCCATATTGGGGGGCATAACGAGATGACATTTTTCGTGGATCTGATGAATCCTTTTGTAGAATCCCTTACATTTCTCAATAGAAACAAGGATTTAATTATTTAATCTCCTGCCACCTTTCCTGCAGAACTCAAGAAGTGCCATGTCTAAATTATAATCCGCAGTCATCTTCTGGGGAAAGTGGTTAGGAAACTCTGTTTTTCCTTCTCTCCACGCCATCTACTTCTTGATATTAGTTCCAGTATTGACCATTTTTTGTCTGATACTCATCGATTCTGCAGCAATATTGTTCATTCTTGCTATCATTATTTTCATCTTGTATATCTCTTCAGTCATCAATTCCTGTGAGTGACATATTTTCTCCTGAATTTTACATGCATGCTCATGGAAAGGAGTCATGTCTTGCTTCTTACTATTCGCCAACTCCATCTGCTCTATCATAGACTCCTTTTCTTTAACCATTTCTTCCATCTTAGCTTTCAATTATTCAACCTACTGATTTGCGAATGTCTCTCTTGTTTCTAATTCATTGATTCGAGCTTCGAAGTCACTCCTTTCACCTTCCATAATCATTAATTGTACAGCCAATGCCTCATTTTCCGAGTCCAAATTCTGATATTCATTCATTAATCTATCCTTCTCGGATATTATGGTGTCATGTTTTCGTTTCAATTCTATTCCTTCTCCTCACGCCTTCACCAAGATATCTTTTAATTTGAGCATTTTTTCTTTATTTCGCTCAATGTCATTCAACAACTTGTCGACATTATCTGCACTTTCCTGTGCAGTTGTTATGCTTACGGAGGATGTGAACTTAGGGTCCTTATGAGTACCCTCCATGATGGCGTTCTCCTAGATAGTGACTATATCAAGCTTAGAACCCATTTTAAATCTCTTCTCTGACCTCCTCATGATGGTTTTCCTACATGAATCAAATATTATCGTGTCCAATTTGGCCACTGTATGTTGTTTTGATGGGGTGAAAGGAGTGAACCCGAGATCTATGAATGGTAGATGCCCTCCCGTAAGTGTGACTCCTGATAACCCTAGCGAATCTATATCCATGTCTTGTATACTTGGGCCTTCTTCTTGGGCTCCTTGAACTTCCACAGCTTCCTTGGACTTAGCTTCTTATTCCTTTCTCCTTTGTTGCTCAATCGATTCCCTTCCTTCTCTTTCTCTTGTTTCTTCTTCCGCTCATCTTTTGTCTTCTTCTTCCTTTTGCAACCTCTCATCCTCCTTTAGAAACTTCTCGGCCTCTTCTCTCTGGATCCTTTCTGCTTCCTCCTTTAGCTTTTGTTCTGCTTCTGCCACTTGTAGCCTTACGGCTTCTTCTCTTTGCTTGTGTTTCCTTTACGTTTCTGTTGCAGTAGTGGCAGCATGACTGGGGTCGGTGCTGCTCTTCCAAACAAAATGTTTGTTCAGCTCAGTCATGTTGCTTTCTCTTCTGTATACCTATTCATCCTTGTCAAAGTGATCGGTATATTCATAATGTCTTATGATTGACGCACAATGCTTGGAAACCTTCCCGTGGTTGTCATTTCTTAGGAAACTCTTCTCTCCAAAATGAAATGCTTCCAAATATAAGCTTCAACACCTTTAAACTTGGTGAATTTGTATGCCCCGATACAGAAGGGTAACGGTGGGAAGGAGGCCTTCTTGTGATCATGCAGGAAACTGCCAATCCCATTAATGAAAACTTTCCTCACAGCCTCTTTGTGGACCACAAAATCGAGCGCATATTTGGGCATAAGGGATGGAGTTCTGGAACCTCCAAACATTCTGATATAGGTGCCTTCTTGCGAAAAGTAATAATCTCCGTATTCATTTATGACTTCCATTGCGTTTTCAGACAGGCAGTTTGGTTCCTTATTGAAAATAATCCAATAAAGAGGGATGATTAATTCTTCACAGATGAGTTTGTATTGGCTGGCATATTTGTGGGCCCACAAGATCTGGTAGGCCACATAAATAGGAGACTCAACTCAATTCCATATACATCCCAGCTTAGGGAATGGGTGCCTAACCAGTATGCAGTCCATGAGATGTGAAGACATCTAGAATTATGCTTTCTTCTAAGTTAATCCTCCCTGTGTTTCTTCTATTGTCGATGCCAGGTTATCTGAGATGATTTATGCCCAGTTAAACACAGTGTCATGGAAGGCTCTGTGATAAATCAGGGGTACCCAATTTAGCTTATAAATGTTTCCATTTTCTCTGCCAAAAATTCTTCTTAGCATCAGAGCTATAATTCTGAATGGGGTTCTCAAGCTTTCACTTTCATACTCCCCACTTGCTTTCTGCCTCAGCTACTTCCCTGAGACTACCATTTTCTTAGCGTATTCGAAGTGGTCCATGTTTATACTCTTGATCCAGTCTTTGGTTAACATGACCTTGGGCGACGGTAGTTTCCATGTTGTTGTTATGTGACCTGGATGGAAAGAGAAAAATCCTTCCCCTTTTGTGTCAAAGATGATTCTTGATGTGACATCCACGTGCGACAGTCTCCATCCAATGACTTCTGAGTAGGGAAAAATTTATGGGCGTGTGGCCGCTTTGGTGATGTCTGATTTCTTAATGTTTTGGTACAAGATCATTTCTTCAAGAGTTGCATCGGGAATATTCTGATCTTGGATCATCTGATACAATTCTCCCCACTTGTATTCTGGGACAATTCTTGTTACTACTTTAGTATCTTCGAACATGGTTTCTATCATGGTTTCAACTACAATTTCCACGTCCGATTCTTATTCGGTTGCCTTAGACTTCCTCTTGGCGCTCCTTTTTGGAATTTCCAAATCCTGATGAAATAGTAGAAACAATTTGTAGGAAAAACTTAACAAGAAGTTTGTAAAGCATTTTTCTTTCATATTACTGACAATAAGCTAAGTTGAGAGAACAATCACTTCCATGCTATAAGGCATTTACTTTGCTTCAACAGTATGCAAGTGTGTGGAATATAATATGCAACTGAAAATGTATGCAAAATTATTCTTCCCAAATATTTTCATCAATAAACACAATATAACTGTTGGTGGTGCTTATAATATTCTGGTCAATATTTAAATAAACTGTAATCCTAAGGTTCAGTTTATGGAGAATAATAAATAAATGCATGCTTCCGGGGTTACAAAAATAGATGCGAGTCGATCCTGAATTATCATCATTTTGTGGTGGGAAAGGAAGATTAGGGCTCGAGCCAGAGAATCTATTATCGACAAAGCAGCTACCCAGGAGACTACTGTGGGATTTTATAAAACACGAAGGCCGTGGGATACATTCAGGGATGTTTCTTTTGTGATCGTAGCGATGAGCATCTTGAGAAATCCACACGGCCATCCTGATCTACATGCCCTAGAAAAAGAAAACGTTTATGGCGCAAATCGTTTTGGTTTTCTAAGTGGGTTTCTACATTGGTTTCATGGCGGTAGGGGGCCACTGTGCTAAGCCGGTAGTTTGCATAAAAACTCTATTATCCGTGGCCAAAATCACCCCCAATACGCGGTTATGTCAACTGAATAGACATGAGAATCATCGAAGGGCTCGCCGGGTGTTCAAAATGAGGTAGGGCCACTGGAGAGATAAGAGAAACCCTGGATATGTGAAGTCACAACACCCCTTTCAACAACTCTAAACCCCACAAAAGGTTTTCCCTAACAGGTCAGAGCGATGTGGATAAACCGGCGATGAGAAAAGACCGACGTCTTATAAGAAGCCGAAAAAATACCCAATAGCAAACAGCAAATGTAAACTTGAAACGGAACATGAGAGTACAAGGTGTCCTACGTGTCAGTTGTCAAGTGGCTGTGAAGGTGATATCAATGACATTGGAATGCTTAGCGTCTGGAGGCTGGTGGATATAAAAATTGCTTAAAACGGCGTTTTTGGAAATGTTTAAACAAATATTTCATATCCTATGTATAACTTGCGAAAACCCCTGGCAATTAATGCGAAGGAGGGAAAAGTTAGTGGGTTCATTAATGACCAGACCCCATTTCGGCGTGTAAATACCTTTTCCTCATCGCTGCCAAAAGAAATTGCCACTGACCATTTCGGCGCAACTTGCTCAGTTGCAGCGAAACACGTCGGCGGTGTTTTCAAACTTGCACCGATGACAGCATTTCGACGTATCTTTGTGTTTTGTGCCGACGGAGTCTACGTCATTTCGCACGTTTCTCTAACCCTTTTCTTTATGTTTTGTGGTCGTGTATCAGCGCTAGCCGCAAACCTTCTCATCGGCAGGTTTCACGTTTCTCCGGCGACCGTTTCGGCGTCCCTCGCAAAGTTTCCCCGAAACATGTCGCGGCCTTAAAGAATTTCCGCCGAGGTTTCATCGATGTAACCGGCGTTTTCTTGCCGACACGTTTCGGCATGACTGCGGTTTTGTCACCAAAACAGTCGACGTGACTCACCCATTTGCTTTGACCAAACGCAGCTTCAAAAAATTCTAAGTGTTTCAGCATGACTGTGAAAACACTCCGACTGTTTCGGAGGAACTCGCTGAGTTTCTCCGACCGTGTCGGCTCAACTCACCGAGTTGCTTTGAAACCATAACTTCATCCCAAAAAACCAACTTTGCTCCGACCGTGATGGCTCAACTCATCGATTTGCTCTGACCGTGTCGGTGCAAAAATGTGAGTTTTACTTAGTCAAAAAAATTCCTTCTTTGCTTGACTCTTAGGAAAAAATCTAATTGTTGAGGGTGAAATTCTCCAGGACGAGTTGAACTCTAAGGCTACTCAAAAATAGAAGGAGGGGCCCTACAATTTTAAGAAAATTTTGGGGATTAGGTTGGAGCAGCAACACACCCCTTCCAGGATTCAGATGATATTAGTAAGTATTTTTGTAATGTTTCACTAAACGCATTTTCCAGGGAAACCACTCGGCACTTCCTCTCATTTTGAGGATGGTACCCATAGTAAAATGAATTCTTTAGAGCTCAATGCTAGGTCAACATCTCAACAAAAATTTCCTCTCAAAGTGAAAACATGTCACGAAGTGGGATTTGAACTTGAGCGGGGGCAACTTTTCTTCTCAACCACTAGAGCTACACCCAATTGAATACTATTAAATCTTATAAAGTAGAGGTTAAATTTTACACCCACTCAAACATTAAATTTAAACAAAGTTGTGTACATAAATTTTTATTTTTATTTTTAAACTCAACCATGAGTTGTTGGAATAGAAAGAATGGTGTGCATTGATGTTAATTGCATCATATGGGCATGGTCACTGAAGACAAGTAGGATAAGTGAGAAATAAAATAATTGAGAAGATATTTGCAATAATTGAGAAATAACTAGCTCAAATGGAACAAACTAATGAGAGTGAGAATAATGATCATTGATTGGATAGAAGGAACAATGTTCATTGATGTGAATAGCATTATATGGATATGATCACCAAAAGGTAGGATAGAATGGACATAAAGTAAAAATAATTAAAAATATATTTTCAACAATTAAGGCATAAAATAAAGAGAGAGTGAGAGTGAGGCCAATAAATGAGACTTTATTTGAAAAATAACTTTTATACTTGTGTTTTATTTGAAAAATAACTTTTATACTTGTGTTTTTTTAACGACTTGTATCATGTAGGAACCCAATATTATGCATTAATAGTATTTATTTATTACTTTTGTTAAAATTATTGGAAACTATTTACTTTATTTTGTCATGGCTTGAGATGTGGGTTTTGTGTATGTTTGCATAGTAATATAGTTATATCGTTTTCATATAAAGGTGACAAAGTTAGTAGGAGGAATTGACCCATAGCCTTCATTTGTATGTATCTGTATGTATAGATCGTTTGTGCTTTCATTGTTTTTGTTGTTGATTATCCTTTTTTTACTCTAATTTAAATATTAATGAGAAGTATAATAATATTCTTCAAGGTAATGTTAATAGTTGTTTTTATTTTGTTGATTTTCTTTAATCTTAATATTTCCAAGGAAACTTTCATCTTAATATAACCAGACATGTATGGCATATTATGTATGTATAAATAAAATGTTAACACTAATATTGGTATTTGAAATAAATAATTAGAAATTTAAATTCACATTACCCAAATTTAATATACATTTTCAAAATTCGATATTCACGTTTTTGAAGAAAAACAATTACATTTTTAGAATTGAGAATTGCATTTTCAAAGTTTGAAATTCATGTGTTTGAAATCAAAATTTATACTTTGGAAAGAATTATTCATGATTACCTCAAATGTGGGTGGGAAACACCTTTTCGGTGCCCTCCCCACACACGGATGAACATCGTCGTTGAGACAGATGGAAGCTGCATTGAAACAAGTGTTATGGCTCTTGCTACAACGAGATGGAAGAGACAAGATATTCAAAGCATGAACTTGCACATTCAGTGGATGAGGTTTAGTTATTGGAGTGAGTCGAATGGAGAAATTATGAAGGCAAGGGGGAATTTGAATTTACACACACGACGCTAGACTCACCCTCACCTATTAGCACTTCGGAATTTAAGGTGGAGTAATCACGCCCTCCATGACGGGATATTCGGATTCATGTGCAGGAAGGTTGAGGACATGGGGAAGCTTGGGAAGGACAGTGTCAACACATGCAGTGACCATATTGATGTGACCTCATAGGTTAATGCACTTGAGACCAAGTTTAATCTAGCTCTGTGGATGGACGAAGGAATTTGTGTTGGTACTAAGAGAGGTTCCTTCTGGGTTTTGAAAAACTATCGACTTTGCGCTTGGCAACTTAAGATGACAGGCTTGGAGAGACACACCCTGACTGTGCTCTAGCTTGATCGATGTCTTGTTCACATGGAACCACGAAACAAGGATAGGAATCACTAGGGAAGTGGTGGAAGGTGGCGTCAAGGGGGGCACTCAAGAAGACATGAGTCACTCATATAAATTGTTGGTGCCATTTCAAATTGAGCGGACTATTGAAGCTATGGAGGTGTGGTATTTGGAGGAGAGGGAGAAAAATAGGGAGCTGAGGGGAGATTGCAATCCTTACTGTAGTGTAAATAACCTCTTGGACAGCGTGTTAATGGACATATATTCATTCCATACAAAAAATTTGAGGACCATAAGCATACTCATGGATGAGATCGACAGGATCCAGAGGTAATTGGATGAGCTTGCTTAAGTTGTGAATACACCATTTCAAATGGCGAATGGAAGTGTTGATGGATTGTGGGATGAATTCATCAATATCTCTTCAAATGAAAACTCCCAGGAGTAATACTGCAAGTTTGTGTTTGTTTGAAAATCACTATATTTTGGTTTTTGGTCAGGTTTGTGTTTACCTATGTTTACCAATGGTTTTTTGGACAATTGTTATGCAAACCTAGTTTCCCTTGTTAGGGTGGGTTCTGAGGTTCTTTAAATTACTATTTTGTTGGTTCAATTTACAATGACAATCTCTAATTAGGCATGGTTTCTCCCTTTGGGGCAAGCTATGAGACTTATCATGCCAATTATTAGTTATGGCACCATAGACTTGACTGCTTAGCAACTGCAAGTAGGCCTAGTTTCCCTGAGGGCAAACCTACAGTAGTTTTTTTAGCTATATGTTTTATCTGTGAATAGAAGGTTCTTGTTCTAGCTAAAAAAGCAATGATTCATGATTCAAAATAAAATTCACTTATTTGTAATTTAAATTCTAGCTTATCATATCAAATTTTATTAGATTGACATTAATTATTGATTGTTTTAACTAGATTATTTCAGATATATAACTTGCAATGGAAAAAATCATATCATCTCATCCATGTGAATGATTAATCCATTTATTTGATCAATTTTCATCAATGTCATGAAAATGTATATTGTATTTAATATGTTTAATTAAATAAGAGAATATCCCGTCTCCTTTTCAAAAATATGAACTTATGATTGTTATGCTCACCTTGTTATGAAATGAGTTAATATTGTTAATGTGTTCTCTTTGGCACTATGATTAGGTTCATTCCATGAGGAAACAAGGCTACGTGGTAGTGTAGTCCCTTCCAAGGTAGATATAATGATGACTTATAGATACATTAAATTTACAAACTATTTACAAATTCTTTATTAACATAATAATTCACCAAGTATTTACAAGGCAGGAGCATATGGTCAAATTCAATGCAATAATAATGCTTAAGTGCAATAATGATGAGTTAAGTGTCAGTGATAACACATAGATATATTAAATTTACAAACTATTTACAAATTCTTTATTGATATAATAATTCACCAAGTATTTACAAGACGGGAGCATATGGTTGTTGTTGGGTAGGACATCTGCAAAATAAAAGTTGAGTTACTAAATTTTATGATATCAATTAATGAAAAATGGCGTAATCATAATTCAAATGTTCATTTACCATTTTTTAGTCTACATGTAGGACTATGTTTCCTTGGTTTAGTGTAAAGCAATTATATACTAAAAAATCACATAGCATCTATATTGTTTTTGGCTTATTCTAAGTATACATCTCATATGACATTTGTGTTATCCCAAGGAATAGCTCTTACAGTATAGGGTTTCTAAGTATGCATTGTATGCTAGTGGCTCTTGTTACCCCTTCACAGCAGTATTTATCGAATCAAACAATATTCTTTATTAAACAACTAGATACTAGATACTATTTGTATTTGTATACAGAACTACATGTGCCGAATTAAAATTTGTCCATAGATTCTTTATTTTCCCTTGTTACCTATTAATTGTTACCAGTAACTTAGGGAAACACTATTGAATTAAATTGAAAAGAGATCCAAAAGGTGATTAATTAGTGTTTTATGTCTTTGGTAAGGTACCAAGGATTAATGGTATCACCATGGATATCGATCAATATGTCTTAATTTTCTAACCATCGTACTTAAGTAACCCAGCAATTCTAGGTAAATGTTGGGCCTGAGAGCGGTGCATAGAATGAAGATTAAGTAGGTGATGGCTTCTAGCTATAGTTTCTCATGTCTTGGGCCAATACTTGAAAGTTTAAAACCTCTGAGTAAACTTTTTCTAACATATCGTCATCTCTTAGTTGTTGGGTGGACGACAGTGAGAAAAGTTCATGTTGTACCACAAGAACTGCTTCAAGCACACTAAGTGGTGTTTTTGTTGTAGTGACACATCTTAAATAGCAATCATTATCTTTGAATTGTTCATTAGACAAATTGTATATCGAGAAGAAATAATAATCTAGTAGGAGGGGAATCCCACTCTTCTCAGGTTACTCGTTAAGCAATCATTTTAAGTGGATAGGGACAATCTATATTCTAGATGAAACAGAATCTCATCATTGTAGTATTCTTATCTCTAAGATTTACTTATTTCTAATTCTATAGATGTAAATTTATGTTCTTTACTTTTTTTCCCTCTTGTAAGCTCATATATGAAATAATGATTTATTCTTGGTTCTCTTACATCACTTGTATATTAATCTGGTTTTCATTGGAATCCTAGGGTGCACTATCGATTGTCATTAAGGAGAGGGAAGAATGGACAATGGATAATGGCTAGTGCAATGTCAAGAATAATAGGGAATACCATGTCTTAAACAAATGAACAAATGAAAATATGATGATATGTGATTAGTGGCTCATTGGGCGGATGAAAATGACTTATTGTTATTTCATTTGAGCAAGTTTGAATTGTGACCTTTGTAAATTATTAAAACAAATATGAAAAGAGACAAAAAAATTCCATTTATTATATACTTTATAAGTCCCTTGATTTTTTTGCAATACAAAAAGACCACGAGGAAATTTGAAGAGAATTGGAATTTGTTTTAATAATAAAATTAGTCTTCGGATATCAAAAAACCATAATGCTCAAAAATAAAAACATATAACTGCAGTTGCCTTATAACATTGCCATCATTAGTTAATTTTTCACATCCATATCAAATCGATTTAAATAATTTTTCCTAATGCATCCAGGTTCAGTCGTGTGGATGCACCAAGCTTAGTTTGACATGCATAAACCAACACCACACTTAACTTATCACTCAATTAATTCATCCCATCCAAAGTGGAAAATTTTCCGATGAATTTATCAATGAAAAGCCTAACATATTCAAGCTAAAAAATTGACATGCATAAACCAACATCACACTTAACTTAACACTCAAATAATCTAGCCCATCCAAAGTGGAAAAGTTTCTGATGAACTTATCAATGAAAATCCTAACCTATTCAATCTCAAAAATTGACATGCATAAACCAACATCAAACTTAACTTAACACTCAAATAATTCATCCCATCCAAAGTGGAAAATTTTATGATGAACTTATCAATGAAATTCCTAACATATTCAAGCTCAAAAACCAGTTAGGTGGTAGTATCACAGATAAGCTATAACATCAATGATAACTTTTAGAAAGGGCCAAACATATATGAAACTTGTGACCACATTTTGGAAGCTGAAATGAAATGAAAGTATAAGTCTTGTGAGGCACTAACAAAAAAGGTAAAGGTGATTAATTTTAACACCATAGACCAAGCTCGGAAGCCTTCAGATGTGCCAGAAAGTAAGGACATAAAATACTAAAAATCAATGTCTATTGGAAATGGCCATGGCAACACCCAACAGACACATAACAAAGTGAAAGAAAAAATTAAATAACAAGTTTTACCCTCGTGAGCTACATATTGTAATGCAAGGGGGCACACTTTTTATTGAATATTCTTAGTGATCGCATAAATATAGGCATGATTTGTATGTTCTAAGGATGGGTAGTTCTATTGGATCACTCAGATAAAAAAGGAGCAAATGTCTATTTTACAGGATGCATTGATTAGTGGGGGATCTCACTCTCTAATCTAAGAGATTTTATCTCCATGATTGCGAGCATTGTTTTTCAAGCCTGAAATTCTTAGTTTTCTATTAGTGTCTGTATTTCCTTGTATAGATAATCCTATCAGCAATATCAGCAGAGGATTACCACCAACAAAATATTTTGAAATCGTAATTCATAATCAAAAAAACATAAACAAATTGAAAATGAGGCAAGGAAATGGGTGTTACTGATCCAATCTAGAATTTCATAGATAAAATGAGCATATTAGGATGGACCATACTAGAATGATTTGTTATCAAATCAAAGAAAAATCAACATGTTGAATTCTCTAACACATAAGAAAATTTCTACTTGAAATTTGACTAGATTGACAGTATAAGAGATTATGTGTCACGACCTCCCAAGTGCCACCCTTCAATTCTAGGGTAAGCATCTCATAGGAGGTGTGCAACACTTCCCAAATTGACACTTAGTGGCTAACAGGACCCAATCCACTTAGATTATTATTTGTGTGTATACTTAGTTAAACTTAGGCACGGATCAAGTAAACTTTGCAAGTAACCAAGTAAGCAACAATTAACACAGTGTGCACAAGATATGCAATGTGATACTTAATGGAGTGCCCAAAATTTTCGTAATTAATGGTTACAATGTACAAAGCGTTCCCAGCTACTGCCTACGGTGTACAACAATTTACAAAGAAAACTAAGGCAATTGCATGAAACCCCAACAAATCTACCCCTCTTGCATCTTCTATGCCTATCGCACATGTACACTGTCACATAGCCTGCATTTTCCCTGAGCCTTCCTCTATGCACCTCTAGCAGGATCGTCGCATGATTCTACCCACTACCTAGTCAAGTGCACCTAGACCTGCAATTTCCTTATCTCACTGTCGCAAACCTATCCACTTAAACTATTCCCAACTCTTGTTGTGATGCTTGATTTATGCATGTGCTTCCTTGATGCCTTTTTATGCCAAGCATCGACTTCTTTATATAGGGTGTGACCTAGCTTAGGTGCATTTCCAAGCCAACATGCCCATCTACTAAGTATGCTCGGTCGGGTCCCATAGTTGTTGCTCAAGTGATGCTTTCTGCACAAGGTAGCCTCGTCGCATTCCCTCCCATCGCACTGGAGCCTTTTGTTTTTGTGCCTCAGCTCAGTGTGCCCAAGTATATTTTCTTCCTAGGGATACCAATGCCACTTAGAACCCATGAGAATCGGCCAATGTTCCCATGTATGCCTCCACGCAATGCTTGGGGATTTTCAATGCCCATGCAAGCCACCCTCTAGTTTTTTGCGGATGTGGGGTTTTGAAATCCTCCCCCACTTTATTTTTTTCCCACCCAACAATGCCTCTTTTGCTTTACTCTCGATCTAATAATGGCTCTTATATTTTCCTCCTCCCACTCTCGAATAAAATCTTCATACTTCCACAAATATTCCTTTCGTTCCCATCCATTCTTGTCATCTGATAAGCCTTTCCAACTGACCATGTACTCATGCCAAGTATGGGTTCCATGCTTCACAAAAAGGCTACCTAACATTGCATTCTGGTATGTCCAAGTTCATGGAAAGAGCACGAGATGGTTTCACATGGCTAGGATCATCGATTTGATTCGATAAGGCTTCATTTGACTTATGTGGACAATAGGGTGATAATATCTCAAGTGATCAGGTAGCCTCAACTTGTACATAACCTAACCGATCTTCTCAAGTATCTCAAAGCGGCCTTCAAACTTCCACATTAGCACACTTTCCTACTCGGCATGTGTTTTGAACTACTCCTTCCCCAACTTCAAATGGACTTGGTCACCAACTTGAAACTCTAACTCCCATATCCCTTGGTCTACCCATTGTTTCATCCTCTTGATTTCTTTTGTAAGTTGGATGTGCACCCTTTCCACTCTGCCTTGCCATCCTTTCATGAATCCCATGGTAGTAGGACTCTTCCATAGAATCCTTACACAATGGTATGTGGTGCCATCATTTTTTGTTTTGTAGCCAACTCGAATGGACTATACCCTATCATTGAGCTATTCTACATGTTGTAGTTGAACTACACAACATCTAACAATTCGGGCCAATTCAATTTATTTGAGAACACATAGTGCCTCAAATAACCCTCCAGCAAACTGTTAATCCATTATGTCTCCTTGTTGCTCTGCAAATGGTATGACGAACTCATTAGCAGCTTGGTTCCAACAAGTCTGAACAACTCTATCCAAAACTTCCCTATGAACCTTGTATCCCTGTCTGAAACAATGTTCATCAAGAGACCCCACAACTTCACAACATTTTCGAAGAACATCTTCGCAACTTCTTCCATTGAACATGGCACTTTTGTTGGAATTAAAGTGGCATACTTGGAAAATCAATTGACAACGACCAAATTCCATTGAACCCCTGCACCATCGACAACTGAGTTATGAAGTCCATGGACACACTCTCCCAAGGATTCTCTAGCATCGTCGAAGTTTGGAGTGGACCAACTTGCATCTTGTTGTCTAGCTTGTCTTGCTGGAACACCAATCAAGTCTTGACATACTCCTCTATGTCACATTTCATATGCTCCCATTAGTACCCACGCACTATCAAATCCAAGCTTCATCATTTTCCTAAGTTCCCAGCCCACAACGAGTCATGACACTTCCACAATGATTCCCTCCATATATTTGAACTCTTGGGAACACACAATTTTCCGCCAAAGTACAACAACCCATCCTCTAACAAAAATTTATGATTTTTTCCTTACTTCACTTGTTTCATGATGCTCAAGGTAGCATGGTCAGCTTCCAACGTTGTCTTAATATTTTCCCACAAGCCTAAGAGAACCTATGAGTGACTTCCATCTGGAAACTTCTCATTATCATCGTTATCTTCCAAGGAAGTCAATTGCGGATTCCTACTCAAATCATTTGTGGCTACATTCAGCTTTCCCAGATGATACTCAATGTTCATGTCGAACTCTTCCAAGAAGTCCTACCACCTTGCTTGCTTAGGTGACAGCTTCGGTTGCATCGTGAAGTATCTCATCGCAATGTTTTATATTTTCACTACGAATGGATTTCCTACCAACCTAGATCCAAATCCTAGGCTCTATCAAGCGCTAAGAGGGATCAAATCTCCCGAGGTGCAAATCTCTCCTCGAAAAGCTACTTGAGTGCAATACCTTAGAAGTTATAGTTGAGGAACAAACATTACTTTTACTTTGTATTATTCTTTTTTGTTTATGGCCGACATAATATTTATTACTTTTTACTTTGTATTATTCTTTTTTTTTTATGGCCGACAATATCGACAAACGTTACAAGATCTCCCTCATATTTACTTTTTACTTTGTATTATTCTTTTTTTTATGGCCAACAATATGGACAAACATGGACAAACGTTACAAGATCTCCCTCATATTTACTTTTTACTTTGTATTATTATTTTTTGTTTATGGCTGACAATAAGGACAAACATGGACAAATGTTACAATATCTCCCTCACACTGGGTTGTAGAGAACCTCTTAGCGCAATCAATTAGTGATGCCATACTTGAAAGAAATGCACAATTGTGGTCATCTCCTTCTCATGAATGAGATATCACCTCTCATGATATTGTAGCTTCCTTCTCTCATAGGGAACAGGATGACCTTCTTGTGTCAATATTCCTCCAATTACGAAATCTAGAGCATATGCCTACACTTCGAATGGATTCTTAAAGTATGGTATCCTCAACACTGATGTTGTGTTAAGTCTATGCTTCAGTTTGCAGAATGTTTCCCAACACTTCTCTGTCCAATTCCACACTATTTCCTTCTTCAAAAAATCGCTCAAGGGTGCTAAGATCTTATAGTAGCCTGCGACAAACTTGCGGAAGTAATTTTCAATGCCCATAAAGCTTCTTAGTTCATGCACAGTTCTCGATTCTTCCCAAATCCTCAATGGCCTCAATCTTCTTAGGGTCCATGTGGATGCCTCCTTGACAAACCCAATGGCACAAGAAGGGGATTTCAGCTTGCCCAAGCATACACTTAGAATTCTTCAAAACCAGTTGGTGTTGCCTCAACGCATCAAAAAATTATTCCAAGTGCTTCTTATGATCTTCCATATTCCCATTGAATGCCACGATGTCATCAAGATAGACAACAACATACTTATCCAAAAAAATCCTAAGCACGTCATCCATGAGAATGAAAAAGTTTGGAGGAGCATTACACAATCCAAAAGGCGTCACCAGGAACTCATAGATCGCATACCTCATCGCAGAGGTCATATTCCACTCATCTCCTTCTGTAATCCTCACTTGATAGTACCCCTTTATCAAGTCCAACTTCGAGAAAAAATTTACCTTATCCAACATGTCAAAATAGTCTACTACTAACGGAAACAAATATCGATTCTTTTGTTAAATTTTCAGAATTTACTTCAATCTGATCTAGGATCTTAACTGAGAGAACAACATGTACAGCATATCTACAGCATATCAATCATGGAGACAATAATGCAAGCACACAAGAGACACAAAGATTTACTTGGGGAAAACCATAAAGGTGAAAAACCCCAATAACTTCCTCAGAGATAGATAGAGCAATGATACAACCAACCAAGAGAGATAGCCATAACCTATCAGCAGATCCTCCTCCTCCATAAGTGCGCCACTCCTCCTTGAGTGCATGTGTGAGAAGTGAGTGAGTAAATAGAGTGCCTCCCGCACTCTATTTATACTTGACTTGACTTGCCTTTTTACCTAACTCATGTAGGCTCGAACTTAACCACATAACATAATGCTGAGTGGGCCGACCCCCAATAGGGTGGTCTAATAACCCTTTGACCCACATGGCCGACCCCCAATAGGGTGGTCTAATAACCCTTTGACCCACATGACTTATACAGGGCCGACCCCAAATAAGGTGGTCTAATAACCCATCAAGTATAAGTTACGACACTTACAATATAAATGACGACACTTCCTTATAGAGGAATAATACCATCTCTATAGGAATACAATATACATATATGTGAAATACATTCCGAAGTTACATATACATCAACACTCCCTCTTAACTAGGAAGGTATTTCTCAGCACAGTTCTTCTAGCACAAGTCATCTTCTCTGGATCATCGTCACTGGATAATCGTCATCGAGTCATCATCATCATCGTCACTGCTGCTGCTATCTCAATCAATCTCTAAATCTACTCGTCATAGGAAGTTCTACAAAGCCAGTCCTTTTTCATACTGGATGTAGGCCCACCACCTGCATGTCTTCATAATCACTGGCCATACTGTGGAATCCTCAGGACTTATTACGTGCGTCACAAAACCTGGCTGCAGCATCCCAGGCTATTACGAGCACACAGCTCTACCTGTAGGATCTCCCAGGAGCACATTACATGTGACCCATCACAAAACCTGGCTGAAGCATCCCAGGCTGTTACGAGCACGCGGCTCTACCTGTCGGATCTCCCAGGAGCACATTACATGTGATCTCACCACAAAACCTGGCTGAAGCATCCCAGGCTGTTACGAGCACACAGCTCTACCTGTCGGATCTCCCAGGAGCACATTACATGTGGTCCACCACAAAACCTGGCTGAAGCATCTGAGGCCTTTTTCATCCTGTCCAGATCTCCCAGGAGCAAATTACATGTGGTCATGGCAAAACCTGGCTGAAGCATCTGAGGCCTTTTTCATCCTGTCCAGATCTCCCAGGAGCAAATTACATGCCATAGGACAAAACCTCGCAAGAGCATCTGCCAGATATCCCAGGGCACCGAATTACATGCCATAGGCAAAACCTCGAAAGACTATCTACAGATCTCCGAGGGCACAAATTACATGTCCTCCAAAGCAAAACCTCGCAAGAGCATTTGCCAGATGTCCCAGGGCACCGAATTACATGCCATAGGCAAAACCTCGAAAGACCATCTACAAATCTCCCAGGGCACAAATTACATGCTTTCCTGCACAACCTGATCCACGGCCACAAAGTATCATCTGATACTCATCAAACATCATCCTGATGTACACATGATCAACCTGATCATCATCACTGCAACATCCTGCTGCATGTCATCTGGAGAAGCTCGTCATCCACGATCATCCAAGTATCCACCTGATACATACATAGATACATGATCCACACAATGTATCTATCAGCGTACATGATCCACCTGATCATACAAAGATACATGATCCACACAATGTATCCATCAGCATACATGATCTACCTGATCATACAAAGATACATTATCCACACAATGTATCCATCAGCATACATGATCTACCTGATCATACAAAGATACATGATCCACACAATGTATCCATCAGCATCCAACATGATGCGTTTATACAAAATACATACACATGATCCATCCGATCATATCCAGCATCCAACATGATGCATATACAAAATACATACACATGATCCAACCGATCATATCCAGCATCCAACATGATGCATTCATACATACATATAATGATCCAACTGATCATATCCAGCATCCAACATGATGCATACATAGAATACATATAATGATCCAACTGATCATATCCAAGCAGAAACCAGAACATCCTCCTGATGTTCATCATTCAGCGCTTACATCCACAGCCATGTGAAGGATCCCCCTTCCAACATGCTTGGAATGGCTTCAGCAAATGTGTTCATCACTTCTTCCTCGAAGTGTCCTCGATCTGAAGCACGCCAAGCCTCTCTCTGAAGTACTCGAACTTCACCCTGGCTAGTGGCTTCGTCAGCACATCTGTAATCTGCTCGTCTGTCGCAACATATAGGAGCTTCACAGCTCCTCTCTGCACCATATCCCTGATATAGTGATATTTGATCTCTATGTGTTTCGACCTGTCATGAAACACTGGGTTCTCGGACAGCTTCACACAACTCTGGTTATCACAGAAGATACCAGTAGCCTCCAATGGGAGATCAAATAACCCAGACAGTAGCTTCCGTAGCCATACTGTCTCACAACTAGCTGAACAGGCTGCAACATACTCTGCCTCAGCTGTACTCAGTGCTACGCAGGACTGCTTCCTGCTAAACCAAGAGATCACACCTGATCCCATACTGAAGCAACACCCAGATGTGCTCTTCCTATCTGCAGCACTGCCAGCCCAATCTGAATCAACATAACCCTGCAGGTTAAACTTTTGATTCTCCTCATACCTGAGCCCATAATCCACTGTACCCTTCAGGTACCTCAGAACATGATTTACAGCAACCAGGTGAACACTCCTCGGATCCGTCAGGAACTGGCTCAATGTGTTCACAGCAAAGCAAATGTCTGGTCTCGTGTTCGTCAGGTACATCAAGGACCCAATCATCTGACGATACAAAGAGACATCAACCGGCTCAGATGAAGCATCACATAGAAGCTTCAGATTCGATGCCATAGGTGTGGCCATATCCTTGCAGTCCATCATCCCGAACCTCTTCAGGATCTCTACTACATACTTCCCTTGTCCAAGGAAGATTCCATATGCACTCTGCCACACCTCCATGCCAAAAACAAATAGTGCATCATCCCCAAGTTCTTCATCTCGAACTCGGTAGTAAGCTTCCGCTGCGTGTCGGCAATCAATCTATCTTCACCTGTAACAAACAGGTTATCCGCATACAAAAGTAGTATCACTAGATTGCCTTCCTCAACCTTGTAGTAAAGGTTGGAATCCGCTTTATTCTTGGTAAAGCCCAAGATGGATAGAAAGCTGTCTATCCTACCATATCAAGTTCTGCACACATATATGACTACACCATGCTGTCTTGAAATCCATCTAGTGCATCTTCTATTTCATCACTTTTGTATTTCTCAATGCTGCCATCTGCAACATGCTTGATCTAATAGTTCTATTTGGAAGTCATAGCAAACTTCCCTTCATGTCTTGGGATTACATCCCAAACATCATTCTTCATGATCGACGGATCATGGCATTTCATTTCTTCATCCCAGATCCTGGGAACTTCAATATCTTCAATAAATATATTTGTTGCTGAACAAATGTTGTAGTTCTTCTTTTGTAAGAGATGGCATACGATCTTTCCTACACAACAAGTTAAATTGCATGATTAGAAAACATCTCATAGTTTTCAGAACAAATTCTTACACATAAATAAATATGTCATACAGTCATGCAATTATCTTAGCCAATGCTTCAATACAACATTTATCCATATCCCGTAACTTTCTAGATGCCTTCCAATCTCTACCAGAACATTGTTAAGAGTGTGCACAACTCCCAACATGTCAGCAAAGAGGTTTCATTCTAGATAAGTAGCAATGGAATGTTGTGCAGTGCCATAGGCTACTTACCCATGCATATTAGTAGTATACTGTTCATTAATGTAATTATTCTAATATGCACAATACATATCCTAAGTCTAAGACCATGAGCATATACATCATTGAACAATTTTATTTAAACAAACAAATATGTAAGAAATGATAATTAAAATACTTATCTTTGTTTGTTCGTTGGGTGGACTCCCTCTGAGTCTTCGCTTCCTTGCAGGAGCTGCTGGAGTCCTAATCTGAAGTAGCTTCTTCTACACCTTTCTGTTGTGGAATGTAGAGAGATGGACAACTCCCTCTGAATATCTGCATCCTTGCATAAACCACTAGAGTGTACTCCCTCTTGATCTTTGCTTCCTGGATTACCTGTTCTTGAACTCATATTCATCCTTGGTCCCTATGCATGCTTATTAGTATCATGAATGTGTTATCCTTGTGATCTCATATAAAATCATACATTCATTAGTATACTATTAAAACACAATAATCTCAAGCATGTATAGTCATGATCATTTCAAACAGAAATAATAAGCATTAGCATTCAAGGTTTATGTAGGATTCTTATGGTTAGTCAAATCATAACATGTCTAAACCTGTAATTACTCAAACCTATGACTCTTCAGGTTAGTTGAATCATCAATCAAGATAAGAGATATAATATGCATAAAACCATGATTATTCAAACCTATGACTCTTCAGGAATAATCATTATCAACAACAGTATGAGATCCTAACACAAGGTAGGATTCTAGCTTGATATAGGAAAAACATACCTGGATTAGCATGCTAGCTATTTATGTCTAACATACCCGTATAATGTCTTTTGTTTCTCTTCAGTGACTTGTTCTAGTAACCTGCATGTCTCATAAGTTAACCATTGTATAAACAAGTTATACATACCTCGTAAATGGATCTTGTATGAGATCCATGACAATGGATGAATCTTTGTCCTCATGTTATCATGATCATATGTTCTTGGACCAGAACATGATTTGTCTTTATTGGTGTACCTTTCATGTTAGTAGACAACATAAACCTCATACAACACCATAATGCATTAGTACAATCATAAGTGTCAACACCCTAACCAGTGAATATCTTCTATCATGCATTCATAATTTTGTTAAGGTTATACGACAAATCTAAAATCAAAATTGTACTAACCATAATAACATGAAGACAAACATACCATAAACTTAATCATGGACAAATATCGAAACATACCTCGACGAGTCATACCTGTCGAGATCGCTTGTAATCTTCTTATGTAAGGGCTTATCCTCATCTCCCTCTGAGACAGGAACTTCTTCACTTATGCAGGTGATCAATCCATCTTCTTCTAGGATTAACCCAATCCACTTGATTTGCAAGAACTGGACCTTGAGCTGGATATGGGTTTGTCAGAGAAACCCCAAAAATTCAAACTTTGAATTTCAAACTTCTGACAGGATAGAAATATGTGCCTTGATGAGCTGATCAAGTTGGTATATTCAGAATTTGAAAACTGCAAAGTTTCACTCCTCAATTTTGCTTTTGAAACTTCTGGATTCACTGGACGTGACCCTAAACTAGGGTTTGATGAAGCTCACTCTTTTTCCCAATCAAAATGTTTGATCCAAAGCTCTAAGCTTCTATTTTTCTGAGGAGCTTCCAGCCGTGGTCACAAATTTCAAAAATTCCCATTTTTACAGAAGCCCTAATTTTCCACTTTTCTGATCAAAGTCCCGAACTAGGGTCTAATCAAGCCCAGCCTTCTGCCCAACCAAAAATTTTGATCTTGGTCTCTAAATTTCTATTTTGATGAGTAGCATCCAGCCGTGGTCTCCAATTACAAAAATTCCAACTTTCTCCAAAGCCCTAAATTCCGGAAGCCATGAATGAAGGTACCAAAAAATAATTCTTTTTTGACATAAATATGTATCTGATTGTTTCTGGTGTAACTCCGAAATTTTTGATCCACAGGGTCTAAAAAAGTTTCCTGAGATAGCCTGACCTGTTATCTTTCCATCCTGATAGGTCTGACCTCAATTGGATTCTCTGAGAGAGAGTTATGCCAAATGTCGCAACGTGACCTGTTTTGGGATAAAACAGGAGAGCGAACTTGTACGGAGTGCCACGTGTCACTGTTTTAACTTAGGCCTCTGAAAACGTTTCCTGAGATAGCTCGGCCTGTTACCTTTCCATCCTGATAGGTCTGACCTCAATTGGACTCTCTGAGAGAGAGTTATGCCAAATGTCGCAACATGACCTGTTTATGGGATAATACAGGAGAGCGCACTTGTACGGAGTTCCACGTGTCACTGGTTCAACTTCGGCCTCTAAAAACGTTTTCTGAGATAGTACAGTCTGTGTACTACCTGTCACTTTTCACGAAATTTCATTTGGAGCTTCCTAGCCCAAGTTATGACCTTTTTCCCAAGGTCACCTAATTTTAACTCAGATATGGAAGAGGCAGAAACCCTATATTTCACAGATCATAAATCACAAAGTACAACGAACTAGAGGTTTTCCTTTGGACACAAGGTACCTGGAGATCTTAGATTCGTCCTGTAACAATTTCAGATCCGAAAAATTCGCCAAAACGGATTTATAGCGAAAGTGCTACAATGACTGGTTTTTTCTATATCAAGCCCTAGCATCGTAAGTGCAACAAGTGTCATACATGCCATATCATGCCTTCTTTCAAGCTAGCTCTGATACCATGTTAAATTTTCAGAATTTACTTCAATCTGATCTAGGATCTTAACTGAGAGAACAACATGTACAGCATATCTACAGCATATCAATCATGGAGACAATAATGCAAGCACACAAGAGACACAAAGATTTACTTGGGGAAAACCATAAAGGTGAAAAACCCCAATAACTTCCTCAGAGATAGATAGAGCAATGATACAACCAACCAAGAGAGATAGCCATAACCTAGCAGCAGATCCTCCTCCTCCATAAGTGCGCCACTCCTCCTTGAGTGCATGTGTGAGAAGTGAGTGAGTAAATAGAGTGCCTCCCGCACTCTATTTATACTTGACTTGACTTGCCTTTTTACCTAACTCATGTAGGCTCGAACTTAACCACATAACATAATGCTGAGTGGGCCGACCCCCAATAGGGTGGTCTAATAACCCTTTGACCCACATGGCCAACCCCCAATAGGGTGGTCTAATAACCCTTTGACCCACATGACTTATACAGGGCCGACCCCAAATAAGGTGGTCTAATAACCCATCAAGTATAAGTTACGACACTTACAATATAAATGACGACACTTCCTTATAGAGGAATAATACCATCTCTATAGGAATACAATATACATATATGTGAAATACATTCCGAAGTTACATATACATCAACATCTTTATGGTCTGCTTGTTCAATGCTCGGCAGTCCAAGTAGAACCTCAACTCAGGGGTGTCCTTCTTTGTTTGAAAGAGGACCGGTGCACCATAGGGATACCTTGAAGGTCTGGTGAAGCTTGACTCTAACAGCTCTGTCAACTGCTTCTTCAACTCCTCCAATTCTAGTCCCAACAATCGATAAGGAGCCTTCACAACAAGACTAGATCCTAGCTCAAGCTCGATATGGTGGTCAACAGTGCACCTAGGTGGGAGTCCCTTAGAAAAATTCTTGGGGATATGATCTTCATACTCTTCCAACATGATGGAAAGTTATGAAGGAACATGCATCCCCATTTATTCCTCTTTCACTTCACCAAGCAATGATACGACATAGAGCTGCAAATATGAATGTCGCGTTGCTTTCTTGAAACTCATTACAGACACCAACTACACTTTTCCTCCTAGTCTTCTTGCCATTGTGTGCACAATGCAAGGATTATATCTCTCCAATATCACCAACTTGTCAACAAATGGCATGAGAACTATGAGATGCATAATGAGTCAACTATAATCCAATCTGCCTCTTCTGTGTAGCTATTGTGGGAAAAATAGCCACAGAGGTGAATAGCCTTCCCATTTTGGGGGAATCCCAGTGAGGTTATAGCAAGGACACAATATTGTAAATTGTAGGTTAGTAACCCAAACTCCAAATGGAAAAGTAAACTCTAAATAATAAATTGAATTGAAATAAAATGGACAAGTGCTAAGGAAAACAAAATAAAAAGAGTATTCCAAACCAAATGTTGATTTCCCAATAGTCCATCTAAATACAATGGTGTCACCTAGGAGGTTAGTGATTCAAAGGGAATCCAACAATCTCCCTTAGGGAGTTCCTTTTTGTCCACACAATTGCAAGATAAATAGCATAGAACAATAAAGAAGCACTTGCTTCTTAGAGGAGGAAAGCAAGGGATCTTTTGCATGCCAACTTGAAGTAAGAAGTGGATTGAAAGGTGAACTGTCAATGCAATTATTGCAACATAAATTTTCTCTAATTTTCTCTTCTAGAATGCATGCCCATGGCTTCCTTTTATAGGCCAAATGGAGGCCAAGAAACATCTAGATCCAAATGTGAACACCCTTGCTCTTGAACTAGTTCTTCAAGTACATGAAGGGGCTATTGAATGCTCCCAAGCATGTGAGAAGTCTAGTTTTAATTTTGGAGCCAAGGGAGGATTTATGAGCCCACCACAGAAATAAGTGGTCCTGTCATTTTGATAGTCGTGCAAATTTCAAATGAAAATCCGCATGAGTATGCATTATTTTTTGAGCAAAGAGTCGCACTAACTAGCGCAGAGGTCTAGTGCAAATAATCATGTGGTTTTCCGTACATGCTACCTTTGTTACTATAGGGATCAATTTTTCTTGTGGATTTGATGAGGATGTCTCCGGTGAGTTGCATGTTGTATGTTGATGATTCCTTTCTACAATGTTAGCCAAAATGTTGCATGTGTGTGAAATTCAAGCATTAACAGACCCCCTGATGTATGAGGTTCGAAGGGTACTATAAGGTCGAAATGCATCATCGTTTCTTTATCTCCATGTTCTAATAAGTTATCAAGAACTTGTGGGTAAAAATACCTTCCATGGGGGATTTTGTCGTTGATGATTTTTTAAGCTATAAATAACAAATGGTGTTTTATACAAATGAGACAAGAATCCCTGTACTTGTGAAAATATGTCAATGATATATTATAATAAGAGGAGATGAGGGGTCATCTCTTGATAATACTACTACAAGGATGAAGACAACTAATTTAGGGAGCACGAATGCATTTCCCTACTTGGTTCAAAGAGATCCCTTATATTGATGAGAAGAGACCCCAAGGTACAACTGCAACTGTAGCTCTTAAAATGGAGTGATCGTACATCGATGAGAGTTGAAGCAATAGATAAGACAAGGGCCTTATCTCAAGAACTAAGATCATTTTGTAACTAATTGGGACACTGAAAAAACCTGACACAAGATTGGTCGATAAGCGTGGGGCTCATGACTTCCCTTCATCAATGTAAATTGGGTGAGTGGTTGATGGCAACATTCTTCAAATGTTGACATAGGGTGTAACGGAGGGAAACATATTTCATATGAAGGACTTTATCATAGACACAATATTGATGGGGTAAGGTTAATGAAAAAATTGAAAATACTAGGGTGAGGTGGAATCAAGTACATCTATTAAGGGTGTCCAAGGGGTGCTACGAAAAGAATAATGTAATAGGGTTCTTGTAATGTCCCCATTTTGACCCCCTTTGCACTAAATCGTAAATTATGTAAATATTGTTATGTAATCATGGTGAGGAGCTCAAGGCCAAGGGCCCACCATTGATTTAGTGTTTGTGGTTCTGTTGTTATGTGCATCCTTGTTTTGGTTTGAATCTGTGAGCAAGAGATTTGGAGTGGTAGTGGACAAAATTGGCTTGATAAACCTAGTGGGGGGGCGAAATAACCTCTCAAGAAGATCAAGAGGGTTGGCTACTCTTCTATGCACACCTTAGACACTCTAGATTGGAAGGTATGGCATGAGGGACTGTGCATTGGTGAAGGGAATACTTCCTTGAGTGGGGTGTGTAGGCATTGTGGGTGCCAAGCTAGGTATATCTTGTAGAGGTATCCCTGGCTCTGTGCTTGAGATCACTAGCTTAGCAATTCTTCCTTTCCATTTCCTAGCAGCCTGATAAACCCAATTGTAGATTGGCTTGGCTCATCTTGGTGTATGCTTGGCTATGTGTGAGTCTTTTGTTCCCTGGTTCCTTGTAGAAATCATGCCCAGCTCGGGGGTGGCAGTTGTATCAAGAGGTTGATAAGCAAAAATGGCCTATGGTTGGGTGGAACATTGCAGATGCATAGCTGGTTGCTTGGGACTACTTTGTTAAGAGAAGTATTCTCTTGTGTTAACTTTGCAATTATTTATTTGATGAATATCTTGAATGTATGATGGATGTGTAATTGAAATTACTTCCGTTGTGTTTTCTTATAATTATACATTTCCATATGTCCTTTTATATTATGTGAAGGATTATTTAAAAGCTCATGGGGCTAGATGCCCTGGCTTAAGTCTAACGTTCTCTCCATCGCACTAGTATGATGGGTGGGGACGTTACAGTTCCCATGGTTTTGGGTGAATAGGGGAACAAGTTATATAGAAAGAATATGTATGTGGTTCCCATGATTTTGAGTGTGTTGGAGAACCAAAGAACTACATGGGTGGGATTCCCACGGTTTTGAGTGAGTTGGGGAATCATTTTGATGATGATGTTATGGTTTTGTGCAAATGAGAAGATGGGTGCCCTATGAATAAATGCCCTGCAAAATGTTCCTGCGAGAGTAAGTAAATGGGATAAGTGTCTTCAGTGGGTTGGGGCCCCATTGTGGTCTTCTCGAGGGTTGATGATACGAATAGGAACATAGATGCTATATTACTCATGGGGGGATGAGAGGTTATATATGAATCATCATAGTAGCATGTGTTGATGAACCTGAGGGATGAGATGATCATAATGCAAGGTGATGATATGTGGTTTCAGCTTAACAAACTTGGTAAGTTATCAGATTCCTTGTACTTGGGAGGGTTCGACATCATGGGTGCCAAAGTATGAATTGGTTGTAATGGTGCGCACACCATTGGGGGAACATTCTCTTCTTGCTAACGACATTGATGGTGTGTCATTACCGATAATTAATACCCTATGGTTATCGACGATATTACTGGGTGAATGCAATGTAAACAGAGGGAATATGTTGCCTACATGCCAGGTAGAGATGATATACATGTGATCGAGGTTCATGCACCGTTGTTGCATGATGGAAGAGTTGTTTCTTGATTATAATCCAACACACATGATGCAAGTACCCAAGCGTAATAATGATTATGACAAGAGTATTGACAAGACAAAAAAATTGACAAGAAACATAGTGTACCTGGATAAATGTAGAGGGTGAACAGGGGTGTCACCCAGTGTGCATTGTTTTAATAGAGACCATTGGTGTTTGAAATATGTGCAATCTATCTAGGTGATATAAATTTTGTGCGCCCTTCTGGTGTCCCAAGTCTTTCAATTTATGGGGAGGATTTTTTTGGATGCAACCCATTGGTGGGTTTGTTTAAACGATCTCCGCCAGGGTCACCCAACACATGACATAAGACTCATGATATCTAAGGAGTGTGCACTAGGTCATGATTGTATACCATGCCAAAGACTTGTGTTGGTGGTGAACCATGATCTTCCTCTGAGGATGAAAATGATGTGTCATCACTAGTAAACAAGATTGATAATGATGATATATTGATGATAGCAATGTGATCAGTGGTATTCAGTTGCAGGGGAAGTACCTCCCCTTGAGGCAATGTTGATGGGTTTTCCTTAGAGGGGAGGATTTTCTTGTACCTGCATTTGGTCTAAGAGACTTCTCATTCCGTGCACAATATGGGGCACTAAAATAGTAATGGGTCAACAATCCATAAGATCAACATGGTCGAGTGGCACACACAAGGTTGAGTGTATGGGTCGGGCTTAGTGGTATCGAGGCACGGTTAGGTGGGACTGTGCCTATGTGAGAGGGAATCATATGGGTGTAGTGCCCACATGATGAACACCCCTTATGCTCTTCCTTAGTTGGTTTTGATGTGGTAACAACATTGATGGAAGTGATTTCATAGGAAATTAGTTGAGGGATTTCAACCACATAAGTGTGTTAGGAAAATGGTCGCTAATGCATCCTGGAATCAAGGGATTTTAGGACACTGATGTGTATCATTCCCAAACTGAGAACAAATTTTGCATGCATGATTGGTGCCCAATGTCTTGGTATTGGGCATAGTCAAGGTGGTTGGTGTGCCCCCTTCTATAATATTCCCAATTTTGAATTGGAATGTATTGAATCAAAATTATGTAAATATGCTAGTATGGATTCCTAGTGTAGATATCAAGGCCAAGGCTCAACTAGTGAATGGCTAGGCATATGTAATATAAATGTTTCTCATTGGACCGTATGATTATTTTATCGTGCCAAATCGAATGCTATGTAAATATTATGTTGCATAAATAATAAAATGGTCCAAGATGGTTGTGTAAAGAGCACTAGAGGGGCTATGATTCCACCAAAGGGGAAGAGGAAAGGGAGCCTATGGGAAACAAAATCCTTTGTTTCCAAGTGTCAGCCTTAGAACTTATTCAAGTTCTTCCATGTGCTTTAAATGATCCAATCACTTCATTTTGGCTATTAAATCCAATCATTGAATGCATGTGTGAGTTTGGTGGGGAAAGTCCTCTCATGTAGTTATGAAAGCATGGGATGGATGTCCTTTTTATGACATTTGTAAGGACCCTTTTCTTCTATGGTCAGAAGTTATGTCATATTCTTGTCACCATTCCATCCTATCTTTTGAAGTAATTTACTCATTCTCCATTATCATCTGGACTTCTAAATTATGTAGAGCTTCTTCCTTCATGTTGTTGATACCATTACCAATTACCAGACTGTGCACAACCCAAGAATTCTAATTTGAAACCAGAACTACAGACTTGAACGGAAAATAGATGGTTGTAGGTGAGCACAAAGGTTGGGAAAGCTAGGAACCCTTACCCATTGGATTTTTCTACTCATAGATGCTTGAGAATCCATGAATTAAGGCTACAAGTGGTTCTCCAACAGCATATATAGTAGGTTGGTATATTTCTATGCATACACTAGAAGCACCTGGAAATATAGATCACCCAAGAGAACTATGGATCAGTGAAGCGGGTTCCTAATCCCATGAGGGTGTTATGTGGGGTATCTATTATAGGGGCCCAAGGTTGTGAGGAACGAGTGATATCCCTATAGAGCTCTGGACGAGCATTTGGCTAAGCATAGAGAGCATAATGGGTTTTGGATGAGAGAGAGAAGCCTGTAGGTGTTCCCTTCTCCCTAGTGGCCTCATAGCCTATCTTTGGGGTGGCCTCTCAACAAAAAGAGTATATGCTGGATAGAGTACCTATGGTTGGGTGGAAAATCGCTCTTTCACAACCAACTGCTTGGATATTCTTTGTTTCAAGATAAGTATTCTCTTGTATTTGAATATGCAACATTTTTAATTGATGCCTGTGATGATTATGTTTATATATGCATGCTAGATGTGTGTGGATAGATTTTATTTAAGTTGTGTATTTTCATTTATGCATCTGCACACATATTTTATATATTATGAATTTGTAATATGGATATTAGGTGAAATTCAAAAGCCCATAATTCATTCATGCCCCCCTCTGGTAGTCGGATTGGTGGATGGGGATGTGACAGAGTGGTATTAGAGCTCTTGGTTGCAATACCGGAACCGTATGGGCCAGAAACCCACATATATAGGGATAAATTATAAATGGTTTTGTAAAAATCGTGTTATGTTAAGTGATGGACAAGGGGGGAAAATTAATTTCGAGTTGATTTTGAAATAATCCCCTTATTGCCAATTTAAAATTTTGCATAATTATGAAATTTTAAAAAAAAAGGAATTTTTAGAATGGGCCCCACCCGTGCCATGTAGGAAAAGGGATGACATGGAGGTGCCATGTGGACATGGGAGTGCGATGTGGACCAACCACGAGGATTCAAATCACGCGTGGTAGCATTGGAAGGGATTATATGCGTGGGTGGAATTCGTGTAGGACAGACAGAAGTCTGTATGTGTCATGGTTGGCTTAGATTGCATTGGGCATGTCAAGTCATTAGATCTTAACCATTTTCATAGAATGGAGGTGATCACACTTTATGGTAAAGGGTGTTCCATGAATGACTCATATTAGATCGTGAAAGTTGGAACTTTTAATCTAAGCCATTCGCACAAAAGCAACGTGTCCAAGGTTTAATCTAAGGGTCATGCTGCCAACGATACATATTGAGCGGGCAAGTTACAAATGTGATATCTACACCATTTGCACATCAAAAGCTAATCGAAGGTTAATGGAGGGGTTCATGCCACCAACGGCCTAGAGGAGTGAGCATGTTCTACTGGGGAATATTTGACCGTTTGTGCAAGCAAAGATAAATAGGAAGTAATAAAGGTAACCCTACCACAAACGATGGATATTTGCTTGTGCAGGTTTGATTGGGAAATCATGACCATTCATGTTGATAGGGGTGAATGTGTCATAACTAAATCCGATTGTTGATCATTGCAGGAGATCAATGATCCAGAATGATTTCAGGGGCCCGAAGTGACCACAGGTTAATAGGAAGGGGCACCCCAAAAAATGGAACCACCGGAGGTGAGTGGTTTTCCCCGTAGTGTTTTTTAGGGATCAAATGTAGTTTCCAAAACCACCCTCAGGTGCCCCTGAAACTCCTCAACCACCCTCTGAAACCCCGCTTCCATCAAGTGTGTCAATAGGGTGACAACGATCCCGATAAGGACAAATAAGCAACATGGGGACCAACTGAGAGCTGACATGTGGCCATGGGACAATTATGATGTCATGCTGACATCATTTGACTTTTTGAAAATATCATCGAAAGAGGTAAAATAGCACCATGAATTTACATGAATGATAAAAATGGTATCGGTTTCAACTATTGTTTTTGGGTGCCCGAAATTGGAAAACACAATCGATCTTATGCGTGAAATTGAAAGATCTACCCAAAAATGAGGGCATTGCCCTCAACCCGCAAGCTGTAAGAGGGAAATCCCCCTGGACCCCCATTATTTTTTTTATAAATCTACAAAGTTAGTTTAACAACAGCTACAGGAACATTATAAAATTGGGCAAATTGTGGATTATGATAGGGTGTAATATTTTGCTCAAGAACGAGAAATAGGCATGTTCATATTCATTATAAAGCTTATCCAGAGGAGAATAAAGTAGAATGTTCTTGTTTTTTAAACATGTTTCTAGTTTTTTCAGAAAGAAAGCAGAACAAAGTCCCTTTGAGCAATAAATTCTCAATGTGGGTGACTTCAAAAGTAACCCAAAACTTTGAGGAAAATTTGGTATAATGGTATAAGAGTATACCTGAGATGAAAGTGACTCAAAGTGAGTAAATATTATGATATCCATATCATGGTAAGGGTGCTCTCCCAATAAGTGGAGACACAGTTGGGAAAGAAAGCATGGTAAAAATTGCTTGTTAGCAAGCAATGTGAAGAACTAAACCAAGTAAAGTTGGATGCTTGGTAGCATGATAATTTTGTTGATGAGCAAGGATATTTAGTACCATGGTAATTCATGTTAACATGTGGGAAAACATGTTTTGTGTATAAGATTACACTCTTGTATATTTTATTTTATAGCACTCATGAAATAATAGAAGAGAACAATAATGGACATTAGTGCCTTGGATAAGAATGCATCCAATGTATTATTGTGATTAATATGTGCAAATTGAATTGCAAGAGCCATGGGATATCTTGATTATTGGATATGGATATTGAATTCCATAAGAGAATGCTTAGAAAAGTATGGAATAGTCCAGTAGGTAAGGAACATGCAACTTATAAAGGTGATGGGTGAATCATCCTTGTGGGCAAGTGCATGCATGCTAAGAGAAGTTGCAAGATATGTACCAACAAATTATGAGTAATTAATGAGAATGGGTAAGAAAATTCCATTCACCTAAAAGATGTCACTAACAGAATAAGACATTCTAGTGCGTGGACATGTCATGTAGTTCATTATAGTGACAGAGTGGCCATGCAAAGGCTTCCAATCGAGGAGTGAGGCATTCTCGTGTGTGAATCAACTATGTGGTTCATAATTGTGGAAAATATTTCTATGGGAAAGGAAATCAAGTCTCATATTTGAATGAGGAACAAGGACATATAATGGACATTGAAAAGACTCCATATGGAGTTGGAATGGAATAAATTGCAGCATTGTTAAGTGGTAGGAATTCTAAGAAATAGAAAGGTTGACTTGTCTAGAAATGCTCAAAGCATTTGGAGCAGCAAGGTAATGTGAATGGAGTGCGAGAGATTTTGTAAAAACCAAGGAATGCTACATAAGGTTGATAGATAGTTGTAGCACAAATTAGAGAATGGTCCCCATAAGGAAACATTGATAAAGAGAGAGGACGTGAATTGGATCAACTATGATGTGGAAGGGGAACTATGTGCTATGATGAGGAATTGGAAAGGGATAATTCCTCAACTCTTCCCTTGCTGATATATTTATATTATATGAGTTTTATATACATAAAATTATGGCATAGGAGTGTTGGAAATGCAAGATTTAGATAGTTTAAAATGCATATGCACTAGTGGGAAAATTAAGAGATAATGCCCTGCTTGTGCATGTACATGATATTGCATATTGGTAAAAGTAGTTAGGTTTTACATATCAACAAGCCACTAATGATAATTATTGTGGTTGATAATAATAATTGTTGTTGGTAATGGTTGTAGAACCAAAGACAATACAAGTATGGCTGAAGATGTTGATGATGTTGTTGCATGTGACCAGCGGCTTTGTGAAGAAAGACTGGGGATATGAATCTATAATCAAGAGGTTGGTGGAAGGTTGGTGTAATCCTATGTAAAAGACCAAATGATTAGGTGCAATCCTTTGTAATGGTTTGTTTATACTAATTGCATAAGTGTTGAAAGGGGATTGGGTAAGAATCCCTTCAGCCATATTTTAATCATCATAACTTGGTTTGCATGTGATACGGGATGCATTTATGTGAACTTTATCCCACCATGTATGGTGAGGTATGGGGTAGTAAGGGAAACGATCCTTATACCATCTAACTATTTAGAATTTAAAATGCATTCATGTGAAATAATAGCATGCCATGTGTGTATGTTGGTTATGATTTTAATAACCAAAGCAAGTCAGGACTTATGGTCATGTTGTGGTAGTACATGCCATATGAGATAGTCATGGGTAAGGCCATAATGTGGTTGGATATGATAATGCTATAGTGCTACACAAGTATCCCATGAACTCCCTATTGGTTTCAATTTGGGATGAAACCTCTTTTCCAACAAGCAGGGAGTGAGTGAACTCCTAATGTTTTGTTCGGGTGAAGAAGGAAGGCACCCATATAGTTAACCAAGTGATTGGAGAGATGGTTGGGTGATGTGTCGAGGCATTAGCTAGAACTTCCAAAAAATCATGGTGGAATGCATGACATGACATTATGGTATTCATGAATCAATCCAAAGCTGCATTGAGTGAATGTACATTAAAAGATTGTGTAAATATTGTGATTGTGCATGCATATGTGTGGGTACATATGTTAATATGCATTATGTGCATGCATGAATGTGATGTATATTTCATTGAAATTCACCAATATCTCAAATGATAGAATTAGTGGTAATTCTTAGATCTTTTCATGAGCTCCTATGGATGCATGGGAAAAAATTGCATTAAGAAGGTAGTCATGTTCGATGTGCTACATAAATGATCTATTGGGAGGACAGAATTGCATGAAAGGATATCATTGTGTAATCATGAGTATTGAAAGTTTTGTTTGATTACATAGATAATGTGATTGTATCTTGAAATTTTATTGTGATAATGAGGCATACAAAGTAAATGTATTTCATTTCCTTTGAGATATTGTTGATAGTGTTTGAACTATTGTGTGTTATAATTATGGGATCACTTCAGTAATTGTTCTAAATGATGCAATTAAAGTATTACATGCATGGATACTCACAACTTGTTTGGTTGATTGAGAAAAAAATTCAGATTGTCTTGGACATGGCAATGTGTGTAATTCCATAATAAAGGATGGAAGCTATTGAGTGCAAAAGATAAGCATTATCAAAAGGACCTCATGGTTGTGAAATCTGATTTCTGTAGGGAATAGATTTGAAATTATTACTAGTAATTGATAATCATTGTTTGGTTGATCTAGAATTGTGTCAAGAGGACATGTTGTAGGTGGATGTCCAAGTTATGGAAGCAAGTGTAAAACCATAAGGGATAGAGTGATACCACTTGAAAAGGCCAAACATTATGAGGATGGAATCATGGTTAAATAAATGAGGACACGTTGTAGGAAGACCTTGTGCTATGGCCTGCAAAATCCAAACATCATAAGGACCTCATGTTTTGAAAATCTATTTTCTGTATGAAACAGATCTGGAATATTTCTGATTGAAATTTATGAGGAGGACCTCAAGTTTATGAAATATGGTTTTTGTATGAAACATATTTGAGAATTTCTAATTGATTTTTTATGATGACATCTCATGGGAAAGTGTATGTGTGTAATACAGGTGAGATGATGGATCTGTCTAGTGAGGATAGATGATGGTTGTTAAAATCCCGCAATCCATGGGAGAATGATACTATAATGACATTGGAACCCTATGGTATGCCTTAATCGCCATGAGCTATGCTATGTTAAGGGTTGGTAGTGGGATTCCCTAGTAGTAAGGCATGTGAGTTGGTGCTCTTCTTGTGCAAGAAATCCTAGAAAATGATCGAGCACTTGAGGGAACTATGGATCGATGAAGGGGATGCTTGAGCCTAAATGATGTGTGACTGCAAAGAAGAGGCAACTTGAATGAATCTAAGTGAGAGAATCATGTTATGTGCTATCTTGGATCAAGAAGGCATTAGAGGTATATATAGATACATTGGGTGTGTCAAAGAAGATAGTAAGTTGGATCTCTCCCATGGCAGCCATGTGAAACTGGAAAATATTCATACATGTTAACAACCAAAAAGTTCTCACTACCTCATCTCCCTCATTACATGACTCATTTGTCCATATTTCCTACCATATTTGCCTCCAAAACCCTAAAAACCCATTAAAAACCCTCCAAGAGGCCAAAAACCCATTAAAAATCCTCCAAAAGGCCAAAAACCCCCCTTTTCCCCCCAAAATAATGTAAATTCCTCCAAAAATAGCAAAAACTCTCTAAAAAGGGAATAAAAAATACAAAAAAGAGGAAAAAGAGGGAAAAAAGGAAACAAAAATCCTATACAGCTGACCTAAACCATATGGTGCCCAAAACCGTGGTTCAGCACTCCACCACTAAAAACCTATAAATAGGTGATGGAGGCTCCCCATTTCACATCCACAATCATCCCTATCCTTACGCTGCTGAAAATTCCCTTGAAACCCTAGCTCTCCACTTGGAGCTAATTCTTGAGAACCCTTTTGGCCCCATTTCCAAAACATCTTTGGAAGAAGGAGAAGGAACAACACTGGAGCTTGGAAGCAACCCTCTTGGATTGTTGCAAAGGCTCCACCAACCTCTACATCTGAGGTAATTTTTAATACAAAAAGAGAGATCTTCACCATATTTTCATGTTTTGTTATTTATGCTTATGCTCATCGGTTAGTTTAATTTTATTTTACTGTACTGTCATATTTCACCATTTTTTTGAACTGCTACTAAGGAGTCCCTTCTCCTTAGTAGGTGCTCATTTGCACAAGCTAGGGTGAAAACCCTAGCTACAATTTTGGTGACTCCGCTAGTGTTCCTTTGAATTTCTGGTTATAGTTTTAAACGTTTTTAATTTTTTGCAATATTTTTCTGTTTTTTCCTTTTGGCTGTCCCTTTCGACTGCCGTAAATCGTGAATTTTTTTCCCACAGTTGCGATCCAACCGCGGCTTTCAGACTGTTACTTGCGATCCGACCGCGGCCCTCGGACTGTTACCTACGATCTCCCCGCGGTTTCCAGTCTATTACCTGCGATCTGACTGCAGCTTTCAGCCTATTTCCTGGGATCCAACCGTGACTATTCACCGTTTTCCTGCTATCCGCTTGCAACTTTCGGCCTTTTCCCGCGGTCCGCCTACGGCTTTCAGCCATTTTCCTGCTATCCACCTGCAACTTTTGGCCTTTTTCCCACGGTCCTCCTGCGGCTTTCAGCCATTTTCCTGCTATCCACCTGCGACTTTCGGCCTTTTTCCCGCGGTCCGCCTGCGGCTTTCAGCCATTTTCCTGCTATCTGCCTACAACTTTCGGCCTTTTCCCACGGTCTGCCTGCGGCTTTCAGCCATTTTCCTGCGATCTGCTCATTACTGTCAACCTGTTTCCCGCGGTCCGACCGCGCAGTTTCGCCACAGACCCGCGATCTATTTTTTACACTTTTTTCTTGTTTGAACCCAGTACTTTGCTGCAATATTTTTTGCACCTACATAGTCACCTGTCCTATCTGCAGCCATACTTCCCTACAGACTTTTTCTGCAGTATTATTTCTGTTCCATTTACAGAATTTTTTAAATTTCAGCATTTTAATTGAAAAGAGAAAATTTTGCATTTCAAAGTTTAATTTCAATATTGTTATTTTTAGTTAGAAATTTTCCCACCCTGTGGCACTTTTACTTGGGTTCATCATCTCACACGCACACACTCTGTTACCTAATTCAAGTGAGCCCTAAAATACTACTTAACACAACCAGCATTCTAACCACACTTGGGGAACACATAAGAATCTTGTAGTTAGGTAGGATCGGGGGGATAGGCATCCAAATAACACCCCTCAGTTGCTTACACTTGAGACATAGTTGTTGTCCATTAGGGAACCAAAATCCCCTAGTACTTTGTGGCACGGTCACAACCAGTTTATCAGAGGGTCTCTCCCCTAGGAGGGTTGAAGTAGCCAAACTGGTTCAGGAGGCTTGAGTGGAATACCGCAATCCATTCAATCACCGAAGGATACCTTTCGTAGTTCTTGGTGTATCACCCATATGGGGATACAGCGACGATAGAACCAAACTGCAGATTCACCTTTTCTGGACGTGTCATGAACAGGGTATATTAGTTTCCTTTCTTCTAGGATTGACTACCCGGTGTCCCTCCCAGTAGGGGGATATCTTTAGCCACTTGGCTCTACCATCCATATTGTCTGACTTGAATTTCATCACCTTGCAGAGGATATGTCTGGTTGAGTTAGAATACTATTTAGCTAGGTGTTTGCATGCTCCCTTACCTCCCTTTGGTCTAGTGAGTCCACCATTTTTTATTTTTTAGGAAACCTGTTGCTTGTTGGTATTCTGACCATTTTTGTTGATACTTTACTTGTTGTAGCACAACTGTTACAGTGAGTGTTTTGAGTTGGTTGTTGGCCTGAGTGCCATATTTTTACACTCTCCTTCTGGACACTCGGCTACATTAGGGTTTTTGAGCTGTTTTTCACTCAACACAACCCCTAGATACTTGACACCATCTGTCACCATTGAGTCCCTGAGACATTCTCGGTACCTCCGGGGTGAGCCCCCGTAGCACAGTTCACTTGACATCACCCGTCATAGACGTAGAGCTTCATCACTAGACTCCACTCATCGCAGACGTAGAGCTCCTTCCCTTGGTACTGACGCCCCTTATTTCACCTCTAATTATGAGGCAGAGTCCGAGAACCCCACTTACACTACACCAACCAGCCCCATGGATGGAATGACTTCCAACAATTTCTTTGTAGGGACCATTGGTGGAACATCCACCACCACACCCTCTTTGGGTATGCCCTCGATGGGGCCCACATCTACCATTCCAATCACTGTACCCATTCTAGTGGCTAGCATACCCATCCCAACTCCACCAATGGCTCACACTACCCTTGGCAATGCAAGACCATCCCATACCACTTTCATTCCTCCACCTGGGGGAAACATCCCAAACCCAGTCCCTCCACCCGGGGGCATTGGCCCCAACATGGTCACAACCACTAGTATGTCACGTCCTTCTACTAGTTTTCCATTCATGGCTAGTCTCAACCTTCCTAACCTGGCTAGACTAACTAACGATCCCATCAGACACGACCCTGCGTGATCTCACATGCCCACCAAGCTCCCCTCCGACATCCCTAAGTTTGAGGGCAAGGCAGGTGAAGACCCCCAGAACCATATTATGTCCTTCCATTTATGGTGTTCCTCCAACTCCATAGTGGACGACTCTGTCTGCCTCCGTCTGTTACAACGCACCCTCAATGGCTCTGCAGCTAAGTGGTACATCGGACAGCCCTATGGGACCCATGTCACCTTTACTTCCCTTGCCTCGACTTTCCTGTAGTTCTTTCAGTTACCTTTCCACTATGACGCGGGAGTTGAGACCCTATTGTCTTGTAGATAGAACATGGCTACCCACATCATTGACCACATTCATGAGTGGCGTCAACGTCGCAGCCTCTGCAAAATCAAGTTAGACGACCGTATCTTCTTAGATTGGTTTCTAAAATCCCTCCTTCCTGTCATTGCCAAGGATGTGGCATCCGAGCGACCCCAGTCTGAAGAAGAGGCCATCCTGAAAGCCCAGCAATTTGACCTTATTTACACCCAGTCTGGTTACCTGTATTCCATCATCCCTGACACCCCCCCGTGGCGATTCCTCCCGACACGATGCGTCGAGGGAATCCCATGCCGCAGATGGCATCATTGGTCGTATAGCCTCACATAACCATCCCTTTTCCATAGCACGTCCTAGCCCTGGCCCTGACCTTTCGCGGGATACATCCCATTCCGGAGCAACCAATTCGTATGCTCCCATGGCACATCATCACCATTCCCACGAACCCTCCTGTACACCTCAGTGCTTTGGTCATGCATCCCCCACTTACCCCCCCCCCAGGTCGCACCTCAGCCATATTACCACCCACAAGCTGCACCAACTCCTGTATCCTCTCAATCCCAACCTACTTATTACCCGCCACAGGAAGCCACTACAGTAAACCCATAAGTTGTTCCGCAGACATATCAGCAACCCCCACAAGGTTCAAAACCTGCGCCGCCTCCACCTACTTATTATCCACCGTAGCCTACTCCCGCACCTGCACAACCCTAGAACCCACCTACTGCCCAAGGGCAAGTGTATGCCCAACAGAATCCATCGCAGAACCAAGACGATCAACCTCCCAATCCCCCAAACAACAATAACGCGGCACCTGCCAACCAGAACCCTGATCGGTTGCCCAAACAAGCCAAAAATCCTAATTTGTGAACAAACCATTCTTGTTCTATTTGCAGGGTCTATGGCCACTACACACACGCTTGCCCACATTTAGAGTGGGCTCAGCAACTCTGGACTGATGATACCCACCGCTAAGGGCACGCGGCTCCTCAAGCGCCACCCAACCCCCCACCACCTCAGAATCATCCCTTGGTGCTACAAAACCCTTTACCAACCCAAGGCATAGTGAACACTCAGCCGTTGGCTCCCCCTCAAGGAAACGTGCCACCACAACAGCAAATCACTTATGCCGCTCCTGATCAACCCATGTTAGACTCAGGTACCCATCACTTGTTAATGATGTCATCCGTCGATGTCAACCTTCAAACCCATCGGAACCAATATGTCTCCACCCCTGAAGCCCCTCCCATCGACAAAAACACTAACGCTCATCCCACTGATCAATCATTATGTATACCTCCGGCTCCACTAGATGGCGCCTCCAAAGCACCTCACTTCCCACTTCGCCGCATCAACAATAACCCCAATGCTCGCGCTGCGTCTAATTACAACATTGTATATGACTTAGCCCAGTCCCCCGCAGCCATGTCTGTGTTAGAGGTCTTAAAAAACTGTCCTTCATAGTGCAAGACTTAGCTCTCCGCCATTGGTGCTATTGACCCAAATGATTCATGAATGATGGCCTTCGATTTGGACCAATCCGAACCACGCCTGCCTTCCACTTTAACGTTCCAAGTTTCTGTATCCGTTCGGAATCTTGTCATCCATCGGTGCATTATCGATGAAGGTGCCTCTACATGCGTTATGTCCACATTCATTTGGCAGAAGTTGGGATCCCTTACTCTCCAGCAGTCCACCACTACGTTACGAGCCTACGACGGCCGTTCAGCTCAACCCCAAGGTCTCTTAGCTAATGTCCCCATCCAGTTGGATTGTAAAACAGTGCTCATTGACATAGAGGTCATCAACGCCCAACTTGATTATAACCTCTTACTTGGCCGCACATGTATGCCATGCGGGCAGTTACCTCATCTGCTTTTCGTACCATGATGTTCCCCCATGACGGACGTGTGGTCAAGGTCGATCAACTCACCTATTACAATCCCAATGCCCCCGCTGCACCCAAAAATGTTCTCCCCATGGTTGAACAACCTGCTTGCAGCGCATCTACTTCGTTGTTTTCCTCATTGGGACCCATAGTCTACTCAGATAAGCCAATGACTTCAACATTCCAAGCCATTCCACCCCCGTCACCCGCGACCGAAGTATCTGACTTATGTACCCTTTCCCACAATACACCAACACCCAACCAGCAACCGCCCTTGCTACCTCAACCACCATTGGTACCTAGTCATGTTGGTGTCACACCCATCCATACAATCCCTTTCCTATTCCCCCCTTCGGGAGTAGTGAGCGCCCCGGTTATGTCTACCCTTAGCCTCCCCGGTTTAATCTTAGGATTACCCGTACGGTACATTACGCCTGCTGTTACCCCTCCGACACCAACTTTCCTCCTACAACCGGTGCAACCCATCACCACTACTAGTCAACCACCTCCCGGTGTCACTACCCCTTCCTCATCGGCCAATCCATCCCCTCTTCTCAAGCACACTGGGGGTAGAGACCCACAACCATACACTGTTGTATCCCCGCCCAAAACAGTTAAAAGCCCCCCATGTTTCGTGCTCCTCCTAAATGCTCGTTGTGTGATGAGTTAGGCCATACTACCCATCAATGTCCACAATTACCTGCATTACAAGAGCACATGCAAATGCTTGACGACGACCCCAACATCCCGGTTGTCCAACTCGATCCAGCCCCTAAGCCTCGTGATAAATCACTGCGTACCAACCACCCTTGTGCAATATGCAGTATTTATGGCCATTACTCACATCACTGTCCTGATCTCCCAAATTACAGAGAAGCTCTCTACGAGATGAATAATTTGGACCTTGAGACAGCGCCCCCCACCATTGAGGACCCCCCAGTATCCCCCTCATCCGGAGAGATTAATACCATCTATATGATCTCTTCTACTACCACTCCCTCGTCAACCGATTTGACAACTCAAAGTTTTCACAATGATGAGGAGATTCTAGAGGTTCTCACTGCCCCGGATTACCCCTGGGAGGATATGCACCATCGTTCCTATTTCCTCCCAGACGACTCCTCCTCCACCACAGCCACCCAATTTGCGGTTGAGTCCAAAGATTTCCTCCCCACCAAAGTCGACTGGTTTAAGGATCCCATTCCCGCTCCTAATGCCTTTGAGGAAGGTAACATGGAAAACATCTCACCCGTCATCCACATCGATATCTCTGACCCACCTGGTGCTCTTGAAATCATTACATTAGGAGCCTCCTGCAATGAGTATGAGATCGAAGAGTACAAAAAACTTTTCCAAGAGTTTTGTGATGTATTTGCCTGGTCCTACACTGAAATGCCTGGTCTTGACCCCGCTATTATAGAACACCACATTGACACATGGCCAGATGTACCCCCCGTTCTCCAGAAACAGCGCCCCATTCATCCCTCCAAGCTCCCCGTCATTAAAGCAGAGATTGAGAAACTTCGCAAAGCAGTATTCATTTATCCTATTGCATATACCACTTGGGTTTCTAACCCCGTCCCTGTTAACAAGAAACAAGACACCATCAGAGTATGTACTGACTTCCGTGATTTAAACTGAGCCTGTCCCAAATACAACTTCCCCACGTCATTTATTGACCAACTCATCGATGTGTGTGCGGGGCATGAAGTCCTATCTTTCATGGAAGGTTTTTTCGGATAAACCCAGATTCAGATCCGCAAGGAAGATCAGTACAAGACTGCCTTTACCACCCCATGGGGCACCTTTTCCTATTGCTTCATGCCTTTCGGCCTCAAAAATGCTGGTGCCACCTTCCAACGGGCCATGACCTACTGTTTTCACGACTTGGTTCATATCCTGTTAGTCTATCTCGATGATCTTACAGCTCGTTCCCGGAAACAATCAGACCACCTTAACAACCTCCAGCAAGTCTTTCTGCGTTGTCGCAAATATCAAATCTGCTTGAATCCACTCAAGTGTGTCTTTTTCGTTCCGGCAGGTCAGTTGTTGGGTTTCATTGTTTCCCATAAAGGAATCGTTGTTGATCCCCTGAAAGTCCAAGCCATCATAGACCTTCCTGCACCTCGCACGCTCCGGCAGCTCTAGAGTTTGCAGGGGAAATCTAATTCCCTCCATCACTTCATTCCTGATTATGCCACCACAATTCATGGTTTCTTACGCCTGCTTCATACACACATACCATTTGTTTGGGATGACCAGGCGCACTCTGCATACGAAGCCCTTAAAAAGGCTCTCACGCAAGCCCCTTTGATTTCCCCTCTGGATTTCTCTCAAGACTTCATCCTTTACGTCTCAACATCCGATCATGCCGTGTCCGGAGTCCTTGTCCAGGAATATGTTGCCCGCCATGAGCACGTCATTTATTACGTCAACCAAACCTTGTTTGGACCACCACTACGTTACCCGTATGAGGAGAGACTAGCCCTTGCCGTAGTCTTTTCCATCCAAAAATTGCGACATTACATTTACTCAGTCATACCACAGTTGTCGCCAACTCCAACCCCATGGTCTATCTCTTGAATCGACGCCTCTTGCAAGGTCGCGTTGATAAATGGGTAATTATCCTCCAAGAATATGACCTCACTTTCACAACCCCTAAGAGCACTAAATCCCTCGTGTTTTCCCAGCTCATCACCGATCTCCCATCCCTTTTGTTGTCCCCACAAATCTCCGATGAGTTACCTGACAATCACTTGTTCATCATCTCGTCCGATGACCCATGGTACTGTGATATTTTGTTATACCTTTGCACGCAGAAGTTTCGACCCAACATAAATCGTGATGGACGCCGTCGTTGTTAAATTTTGAGCATTAATTCACAATACTCTTGGATCTTTACTGAGAGAATAACATATATAGTATATCAATGCATAACAATCACAATGAGCATGACAAGCATCACAAGAATCAAAAGCATGAGAGACAAGAGACACAGAGTTTCCATGGGGAAAACCCTAAGGTGAAAAACCCCACAACTTCCTTGGAGATAGAGAGAGCAATGGCTCAACCAAAGTACAACCAAAATACACTTTAGATAGTCTCCTAGTAGCAGATGATCCTCCTCCTCACTAGTGCGCCACTTTCTGAGTGAGAGAGATGTGTCTTTCCGAATGAACTAAATAGAGATCTCCATGATCTCTATTTATACTAACATGTTTTCCCAGTGACCTTATGGGGCCAACTTGTCTAGCTAGGTACATCCACAATATAATATATATTTTAGGGCCGACCCCACACATGGTGGTCTAATAACCCATCGGCAAGTACACACACTTGAGACACTTGTCAATCCACATGATGACACTTCCTTATAGAGGAATAACACATCTCTAATAAGGGTACAATAAATATATATGAAATACATAGATGAAATACATTCCGAAGTTACATATACATCAACAGTCGTATCCGTCACCAGGCCTCTCGATATCTCCTCTTGGGCGATGTCCTTTACCGGCGAGGGGTTGACACGATTCTCCATCGTTGTCTTACACACGAGGAAGCCGAACAAGTCCTCAATGACTGTCATAACGGTGCCTGCGGCGGACATTTCTCTGGAATGGACACCGCCCAAAAGGTCATCCACACCGGATACTTCTGGCCCACACTCTTTATCGACTGCATCATAGCGGTCAAACATTGCCATAATTGCCAACTTTTTGCCCCTAAGGCTCGGACACCACCCGCTCTGTTACACCCAGTTGTCACCGTTGGTCCCTTTTGTAAATGGGCCATCGACTTCATGGAATGTAAACCCTCATCCTCCAACATCCATAAGTACATCATTGTCGCCGTCGACTACTTCACCAAATGGGTTGAAGCCATGCCCACCTTCAAGTGTAAAGCTGACACCGCTACTCGTTTCTTTTTTAACCATGTTATCACTCGATTCGGGGTCCCCCAACAGTTGGTCTCAAACCATGGTTCACACTTCGAAGATTCCATTTGGTGTGATTTATCCACCCTACTGAAGTTCGAACATCTGCCTATTCCTCTGCTTACTACCCCCAAGGTAACGGCCAAGTAGAGGCCATCAACAAAATTTTAAAAACCATCCTCCAACGCACTGTTGATCGGCACAAGTCCAATTGGCATCACATGCTTTTCCCTGCATTATGGGCTTATCGTACATCAATTAATACCGCCATCGTTTTTACCCCGTTTCATTTAGTTCACGGTGTAGAGTCTGTTCTCCCCATCGAGTGTCAGATACCTGCCTTACACATCGTCGTCGAGCTTCTCCCAGACACCTCCCCACTCGAGCAACGTTTGCTATCACTAGAACAAGTTGATGAAGACCGTTGTGCCAACCTCCAGACCATTGAAGCTGCCAAGAACCACTCCAAAGCTAGTTACAACAAACATGTCCACTCTCAAACTTTCCGTGAAGGGGACCTCGTCCTCACCTATGACCAAGCCCACGACAAGATTGGTAAAGGAAAGTTTGAATCCATGTGGCAAGGCCCTCACATCATGCAGACCTGCCTCGGAAATGGGGCATACATTTTAACTGACTCAGAAGGTCACCCTTTGTGCAACCCCCATAATGGGTTGTATCTTAAACGTTTTTATCCATAAACAAACCCGCGGCCCTATTGGTCTGTATTGTATAGTTTGCTTTCTTTTTGTTTTTCACCTTTTTTACCGGAACCTTACATTCATCATTTTTGCATGATCACAGATGGACCATCTTCCACCTCATTACATTGGCTTCGTTGATGGAGCAAGCCGCTGGTCTCCAAACCTGGCTTCTGCAGCATGGGTCTTATATTCCCCTTCACATGAGTTGATTCACCTTGACAGAATGTGCATAGGCGCTGCTACCAATAACCAGGCGGAGTATGATGCTGTGACCAATCTCCTAACTGCTGCCCTTCAGATGGGCATATGTCACCTTCATGTGTTTATTGACTCCCAGCTACTTGTCTCCCAGCTCAACAACTGCTACCAGGTGCGTGATCCCTGCCTCTTTATAAAATTCCTGGGCACAAAACAACTCAGCCGACAATTTGAATCCATAACATTCACCCATGTCCCAAGAGCTCAGAATAGTATCACAGATCAAATGGCTAACAACATCTTAGATTATCATATCAATCACACCATGTAAAACATCCATCATGCATCATCATCCCATATCATCTCATCAAAAAATATATAAAAACCCAAAAAGATTACATTTCCAACAAGGGGCATCCACGTGCCTATCCTACATACATAATGTTGCATCCATGTGCAATACAGACAATCAAATACACAAGGGGCATCCACATGCCCATCATCCTACACTACTTGCATCCACATGCAATACAAACATATAAAAAACCACAAGCGCATCCACGTGCGTACACTACATCATAATCGCAAAAGATGCATCCATGTGCATATATATCTCAAAAAATAAACGTCGATGTGCTACACATGTCCTGAGTACCTCAGTACTCAGCTATACAAAAAATATCTATACATCAATCAACCTCATAGAATACATGTCATAGCTACAAAATAGGGGGGGAGTCCTCTGTACTCCCTACTGAGAGTCATACCTTCCGTCACTGCCTACATCATCTACCTCCGAGTCCTCACCCCGCTCCTCCTCCGGCAGCTCCTCATCCCCTGCAATCTCCTGTGCCCGACCCTTATCCGCCAAAATGGCCACCCGGATCGCGATCGATCAGAAATCCCGTGGTGCCCCTAGACAGTCCTGAATCACCTCTAGATCCAAGTCCCGCCACCCATCATCAATCACTCCAACCAGCAAACGATCAAGAAGCATCCGTACAGAATCTAGAGTCCCCTCAACGTCCCGTCGACGCACCTCCCCTCGGCCTTGTAGGGTCGGTATCGCCACATGCCCCCTACGATCTACATGTCCTGGTGGTGGTCTCGGGCCAACATCTGCAGATCATACATCAGTCAGTAACAGCATATCAATATCTCAAACCTATCCTACACAAAATCTGACGTCAAAAACAATCAAGCAAATCAATACATACCATCTGGTCCCCACACCTGCCCTGGAGGTCGTGGTGCCTCCGGATCTCCTGTATAGTCCATCTCTCTGTATGGATAATCATGAAACTTCAGTGGCATCTACAACCACTGTAGGTAGATCTCCTGGGTGAAGTACCTTCCAACCTCACTGCCACCCCGTCTTCGCATCATCTCTCCCCACCGCACCATTCGCGGCTCCCTCGTGGCTGCGTATCAGCCACCCTACCCAGGAAGGGCAACCCCGTCAAGAAATATACATCTGTGAGGGTGAGATCCACCCTCTCTCCCTGCACCCTGAATGCCTGTATGTCAGACTCCCAAAATCTCACTAACATGTTCGTCAGTAGCCCTGTTGAACGCATCATGGGCACCTGTGCGAACTTCAGCAGCACGCACAACCCCAAAGTAGACCGCACATGCCGGTCCCTCCGGATAACCTCCACTATGTCGTCCGGGACCTCTCTCTCCCGCCATAGCACCACCGACATCCTATCAGTCACACAATGCACACTCATCAGACCCATGTCAAAGAAATAACCCTTTTCCCCCCCGGGATAACCCTAAAGCTCGATCCAGATCGCAGCTTTAGGGCCCCTTGCCGCGATCTCAGACCGCGGCTATCAGGGCTACAGTCGCGGTCCGGGACCGCGACTACAGGAGCCAGAATTCACGGTGCAAGACCGTGTGTTCAGACCCAGAATTCGCAGTCCCCGACCACATGTTCAGACCTAGAATTCACGATCCCCGACCGTGTGTTCAAACCCGAAACCTGCGGCCCTAGACCGCGGTTCCACCCCAGAAACCTGTGGTCCACACCCCACGTGGATCGTACAGGACCCCCCCTGAGACCCACTACCCCCCCCGAACCCAATAAAAAATGCAAGTATGAGTTTATCGGAATACCTTCAACTCTCGGATCTGAAAACGGTCGATCGAATCGTCCAAAAACACCAACTACGCTCTGGTCACTCTGATCCCTAGTCAGAGTCAACAAGTCCAAATGACACTTGTCATGTTGGACCCACTTACTATTTGTAGTCCGTTGACTTTTTCTTTTTTTGGCCATTCTGAATCCATGTGGAGTCCATCCACCACTGGAATCGGCACGACGAGACCGTCATGATGGTCGACTTGTTTTCTTATTTTTTCTGCATCATTTTTTTGGAGCATTTTTTCTAGACACCACTCATCGCCTTGGTTTGCGTGCCACTTCGACCGTTCTCTGTTTTCGATATACTTATATCATCAGATTCATTTTTCCGAGCCCATGATGATGCTTGAGATCATTTCTCGCTCTCGCCCCCATTTTTTGGGGGTATTTTTTCCAAAACGCCACCCATCACCTCGGTTTGCGTGCCACTTCGGTCATTCTCCATTTTTAACACTTTTTATATCATTGGATTCAGTTTTCCAAGCTCGTGATGACGCTTGAGATCATTTCTCGCTCTCACCAGGTACAATTTCAACATTGTGTCCCGACACCTAGCAATCTTGCTTCCTTTCATGCTCGTTAAAGTACCTGAAAGGGCATCTATCTGGTATAAGTTTAACCCTTTTCCAGGCCTGGTAGACTAATTACAAAAAAGGAATACTCTAGTCACACCGGCTAGAAGAGTTCTTAATTGCATCCTTTTATGCTTCTTCGGGCCTTGGAGACTAACACACGAAAAAGAACCCCCGCTGGAGTCTTCTTATTTGCTTTCAGACTCTCTAAAATTGAAAGCAACCACGAGCACGCACCATCCTGGGCTCGTACAAATCCACACGATGGTACCATTCCCTTATTTCGGAGTCTTCTTATCGCTTCCAAACTCCTTAAAATTGAAAGCAATCCCAAGCATGAACTGTCCTGGGCTCGTGAAAGCAATCCCGAGCATGAACTGTCCTGGGCTCGTATAAATCCACACGACAGTACCATTGTGAACACACTTCTTCTAGTTCCTTAACCCATGAAGAAGTTCCCCCTGTGCCTCTTGGCACTATGGTCGATCATCTCGGAAGCACCCCCAATCAGGTCGCCTTTGTTCAGATTTTTCTACAATCTCCTGCCATTTTACACCAACTTGAGTATCACTCATCCCAATAACTATCCTTGATGCATTACAGCTATGATCCCTTTCCCACCAATCAGTTTCATATGTTGCCCGATCATCCCCCACGTCATACTTTGAACAAAGGAAGTTTGAGTCCACCCACTCTACTTGCCCAGTTACCCTCCACCCCCCATAGTATGTCAGTCCTACCATTAGTACTCTCACACTTCGTTTCTCCACCTCGTGCTCCTATCAAGGAAACATCATTTCCTTGCTAGTTGTAGGTCTCCCCCTATCAATGATAGCCCATCTATTCCAGAGGATAGACCTAGAGGTCCCTGCGCCTTGGACTCATCACCATTTGTGGTGAGTGCCTACGGACCATTTTGCGAGGAGTCATCAGTGCCTCTCTGAGTGGTTGTTTCTCACATGCTCGACTTCAACACCTTGATCGCATCATTGAGAATCGCGCAGGGTATATATCCCTTCAGTTATTGGTCGAAGACCCCAGATTTCCCCCGACTCTGGCACATTGATGAGTCACTTCAGAACGCCCAGTTATATATTCCCGTGGATGTCCGGGTTGCGTAGGCGATTGTATTCGGAAGCCATCCAATTATATGCTTCCTTGAGTACCCAGTTTAGTTCCAGTTCAGTGTACCATGGAGGGTATGACTCCCCGTCACTTTGATCCAGCAGCTCATCAGTTCCTCTGGTACCACACTCAGCAGCACTATTGTTATTCCAGTGTATCATTTCTTCAGCTCAGCCATGGTCATCCCAGCAGTATGTCCCAAATTTGTGTCCCCTCTGGACCCTTATGATGTACACAGTGGTTCTCCATGTATCCTTCAGGTCCCCATTTTTGGGCCTCATTGTTATTTTTTGTATATATCTAGATACGAGCATGGGTATGCCCGCCTCGTCCATATATTGAGATTCTTCCTCATTTGAGGCCATGTATATTTCAGGTCCCCATTTTTCGGACCCCCTTGTTATTTTTATATATCTTGATACAAGCATGGGAATGCCCGCCTCATCCATATGTTCAAATTATTCCTCATTCATTATTGAGGTCATGTACTTTCAATTTTTGCAGTATGTTCGGGACCATTGTTTCGGGCTCTAGTTCATTTCTTCTCCTCTCCCCATCCCAGGAAAACCATAAAAGACTTATGATGTCTATCGGCCATACGATGAGCTCCTGCCCTCACACATCAGGGGGCAATCTGTTAACACCCAAAAATTGCTCACTACCTCATCTCCCTCATTACATGACTCATTTGTCCATATTTCCTACCATGTTTGCCTCCAAAACCCATTAAAAGGCCTCCAAGAGGCCAAAAAACCATTAAAAAGCCTCCAAAAGGCCAAAACCCCCCTTTTTTTCCCCCAAAATAATGTAAATTCCTCCAAAAATAACAAAAACCCTCTAAAAAGGGAATAAAAAATACAAAAAAGAGGAAAAAGAGGGAAAAAAGGAAGCAAAAACCCTATACAGCTTACCTAAACCATATGGTGCCAAAACCCATGGGTCAGCACTCCACCACTAAAAACCTATAAATAGGTGACGGAGGCTCCCCATTTCGCATCCACAATCATCCCTATCCTTACGCTGCTGAAAATTCCCTTGAAACCCTAGCTCTTCACTTGGAGCTAATTCTTGAGAACCCTTTTGGCCCCATTTCCAAAACATCTTTGGAAGAAGGAGAAGGAACAACACTGGAGCTTGGAAGCAACCCTCTTGGACTGCTGCAAAGGCTCCACCAACCTCTACATCTGAGGTAATTTTTAATACAAAAAGAGAGATCTTCACCATATTTTCATGTTTTGTTATTTATGCTTATGCTCATGTTAGTTTAATTTTATTTTACTGTACTGTCATATTTCACCATTTTTTTGAACTGCTACTAAGGAGTCCCTTCTCCTTAGTAGGTGCTCATTTGCACAAGATAGGGTGAAAACCCTAGCTACAATACATATAAGCATTGGACTTAATGCATACTTTATCTTATGTTATAAATATATATGCTTTGATTATGAAACTTGAATATTTGTTAATAGATCAAGTGTTGCTTAAAATGGATATGACAATCATGTTTTTCTTTTGATGATTATTGATATTGCTTTTGCACTCCAACAAGCAAAAAGGTGGGTTCTACTGGCTTGAGGAAGCCGAGGTAGAGAGCATGCGAGAGATGTGAGAGGAGGTTTATCGCAGCTCTATGTGAATGGCCACCGAACTCAACCAAATGCAATATATTAGCCTGAATGGTAGCAGGGACCCAAGGGTGCTCAACCCGCCAAAGGAATTAGCAGAGTGGGATATTGGTGGTGGAGGTCTGTGCGAATGGAGTAATGGTGGATGGTAAAAAATGGTACCAAGGTGAGAGAGCTTCGAATGGTAGGTTATCCAATGAATTCTTCAAAATGGTGGGAAAAATATAACATATATAATGTGGTTTAGGGTTTTGGAACCCTAAAACCACTTATAGTTTTTCTTATTTTTTAATCTTATTGTTGGTAAGTTTTGAATTGAGGCAAGAGTTTGTATTTGTCAGGACAAGCCCCCTATTTTGGTGGGCACCTTCTTTTTAGGGGAGATTCCCTATTTTGGTGGAGGTTGTCCAAAGGGGGGTTTAGAACTTAGGCTAAATGGGTTTTTTGGGTTTTTATGCATAAATGGGTTTATTCTTTCGGAATAAGGGTCCATACCATGTCATTTGGTGTGTGGTCAATTTTCTTATGTTAACAGATTGCCCCCTGATCTGTGAGGTTAGGAGCTAATCATAAGAATGATGGACATCATAGGACCTTCTTTTATCTTGGGAGAATGTGGCGTTCTAGTGGAGGACAGAACTTTGCTACGAAGGAGGAATGCACTTGCTTCAAAGAATGTCAAGGGCCATAATCTGCAAATACAATACTCATAATGGATGAGGTACATATAATCTCAAATATACATGGACAAGACGGGAATTCCCATGCTCGTATCAATGTCTCAAGATATATAAATAGAGAGGCCCATAGGGAGACCTGAACGATACATGGATCATTGTTGTGTACATCATAATGGTCCATAGGGGACATAGGTCTGGGACATATTCATGGTCTAACCATGGTTGATCCGAAGAGATGGAACTGGGAACAATGGAATCCATCCTAAATGTGGTACCATAACAACTGATGTGTTGCTGGAGTTGAAGGGGTCCAACAACTAGATGGACTCAACGATTGAGAGTCGGAATCTCCAAGGTACATGGGTTGCATCTGAACTAGGTACTCTAGGAAGCATATAGCTGGAGGGATTCCAAACACTGTCGCCAACGCATCCCAGGTATCTGCGGGAACATACAACTAGGGGGTTCCAAATAGACTCACCAATGTGCTAGAGTCAGGGGCATCCGGGGTCTTCGAACAATAACTGAAGGGACCAATACCCTGTACGAATCTCAACGGTGCGATGAGGGAGTTGGAGTCGCGCACTTGAGAAACAATCAACCAGCGAGGGACTAAGGGCTCCTCTCGGATGATCTGTAGGAACTCACCACCGATGGGGGTGAGGCCAAGATACAGGGACCTCTGGGTCTATCCTATGGAATAGATGGGTTGGCGTCGATAGAGGGAGACCTGCCACTACCAAGGCAATGATGTATCAATGATAGGAGTGCGAGGTATATGACCAAGATGTAATAGTACTGGGTCTAAGACTAAGACACTGTGGAGAGAGATGAGGTCCATGGAGTGATGGGACTCAAAATTCCTTTGTTCAAAGTATGACAATGGGGCTGACCTGGTAGCATATGAAACCAATCTCGGGGGACGAGGACCATAACTCAGGGGATCAGGAACTGTGACTGTAACGGGGGAAACTCCGGTGGGGAAGGGGGAATTGATTAGTGATACCAGGAGACTCTAGGGATGACTCATCGCAGAATACTCGCAACAAAGGCGACCTTAATTTGAGATGCTTCCATAACATGGGGCTATATGTGATCTATCGTGGCACCGAGAGGAAGCGTTTGGGCCTTCTTCACGGTTTTTTGAGCTTCAAGAAGGGATATAAGTGCGCTCGATATGGTACCGTTGTGTGGATTTTGTACGAGCCCAGTGGGATAAGTGCTCATGGGTGGTTTCAATTTTAAGGAGTCTGGAAGCGATAAGAAGACTCTAAAGTGGTGAGAATATACTGTCGTGTGGATTTATACGAGCCTGGGACAGTGACTGCTCATGGTTGCTTTCAATTTTAGAGATTCTGCAAGCAATAAGAAGACTCCAAGGGGGTTCTTTTTCATAGATTTGTCCATAAAGCCCAAAAAAAGCATAAAAGTATGCAGTGGAGAACTCTTCTAGCCGGAGAGAATAGAGTATTCATTTTTACAAATTAGTCTATCCGGTCCGGAAAAGGGGGTAAAATTATACCGAATAGTTCCCTTTCGGACACTTTAACGAGCATGAAAGGAAGCAAGATTGCTCAGTGATATTTTCATTCTTTAAGGATTCAAAAAAGGGCCTTAACAGAAACTCCATAATGGGATCCCAGGGAAAGGCCAAATTAGTGACGATATGAGGAATTGTATGCAGCTTAAACTCAATATGCCAAACTATAGGGGCTCCCAATCCTAAGAGGGGATTGGACGGCATGGGTGCCAAATGCAAGGGATTCTAAGAAATGTCGCCCATGTGGGTGGAGGTTCTACTACCGAGCAGGGCCAAATGCAAGGGTGGCTAGGTCGGGCCACCTACTCGAGCAGGGAGGGGGGTCCTACAGGTGCAAGGGAGAACACGGAGGCTATCAATCAACGTTGCATAGGGAAAGGATGTCCTATATGCCGGAGAAGGGATCATACCTGTGGAGGCGATCGGTACCATCAAGGGGCATGTGACCATAACCCAAGCATAAATGTGCATCTATAAATAAAACCAAAAATAAAAGTGATGTGTGACCTTGGAAATGGTCGAGGTCACGCATGTTAAAATAAATGAACAGGTCTAAGGTCCTGCCCCCATGCTATGGACATGGGGTTTGTGATTATGGATCACATATGTGTTGGTTAGAGTGATGGTCTCATTGATATATTGAGATATTTGTGATGGGGCAGGGTCAAAATGATTGAGCATGCCTCATATCACAGGGTTGAGGTAATCGATGATGCCCCCTAGCCTAGAGGTGTCAATGTGGTGCGGATGTTGTTTCAAAGAGGAATCAACAAGGCATCGACCAACTGCTGGAAGGGGAGTGTACCGTGAGGCTATTGGACATGGTGGCATATTGGAGTGATGATGTGATGATGGGGGATTCCCCTTGTGGGTGTATACCCCGTATCTCTGATGAGAATGACGATGATGATGACTAGCCAATTTTTTGTGGTTTCCCCCATGCAGTGGACATGTGATTTCCTCGTCAATTCAAACAGATATGTCGAAGGGATCAGTTGAATTCGACGACGTGACTATGGTGTCAACGATTGAAATAGTATAAATGGTGTTTACCTCATCCGACGAGGGTTCTAGGGGGTGAATCTACTCAATAAAAGTAATTGAGAACTCTAAGGATGGTTCTCACAACTCATGGAGCACCAACCGGGTACTCTGGTAATTCAGGGCAGCGATGGGAATAATGGCCATAGATGCCACAAACTGTGTAGGATTGATTGGTGCACAGTGATTTGTTGCGTTCCTGCAAGGAGGTTGGCAGTTGAACGATTGGAATGTTCTCGTTATCATCTAATGAATCCATATGGGTGCAAAGGTCGGGCAGGTGTGGACAGTTATGGGTGGCGTGACCCAAGGTATCACATAAAGTACATTTCATAAGTGCATGTGCTTGAGGAGGGGGGTTCACGGCTTTGTTTGCAGTTGTTGGGGTGTCTATTTTTGTGTATTTTCCCCAAACTCTTTTGGAATACTGGGGAGCGGCGTTGTGAGAAGTTTTTGCCGACACACCAGGGGGTGGGTGATTGGCTGTGTTGATTGGTTGAACCGGTTGAAGAACGACCTGGGGGTTGGTGCTGGATTAGGTGCAAGTAGGTACCAAATGGGGATCCCTAGTGTCAATCCCAGAAGGTTCAGCATTGCCATGACTGGCACACTTACGACTCCTGATGGGGAAAACAAGAAAAGGATTGTGTGGATTGGGGTGGCTCCCAAGTGGCTAGGTACTGACAGTGGTTGAGGTTGAGGTGGTCGTTGGGGTTGCGGTGGAGGTACCGGTTGAGCTATAGGTTGTGTTGTAGGACCTGGTTGGCATGATGAAATAGTGAAAATATCTGATACCTCAACGGTTGGCAGGGGTGGGGGTAAGGCGACAAAGATGGAAGTCATCAGGTCCTCGAAGTAGAGACTCGGCCCTACAGTGGAAATCAAAGAAGTAGGTGCACCGAGTATAGGTTTTTCGACCATGGGGAGGACATTTTCTAGCATCACGGGAGTGTTCAGGTCATTTTAAGTGAGTTGTTCAAGTTTGATGACCCTTCCCTCATGGGGGAACATCATAAGTTGGAACACGGATGAGGCGACGGCCTTCATCGCGTACATGTAGTTGCGTCCTAAAAGGAGGTTATAGTCGAGCTGGAAATTTATGACTTCTATGTCGATCAAGACGGTTTTTCGGCTAGTTGGACGGGGATGTTGGAAATTAGGCCTTGCGGTTTGGCTGCGCGGCCATCGGAAGCTCGAAGGTCCAATTTTGATGCTTGCAAAGGAGGGAATCCTATTTTTTTTCATACGAACGTGGACATGACGCATGTAGAGGCACCCTCATCAACTATGCATCGGTGTATAACCACGTTTCAGATCGAAACTGAGATCTAAAATGCAATAGACGAATGCATGTGGGGTTCTAACTAATCTAAGTTGAATTCCATCAATCTTGAGTCCAAAGGGTCGATTGCACCTAACGCGGATATCAATGCTTTTCGTTGTCCTGGGCGATTTTTTAGAACTTCCAAGGCTGACATGGTAGTGGGTTTTGGGCCAAGTCATCCACGATGCTATAATTAGGGGCGGCACGAGCGTTAGAGTTATTAGTAATGTGGCACAGAGGGAATTTGGGGGCTTTAGGAGCTCCTTCGTTCAGCAGTGGTGGTAGGTGTAATGACTAGTCAATGGGGGTTGACGTGGTCTCCTTATCTACAGGTATGGGTTCCGTAGGAGAGCCATATTAGTTACGGCGAGTCTGGAGATTGACATCAACCGATGAGATCATTAGAAGGTGGTGGACTCCTGACTCGGAGACCTGACTTTTGGATGCGCCATAGGTGGCAGGTGGTTGTATGGTGAGGACCCCTTGCATGGGTAGGGGTTTTTACAATGTCATAGGTTGCGTCGTGACGACCCCTTGCATGGGTAACGAATTTTGCAACACCATATGAGGTTGTGCCATTTGGGGTGATTGTGGTTGTGTCTGAGGGGTGGCGGTAGTGTTGTGGTGGTTAGCCTCGTCCCAAAGCTGGTGGCCTACCGTTAAGTGGGGGAAATGGTGAGTGTAGTGTCCATAAACATTACAGAAGGAATAGGGATGATTGGTTCGTAACTGTGGGTTCTTACCCTGTCGGGGAATTTTATTGGGGTCTTGATTCGTGGGATTGGGGCCATTATTAACCAGGGGGTTAGGGGGGAGGTATGTTGATGTATTTGTAACTTCAGAATGTATTCACTTGTATATTGTATTTGTATTTATTCCTCCATTCGAAGAAGTCATTATTGTACTTGGGTCATGTAAAGTCATTGAGGTCAATCCTCCCATGTATGTCGGGGCATTAGACCCCAGAGTTAAGTTATTAATGGGTTATTAGACTCTCCTAAGAGAATTCGGACCAGTCAGTTACACTTAGGGGCCAACCTGTTTGGGGTTAAGGCTAAGTGAAAGGTAAAGTATAAATAGAGAGGGTGCTCCTCTCTATTTGATAATTCACACACTCACTCACTTTGCATTAGTCAGAGAGAGGAGGATTTCGCACAAGTGGAGGAGGAGGAAGCTATTGGAGACCATCTATTTGTTTTGGGGTTTTGTACTATTGCCCATTCTATCTCTGAGGAAGTTGCGGTGTTTTCTCCTTTATGGTTTCCCCGATGAAATGCTTTGTGTCTCTTGTCTCTTGTGTTTGTTTTGTTGTGCATGTTATTCTCTCAGTTAAGATCCTAGATCATATTGAATTAAATTGATGAAAAACTAACAAGGTCCAACCCTCCCTTGGCATGGATTTTTTCTGCAATTCCATCTGCTTCTTTTGTCTTGTTGGCCTTACTGGTTTTTGGGGGCGGGTTGGTTTGGTTGTTGGTTCTGCTGAGCATAAACCTATCATTGAGGCGCAGGGGGAGCCTAAGGTTGAGCACGTGCGTGGGTTGCCTGCGGTGGATAATAGGTAGGGGGAGCTTGAGGTTGGGGAGGAGGGGCAGCGGGCGGCATATGGTAGTAATTCGGTGAGGCCGCAGGAGGGGAGTACGCTTGCTAGTTATGACCATATCTAGGTTCCACATATGTGGGCCCATGTGTTTGACTATTGTGGTTCGGTGGCACATATGAAGGTGTTTCTCCAGAATGAGTTGTTGTATGTAAAAATTCGGGACCGTAGCTCATAGAAGGTTGCGCAGATGCTAGAGGCATATGCATGGGGGGGGGGGGTAGTGGACACAATGTGGTCGATGATTCCATCTGTAGTATGGGATGCCCCCAGCACATCCTTCCGAGAAGTATCGTCGCACAGGGCATCGGGTAATATGGTGTATATGTAGCTCGATAAGGCGTAGATAAGGTCAAACTATTGGGCTTTAAGGATATCCTCTTCTTCGGTTTGAGGTCGTTTGGATGCCACATCCTTAGCAATGGCTAGTATAATAGATTTCAAGAACCAATCTAAAAATATGCGGTTGTCTAATTTAATCTTACACAAAATGCGGCGTTTACGCCATTCATGGATACGGTCTGTGATATGGGTAGCCATATTTTATCTGATGGATAGGAGGATCTCAACACCAACATCGTAACAAACTAGTAGCTGGAAAAACTGCAAGAAAGTCAAAGTGAGGGACATAAAGGTGGAATGAGTCCCATGGGGTTGGTCAATGTACCACTTGGCTGCAATGTAGGACCTTGGTCGTAGATAATCTCAATTTATCAATAAACTAATCATTTATTTATGTTTACGTTCTGTGTCTGTTTTGTTGGTTTGTGTTCAAATTCAAGTCTATAAAAACAACATTTATTTTTACAGGTTTCTACATATATATATATTTTATGTTATACCTATTTTTTAACTATCTATTTCTAACCATTTCTATTTGTGCAGGTGTAACAGCATATAATATTTCTTAACTGAAAGTAAAAATTGAAACAGAGTTTAAATGGATTATATACCTGACTGAAAGATACCTCACAATAACTAGTAGATCCACCCTTGTTGATTTCCCCTTTGTCGATCCCTTTTGTTGAATGCCTTGATGTTTCTCTACAACCAAAAACCTTCCCCAAAATCCTGAAACTCAACCATCCCAAATAGTTTTTCCACCCTGCCAACTGGCGAGGTCTCGCTGACCACCCAGCTCCAAAGGTACCCCTTTGGACCCCCGATCCCAAACTGAGTACAAGCCAACCTATTATATCCCTTCAAAAAATCTCCAGCAAGAACCCCCTTTCAGCACTACTCTAAAATTTCTATATCTACTCTCAAAAAAATTCTCCCAAAAATAACTAAGGTAAAAGATCCTCTCTTCTTCCTCCCTTCTGCCCCTTATCCCCCCCATGTTTTTTCGACTCTTCTCCCTGCAATTAATACCCTTATCCCCAAAATTAATGTTTTCCCTCAAGTTTCTTCCTCGATCCCATCCCCCATCAATTCATAATTAATAATTTTATTTTAATGTATGGGCCCCCATCAATTTATAATTATGCCGAAGGAATTCTTTAAGGGGTTGGCTCCCCTCAAGCCATCGTCGTCTGTCGATGTCCAATGCGGAGCCGCCACCTGTCTCGTAATTCATGAATGTCAAACCCATAAATTATCAAATATTGTCAGTGGTTTTGGTTGCAATGTCGATCTCTTCTGCTTGGGAGCATGTCCGAATCCTTTAAAATATTGAAGCCCATCACAGTCGGATGCCATGGCCAGTATACGAAGCAAAGGCTTGGCACTGGTTTTCTTCTCTTCTCCGCTTAAAGAAATAAATACTCTGTGGTTGGCCGCGAACTCTCCTTCCCTTGCATGCAACGCAATTGGTGATGATTTTGCAAATTGACTTCCAAATTGTTGTTATTTTATTGTCTCTGTTGAATCCCAAGAATGAAATCACATTACTCTAGAGAGTTTCTCCCGCATAGTTTCAACTTGTCCAATATTACCAGAAAAACTTAATAAAGTGTGTGCATTACAAAATGGAACAGTGAATTTTTAAATAAATAGAGGATGGTTTCGGAGGCTGCGGAAGGAGGTTTAGTCGAGACCATATTTGGTAGCGGAATGAACTGGGAGTTTCCACATAGCATTGTGGCTCAATTTCGCACCGCTTAAGGAGAACAACCATAGAGCTATTATTGGCTTACTTTATTGTCTCTGATGAAGCCCCTCGAGCTATCAAAAAATACATGTGATTCGCCTACCCGGGACAAAATCCTCTTGAAAACGTAGGCATTGGCTGTGTCTTGACTATGAACAGGCAGTTCAAAACATGGGCGGATAAGCATGTATCAACTCGGTGCATTGCAAGTGGGTTATTTGAGATGCTCCTCATTACATTTTCCACGGGCAGGTCATATCACAAACTAATCAAAATGCGAATGAACTTTGTGTTCACACTCAACGTTTTAGTGTTTGGTGGTTTTTGATATCTTGGCGAATCATGTCCTCCAACTTGTCCGCATCTGGATTTTCCATTAAGCTTCCCTGTCATTCCAAGTAATCATAAAATTAGTTTTCATGCTTATTGTTCAATATTTAAACAATTTCACAGCTAGTTGTTTCGTTTCATTTCATCCATGTATCATAAATCCTTTTTGTGTCAAAACTCAACTCATGAATTCTACTTACGTTGAGAGTGAGTGTGGAAACAATGGATTCGTTAAAGCAGCAGATGTTTGAATTCATGATATGCAGTGGAAGAGTTTCCAGAGCTCACGTGAGGTGCACTAATATGCCTGCCTCTTTCTTTCTCTCTATTTGCACGTGATATATCCCCCCTTCCCCCACATCGCATATGTCTACCCGTTCGCTCCCTCAATGGCACCAACCATTAATCAACCAAGCTTCTTTCAAATATCAATAAATTTTTATCTATTAAAAAAATAAATGTTGGAATTGAAATTCGACCAGCCAAATCCATTTCAAGACATGCAAAAAAATTGAGTTCAATACCTTCAATGCCACATACGGATTTGAGACATAAGAAAACCATCAATTATATGCAATTTCAGCAAATTGATACAACATTCCAACAATTCAATGCAAAATCAATGAAAAATGAGGCAAGAGAAATATAGATATCGATGGAAATTTATCCTCCAAATACGTAAATCGCCAACGAACGTTTTGAAGTTAACCCTACTTTTCATATTGATTGATCTAGCAAGTGGCAATTGCCGTGTTTTTTTTAGACAGATATCAAAAACCACCAAACACTAAAACGTTGAGTGTGAACACAAAGTTCATTCGCATTTTGATCAGTTTGTGATATGACCCACCCGTGGAAAATGTAATGAAAAGCATCTCAAAGAACCCACTTGCAATGCACAGAGTTGATACATGCTTATCCACCCATGTTTCGAACTGCCTGTTCATAGTTAAGACACAGCCAATGCCTACGTTTTCAAGAGGATTTTGTCCCAGGTAGGCGACTCACATGTATTTTCTGATAGCTCGAGGGGCTTCATCAAAGACAATAAAGTAATTCAATAATAGCTCGATGGTTGTTCTCCTTAAGTGGTGCGAAATTGAGCCACAATGCTATGTGGAAACTCCCAGTTCATTCCGCTACCAAATATGGTCTCGACTAAACCTCCTTTCACAGCCTCTGAAACCATCCTCTGTTTATTGACAAACTCACTGTTCCATTTTGTAATGCACACACTTTATTAAGTTTTTCTGGTAAAATTGGACAGGTTGAAACTATGCGGGATAAACTCTCTAGAGTAATGCGATTTCATTATTGGGCTTCAGCAGAGACAATAAAATAACAACAATTTGGAAGTCAATTTGCAAATCATCACCAATTGCATTGCGTGCAAGGGAAGGAGAGTTCGCGGCCAACCGCAAAGTATTTCTTTCTTTAAGCAGAGAAGAGCAGAAAACCAGTGCCAAGCCTTTGCTTCGTAGACTGGCCATGGCATCCGACTGTGACGGGCTTCAAGATTTTAAAGGACTCGGACATGCTCCCAAGTAGAAGAGACCGACATTGCAACTAGAACCATTGACAATATTTGATAATTTTTGGGTTTGACATTCGCGAATTACGAGACAGGTGGCAACTCCGCTTTGGCCATCGATAGACGACGATGGCTTGAGGGGAGCCAGCCCCTTAAAGAACACGAGCAAGAAAGAGGCAGGCAGATTAGTGCACCTCACACAAGCTCTGGAAACTCTTCCACTGCATATCATGAATTCAAACATCTACTACTTTAACGAATCCATTGTTTCCACACTCACTCTCAACGCAAGTAGAATTCATGAGTTGAGTTTTGACACAAAAAGGATTTATGATACATGGATGAAATGAAACGAAACAACTAGTAGTGAAATTGTTTAAATATTGAACAATAAGCATGAAAACTAATTTTATGATTACTTGGTATGACAGGGAAGCTTAATGGAAAATCTAGATGCGGACAAGTTGGAGGACATGATTCGCCAAGCCATCACGGGTTCTTGCTTTGACTAAGCCAAGTTATTACTGTGTAATTAACGTTGATTGGGAGATTGGTGCTTTTAAGTTTCAATGTTTCGATAGGGACAACCCTGGAATTTTCCAGTCATATTCCCAATTGTCAAAATCCTTTATAGGTCAAGTGACTTGAAAACACTCAGTTGTGGGTTTCAAGAATTAAAAGTACATTTTAAAGATAATCATTGTGATGCTATTTATGAGATATCACAGTGACATATCTATGGTTATAAACAGGAGCGTTCCAATATCTTATTTCAAAGAACAATTTGTTTTTTTGTTATTTCCAATTTCCTAAAATTTGTTTTTCATAAATTCTAAATTTTTGTTATGTACCAAAACGACTATTATAAAGGTAGTGGAATAGTATTGAGTGATTTTTGTGTACTTATATGCTCAAAAAAATTTATAACTAGTAAGCCATATTAATTAATTAATATGGCTTATATATGTAGATTGAGGTATATTATATATGGTCATGCATTTAAGAGTGGTTGGTTGGTGGTTGGCTTTACAAAATCTCATCTATGACACCCGTCATTGAAGTTCCAAAGGTTTTCAAAATTAAGTGATACCATGAGAAGCAAGTAAAGAATGAATGAATGAACACAGAATGGTTGATAAATATATTTACTAGCAACGACCACATTAATCAATTGAAGTGCGAATGATGCGAGGATGAATGTTGGCATGTTTGGGGAGAGCGTGGACACAATCACGAATATCCATGTGAAATAGAAGGCATTTCTCGATCAAATGTTGAACCATGCAAATGTGCGAATGTAGATGACCATGAAGCCCATTGCAAGGTTTCCAACAACTATTGCTTCTTCTCCAACCAGACAATATTATGCATTGAATAAGAGGAAATGTAAAGAAAACGTACAGCGTAGCCTAAACCAATGCTAAGAAAAGCTCATAGTATGAAGCAGAATGCAGAAAACGATCAAGCATGCTTAAATGATCAAGAATGTACATCCACACAATATTTCAATATATAACTCATATATTCAATTAAGCATTACTAACCAAATTACATTATTTACTACCTAATTTAACCGTAACATGTTTATTAATCAACAATAATTAATCGTTAATGTACAATAATTGACATTAATCAACATTAATAACCTTAATTGACAGCAATTAACATTAATCTACATTGTTAGCATTAATAAACAATAATTAATTATTAAACGACACTAATTAATCATTATTATTCAACAGTATTTCACGAAATCATAAATATGTAGGCGAGTTATGTAAGCCTAGCTACTGCTTACATACCTCGCGCAAGTACATTAATAGTAATAAATCACACACATCAATCATAATCAAGAAACTTATTTTTTACTGACACATGTTTTAACATAGTTTGCAAAGTGTCACCTTTTACCTAACTGCATTTTATTAAGTTACGACAATTCATACATTACTGAGTTACAACACATAAACAATCAAGGTCTTTTTCCCGCACACATAGTTAGATCTTGTTTCCATCCCGACTTCGAGCTACACCTATCTGCCTACATCATCACTAACTTCCACATCATATCCTTTCCTCTGCTAGACTACCCTGAAGTGTCAAGCCATGACCGGCTCCAGCTAGAACCCGTAAGCGGAAGTGTCGACTACATCGACCAAGCTTCCCCAGCAGGAAACCACCAGTCATCATCATGCACCTTGGGGAGCATGTCGTAGCACAGCCCTCTCGTGACTCTAGGTTTTGGGGATAAACGATGGGTAAAGCCTCCACCTCCCTAATGGAACAAGGGACTATGTCTACCCGACATAATAACAACATTGCACTTATACTCGGTCTGTCATCATATAACCCATCTGGGAAGTTGAGTTTCCTAAAACCCTACCCCACCCATGTCATAATATACATCATAATAATAATCATGCGAAAGTAAATAATGCATCACTCGCATACCATTTATCTTTCAAAGTCCATGTCCCCGAGGCTCTCCCACCTCGTAGGATCCAGCAATCACTTAGCCGTTTTAACCTGTAAGTCAGTCCTCGACATACAATATAGAATATCGTGCATAAATACTCAACATATACACATACATTTCATAATAACATGACAATAATAAACTCATTTATTCGCCATGCACCTGGCACAACATTCATTTATTCAACATATAGCCATAACGGTATCCACGTACCCATCATTCAATAATTTGCATATATGAGACATAACTAACACATGATACATATCTAAACATGACTACTGGTCATAATACTAACATCACACACCCACATATATATATCGTCAAAATAATAGAACCATATGTCCACAGTATCTTCAAACCAACGAAGTCTCACAATCAAATAAATACAACATATAATAGTAGTTCAGGTAGTAATGTCAAAACGGGGCGTTACATACACCCACCCTTCAGGAAACTTCATCCTGAAGTTATGATCAAAATAGCGTGGGATAATCACGACGCATAGTCTCTGCGTCATCCCAGGTAGCAAACCTTGGGCTATATCGGCCCCACTGGACCTTAACTTGGTCCACCAAATGGTGCCTCAGCTATCTAACCCTGCGGTCCAAAATACGTAATGGTTCGACCCTGATGGTCCCCTCGTCCAAAACCTCCAGTTCCTTCCAATTTATTTTATGAGACTCATCAGCTACATAATGTCGTAAAATAGATACATGAAAAAAATTATGAGTTTTTTGCAAATGGGGTGGCAGCGCAAGACGATACGCGACGGGTCCAACCTTCTCTAAAATTTCAAAGGATCCTATAAATCGTGGCGACAACTTTGTCCCTTTCCCAAAGCTGGTGGTACTTTTGCTTGGCCTGATGTGAACGAGCACTGCATCACCAACCTTATAGCTTCGGTCAACCCTATGCGCATCGGCATAGCTCTTCTGTCTATCCTGAGCTTCCTTTAACCGTTGTCTAATCTGAACAACCTATTCTTCCATCTCCTGAATCAACTCAGGTCCTATAATTACTCGATCCTCTAACCTTTCCCAACCCAATGGTGTCCTGCATGGCCTTCCATATAATGCTTCATATGGAGGCATCCCAATTGAGCTATGGTAACTGTTGTTGTAAGCAAACTCTACTAAAGGTAAGTGATTTTCCCAATGAGTCTGTTGATCCATGACATACATTCTCAACATGTCCTCCATCACCTGATTCACTCTTTATGTTTTTCCGTCTATCTCTGGATGGTATGCGGTGCTTAGGTTCAACTGAGTCCCTAATGTCGACTGTAAACTTGTCAAAAACTTGGACATAAACCTGGAATCTCTGTCCGAGATTATCTTCTTGGGAAAACCATGGAGATGTACTACTTCATTTATGAACACACAAGTGACATCTATGACATCATAAGTCTCCTTAACTGGAATGAAGTGAGTAGTTTTGGTCAGTTTTTCAATGATGACCATATTGGCATCATGCCTATGAGAGGTAAGAGGCAATACCATCATGAAGTCCATGGAGATAACCTCCCACTTCGACATAGGAATGTCATGTGGCTGCAACAGTCCTGCCGGGTGGTGAAGATCAGCTTTTACCTACTAACACTCAAGGAACCTAGCGACGAATTTGAACACGTCGCTTTTCATCCCTTCCCAAAAGAAGAGTTGCTTCATGTCTATATACATCTTCTTTACACCCGGGTGCGCGGAATATACTGCTCTATGGGATTCCTTAAGGATAGTCTCTCTAATATCTCCCTCCTCAGGAATATACATCCTCCCTTGATACCGCAACAAACCATCGGCTTCCAATCCATAACCTTCAAACTAGGTCACACCAGTTTCCTACTCTGGAGTGCTGACATGACCTTTAGGTACCAACCATCCCCAATTAGCTGTCATAAAACTCTTTCCCTCAAATTGATCTTCAAAGGTATAAGAGAGAAAAGTCTTGGTTTTCTTCTTAAGGCATCAGCTACCACATTCTCCTTCCCTTTGATGTATGAAATCCCAAAATCATACTCGCTCATGAATTCACTCCATTGCCTCTACCTAGCATTTCTCTCTGAGTGAAGATATACCTTAAGCTTTGGTGATCAGACTTGAGCTCAAAGCTTTGTCCAACAAGGTAATGTCTCCAAATCTTCAAAGCTAACATCACTGTAGCCAACTCTAGGTCATGGGTAGGGTAATTCTCTTCATGTGTTTTTAACTTTCTCGACACATAATCTATTACCCCACCTTCCTACATCAACACTGCACCCAAACCTTGTCTTGAGGCATCTGTGCAAACTGTGAATTCCTTCTCCATATCTGGCACTCGTAGAATTGGTGCACTCGTCAAAAGTCTTTTCAACTCGGCGAATGCGACATCGCATTCATCCGTACATTCATACCTAATGCCTTTACATTGTAGGGTAGTTATGGGTTTTGTGATTTTTGAGAAACCCTCAACAAACCTTCTACAATACCCGGCTAACCCCATGAAGCTCCTTACTTCATGCGCATTCTTTGGCACACGCCAATCCATTATGGCCTTAACCTTCTCAGGGTCAACTGAAATTCCCTCACCGAAAATTATATGCCCTAGATAATGGATCTCTTTCTGGTAGAACGATCATTTGGATAACTTACCGTACAACTTGTGCTCTCTTAAGCATGACAACACTATTCGCAAGTGTTCCTCGTGCTCCTGCTCATTCTTGGAGTAGATGAGGATGTCATCCAAGAAGACTTGCATGAACTGATCTAAGTACTTTCGAAACACGCTATTCATGAAACTCATGAATACGGTCGGGGTATTGGTCAAACCGAAGGGTACCACTACAAACTCATAATGCCCAAACCTTGTTCAAAAAGCAGTCTTAGGTATGTCTCCTTCCTTAATCCGTAGCTAGTGATAACCTGATCGTAAGTCGATCTTGGAGAAGACTATCGCCCCTTTCATTTGATCAAAGAGGTCATTAATTCGAGGTATCGGGTACCTATTCTTCACCATGGCTCTGTTCAAATCTCGGTAATCGATGCAAAGATGCAAGTAACCATCCTTCTTCTTCACAAAGATTACTGGTCCACCCCATGGTGAAATACTTGGTCTTATGAACCCTAGGTCTAGCAGTTCCTTCTACTGCATTTGCAACTCACAAAGTTCTGGGGCCGTCATCCTGCAAGGTGTCTTCAATGTTGGCTCCAAACCGGATTTTACCTCAATGGTAAAATCAAGTTCCCTCTTAGGAGGTAACCCAGGTAATTCCTTTGGAAAGACAGCTCTGAATTCAGCTAACACTGGGTACTCATCGAAGGAGGGTCCCTTCTCATTGTTTACCGCTTCAACAATGTATGACTGACATCCCTGTTGCATACATCGCTTTACGTTCATCGTGGATATGAAACGTAGGGACACCTTCCGTTTGATACCTTGGATCTCGATGTCCTCTCCATTGTCATCAATGCAGAGAAATTTATTTCCATAACAGTCCAATAAAGCTCGATGTTCCTCAAGCCAATTCATACCTATGATGAGATCATAAGTTCCAAGGGTGGTGACATACAATTTGACCTGTGTAACGCACACCCCAAGATCCATTACGCACTTGTCGACACTAGGTCCTACTGCTTACTTTACCCCTGAAGCCATTTCAACTAAGTTGAAATCGTCATGCTCATAGGCTGCCAACCCACATTTGTCTAATGCATAAGGAGAAATGAAACTATCTGTAGCACCAGGATCAAACAATATTCTAAGCTTGACATTATTGACTGTACCTGATGATTCCACCACAGTGGATTGGTGCTATGCCCGATGGTTGTGTACTGCTATCGATATCTGATGTCTACTACCCCCACTCCCCATTGGAGCCTTTCCTTCTTGATGCACTATTCTGGATCGTAATTCGGGACAGTCACGCTGGTAATTTGGACCTCCACATCCCCAACAAGCAACCTATAATGGAGTGGGCGAGATAACCTATTCATACCTCTGAGAGGGGTTCCTCCCCCTGGGACCCCTTCCCCTACCGGTTGATCCTTTAAAATTCCTCACACCCTGATGAGTCCCTGTGGATGACTGGGGCACCACCCTAGTTGCCACTGATCTGTCTACCTATGCAACCCTTGGTGTGTACCTGTTTCCATAGGGAGGTGGCCTCGCATATCCTCCCCAAGGGTAGTTTCAAGGAGCCTTCCCCGCAAACCCTGATTGCTGAGAGTTGAATGACCTGACGGGCTTTGCACCCAACATCTCCTCCGTGTAACGAGTGCAATCAACTGCTTCAAAAACTGAAGTCAGTTTCCACATCCGTACTTGAGCCTTGATCTTAGTATTGAGCCCATACACGAAGCGCTCAACCTGGCGTTCGTCGTTGTCCAAGTAGGGGACATACTTGACTAATTCCATGAACCTTTCTTCATACTCCTATACGGATAGATGCCTTTGTACTAAGGCATGAAGAGCCCCTGCTTGTTCTTCCTGGTAGGATTCGGGTAAGTACTTCCCCTTGAATTTTTCTGCAAACAGTTCCCATGGGACCGTGTCTAGTGTAAGGTGTAGCTACCTTTCTTGGTTCCCCCACCAATTCAAAGTGGCCCCCTTTAGTTGAAATATGGCCATCTTGGACTTGGACGTGGAAGTGTACTAATGTAAGGTTGAGCACCTGGTCATCTCTTCCAACCAAGACTCTGCTCATATCCCTGCTCAACCCCCTAAAAACTCTGGAAGCCTTATCTTCTAAAGCTCCCTTTTGATATCCTGATGCAGAGGTCTTGGTACCATATTCACTTCTACCAAAGGAACTTCCTCCCTTAGTGGAGGGGGCCTCCACTTCTACCTCCGAGGTAACACTTCCTCTCTGTACTAGTCCCCTGAGTGTTTCATTTATTGCTTCCAGCAAGCGCAATATAAGGATGGTCTCTAGTGATGGTGCCAGCACGTTCAACTCAGGTAATGTCGTTGCGTGACCTCGCCCTCGACCTGCTCGCGTTCTTACCATGTTTTATCCCTGTAACATGGAATAATAGGATAATTAGCATACAACAACATCAAGACTATGTTACCATTAAACTCAACAGTTAATTAAAAACGTTGCGTCGGACAATTGTTTTTACGAGCGTTTTTACTCTAAGAGCTATAGTTCTAGGCGTTTCGATCAGGTCATCTTGAGGCCACCCGATACTAGATATACTGCAGTAGTTGTAGGTTTAGGTATTGGATTCCACACAATCCTCATTAAGTCACCATCGACTCCTCAAGATATTTAATTAATGTTTACTACCTCGCTTTTCATTAATAATTAATCATTTTTATAATTAAATAATAACATAATCTAAGTTCTAAGTCTAGAGTCGTGTTTATCAAACATTTTTGTCATTGGGTAAAATCAGTGTCTTAGCAATCAGCTCGTCATGTTGATCTCCGTGGTGTCTCGTTTTGGCATTCCGTGTCTTTCTAGCCCCTTCGACTATGCGTCGAAGTTTCGGCAAGGAGCATTTTCAAGAATACGAAAAGCTAACATTAATTATATAATGATGTTTAACTGTACTAATGATTAACTATTACTAGTAATAAACCCATGTTTTACTAAGTTTAACTTAATTAATGTAATAATCACATTAAATCAAATACAATAATTAATAGTTAATAAAATTAATTATAAATAAAATAAATTTCAAATAATTAATAATAATAATTTATTTATTTTTTTATAAAAACTATTAACAAACTATTAATTAAAACAACTATTAAATTAATTAAAATAAAATAAATTTTGAATTTATTAATAATTACATTATATATATATATATATATAAACTATTACTTAATTAATTAAAACTATTAATATTTAACAAACTATTAAATTAATTAAAAATCAAATCAAATTCGAAATTATTAATAATTAAATATATATATTTTTTATATATATGAAACAAATAATAATAATAAAAAATCAAACCCTAGCGACCTTAACCTAAGACTTAACCTAAGCCTTAACCTAAGCCACGCTGCCTCATCCGGCCATGCAATTAAAATATTATAATTTGTTTTTTTTTATAAAAGGGTCAAGCCTCCCTGCTTCGGTTCATTTCTTCCTCCATTTTTCTCTGGTTGAGCCCTGCTCTGCACTCGGCCAGGAGCTCTACAACTCTGCCATGCACCAGGTCCATGATTCCTTCATGTTTCCTTGTTTTTTTTTGTATTTATTTATTTATATTTCGGTTTCCTGTTGGCCGCGGCATAGGCTGCTAGCCGAGCTTCCATGGTCGCGCCGGTATGAACTTCAGGTAATGCTTTTCTTTATAATATCTATAGTTTATTTTTATTTTTAAATCCTATATAATTTCTATATAGTTTCTTTTGTCGGCAATAATGCAAGCAGGCTTAAGCACAGTGCAGCAAACGCTAACCCATAGAATGATTAGCAAGATGGGTTTGTGTTTTTTTCTAAATTTTTTGATATTTCTCCCTTCTTTTTTTTTTAGTTGCATGCTCGCCATAGCCCCGGCTACTGGCCAAGCTACCATGGCCGCACCCAGCGATTGTTGGCCGACCTGGTCAAAGTGCACGAGTTAAATTTATTTGCACAAGGAGCTTGTTGAGAAATTGTTTTTTTTTTTTAAGAGAGTTTAGAGACAATTTCCAAAGATTGATCTTTCTGTCAAGAAGATTGTTTATTTTTTATATGTATGTATATATATATATATATATATATATATATATATATATATATATGTATATATATACATATATATATATATATATATATATATATATATATATATATATATATATATATATATATATATATGTATATATAATTTCTTTTTACTTACTGGTCGGCTGCATGCCCAGGTCGCGCCCTATGGCTGTTGGTCGGCTGCATGCCCAGGCCGTGCCCTATGGCTGTTGGTCGGGCTGCCATGGTCGCAGCACAGGCTGCTGGTCGAGCTGTGCCCTGGTCGCATGCCTTCTGGGCTGCAGGTCGGGCTGCTCAGGCCGCAGCTGCTGTTGGCCGAGCTGTGCCCTTTGGGCTGCAGGCCGGGCCACTCAAGCTGAGCTCGCGGCTATCCGAGTTGTGCCCTGGCCGCACGCCCTTTTGTTCTTGAATATATATAAAATATTTTCCTTTTCCTTTTACATTGTTATCTATCTGATTTGCAGTAGCAAGAAATTTTACCATGAGTGATCTTGTAAAAACAGGGATTTTCCTTCTATTTATTTTGGTATGGATGATCTTGTAAATAAATGTTTACTTCCTATACATATATATAAAAAAACAAATTATAAACTTGCACATGAGTCAAAATTTCGAATTTACTCATCTTATTATGTTTTAATTCAACCATAGTAAGCCCTTTGGTTCCAGATTTGGAACCATGGATCTAATACCATATGTAGGACCATGGTCGTAGATAATCTCAGTTTATCAATAAACTAATCATTTATTTATGTTTACGTTCTATGTCATTTTTTGTTTCTGTTTTGTTGGTTTGTGTTCAATTTCAGGTCTGTAAAAACAACATTTATTTTTACAGGTTGCTACATATATATATATTTTCTGCTATACCTATTTTTTAACTATCTATTTCTAACCATTTCTATTTGTGCAGGTGTAACAGCATATAATATTTCTTAACTGGAAGTAAAAATTGAAACAGGGTTTAAAATGGATTATATACCTGACTGAAAATTACCTCACAATAGTTAGTAGATCCACCCTTGTTGTTGTCCTCTTTGTTGATCCCTTTTGTTGAATGCCTTGATGTTTCTCTACAACCAAAAACCTTCCCCAAAATCCTGAAACTCAACCAGCCCAAACAGTTTTTCCACCTTGCCAACTTGCGAGGTCTCGCCGACGACCCAGCTCCAAAGGTACCCCTTTGGACCCCCGATCCAAAACTGAGTACAAGCCAACCTGTTATATCCCTTCAGAAAATCTCCAGCAAGTGTGAAATTGCCCACATAAGATCCAAAGAGATGGTATAAACCTCACAATGAAAGAATTTAGGAATAATAGAAGAAGAGACAAGCAATAGAACTTAGATCCAAAGAAACTCTGATTTAGGCAGAATAATTACACATGTTACATTAAACTGAATAGTAAATAGGTAAATATACAATGTTGAGTATGAAAATTCGAATTCACTAGGAGGAATTCGAATTAGCCTTCATGCACAGATCCATAATCAGTGGAGAGTCATCAATGCCTAACTATGACTCCACCTTCTCATCAGTGAAGTCATCAATGCACAAGTAATGATCAACCAGGAGTCAAACTGAATCTAACTGAATGTGGTTGGTGTAACAGGAACATGGAAGCACTAATATAGTGAAGGAGGCTCAGTGGGGGCGGCATAGGAGTTAACTGGAGTCAGAATGGTCAATCTAGTCTCACTGGAGGTCCAACGGAGTGATAAACTCAGTAAAGAGTCAGTTAAGCCTTAAATCAAGGGAATAACTGAAGATAACTCAATATAACTAAATATAACTGGACTGGTAGGTGAAGAAGGCACCCTTGTCATGCAGTGAAGCAAAGGAGGGTGCATTAGTCACTGGGAGGCCTAGAAATGATCTGAAAGAAGCTCCGGGGGATAGTTTGCTAAGGACTAGGTGTTGGGACTGATGACCTAGAATGCATGCAAAATGCATGCAAACCCTAATTGCATGCAAACCCTAATTTTGCATGCATGACTGAAAATGAAAATGACTAGAAAGCTAGTAGGACTAGGATGGAGTATAGGAATATCCTAACAGCAAGAACCCCCTTTCAGCTCTGCTCTCAAAAAACTTCTCCCAAAAATAACTAAGGTAAAAGATCCTCTCTTCTTCCTCCCTTCTCCCCCTTATCCCCCCCATGTTTTGCCGACTCTTCTCCCTGCAATTAATACCCTTATCCCCAAAATTAATGTTTTCCCTCAAGGTCCTTCCTCGAGCCCATCCCCCATCAATTCATAATTAATAATTTTATTTTAATGTATGGGCCCCCATCAATTTATAACTAATAATTTTATTTTAATGTATGGGTTGGGGTCACCCACCAACCACAAGTTTCATATTAAATACGAACTTATCCTCATTAATACCATTCTTCGTTCGTTGACTAATACAACACCCAAATTCACATTTTAATTAATAATGTTTATTTATAAATCTCAAGCATATTTTAACATATTAATTTAATACCACATCCTAATTAATCATAATTAACCCTAATTAATTACAATTAATCATAAGCACCATTGATGGAGCTATTATAATTCATCCTTTAATTAACATTTATTAGTCAAGTTGATAGTAACATGGTTAACAACAACCAATCCTCATTAATACCTATTTACTGATTTAATAACCATTAATTGAATAACTTAACATAAATATTAAGTTAATTATTAATTAAGCACAAGCATGTACACAGTGATCATTTAGAATCACAACACATCCACACAATATTTCAATATATAACTCATATATTCAATTAAGCATTACTAACCAAATTTCATTGTTTACTACCTAATTTAACCGTAACGTGTTTATTAATCAGCAATAATTAATCATTAATGTACAATAATTAACATTAATCAACATTAATAACCTTAATTGACAGTAATTAACATTAATCAACAATAATTAATTATTAAACGACACTAATTAATCATTATTATTCAACAGTATTTCACGAAATCATAGATATGTAGGCGAGTTATGTAAGTGCAGCTACTACTTACATACCTCGCGTAAGTACATTAACAGTAATAAATCACACACACCAATCATAATCAAGAAACTTATTGTTTACTGAGACATGTTTTAACATAGTTTGCAAAGTGTCACCTTTTACCTAACTACATTTTATTAAGTTACGACAATTCATACATTACTGAGTTACGACGCATAAACAATCAATGTCTTTTTCCCGCACACATAGTTAGATCTTGTTTCCATCCCGAATTCGAGCTACACCTATTTGCCTATATCATCACTAACTTCCACATCCTATCCTTTCCTCTGCTAGACTACCCTGAAGTGTCAATCCATGACCGGCTCCAGCTAGAACCCATAAGCGGAAGTGTCAACTACATCGACCAAGCTTCCCTAGCAGGAAACCACCAACCATCATCACACACCTTAGGGAGCACGTCATAGCACAGCCCTCCTGAGTTTAGGGGATAAACGGTGGGTAAAGCCTCCACCCCCCTAATGGAACAAGGGACTATGTCTACCCAACATAATAACAACGTTGCACTTGTGCTTGGTCTGTCATCGTATAACCCATCTAGGCGGTTGAGTTTCCCGAAACCCTACCCCACCCATGTCATAATATACATCATAATAATAATCATGCGAAAGTAAATAATGCATCACTCGCATACCATTTATCTTTTGAATTCCATGTCCCCGAGGCTCTCCCACCTCGTAGGATCCAGCAATCACTTATCTATTTTAACCCGTAAGTCAGTCCTCGACATACAATATAGAATATCGTGCATAAATCCTCAACATATACACATACATTTCATAATAACATGACAATAATAAACTCATTTATTCGCCATGCACTTGGCATAACATTCATTTATTCAACATATAACTGTAACGGTATCCACGTACCCATCATTCAGTAATTTGCATATATGAGACATAACTAACACATGATACATATCTAAACATGACTACCGATCATAATACTAACATCACACACACACACACATATATATATCGTCAAAATAATAGAACCATATGTCCACAGTGTCGTCAAACCGACGAAGTCTCACAATCAAATAAATACAACATATAATAGTAGTTCAGGTAGTAATGTCAAAACGGGGCGTTACATGCAATGCAAGTGAAGGTTGGTTGTAATAGGCATATTCGGATAGATTCATCCACTATGGAGTTAGAGGAACACCATAAGTGGAAGGACATGATATGGTTCTGGTGGTCTTCCTCGCCCTTTCCCTCGAACTTGGATATGTTCGAAGGGATCTTGGTGGGCATGGGAGGCCACATAGGATCATGTCGGATGGGATCGTTGGTCAATCTATCTAGGTGAGGGAGGTTGAGACTGACCATGAATGGAAAACTTGCAGGAGGATGTGACATGGATGGACCAACCTACATGCAAGCCATGGAGGCGAGCGTGGGGCCACCTCCGTCGGATGCGAGTATATGGGGGTTAGTGGCAATGGGAATCGATGAGCTATCTATGTGGGGGGGAGGGATCTGAAAGGAAGAGGTAGTGCCCCCAAGGGTAGTACTAGTGATTGGAGGGGATGTGGTTGTCGGGACGGGACCGCTACCTATGGGTATGGATGTCATGGTTGGGTGCATAGTGGTTCCAGCGGTAGGTCTTGTGGTAGCGGGGATAGATGTGGCAGTGGCGGCAGGTCCGCTAGCATGTAAACCGCTGAATATTCCTCCATAGAATGGGTTGGGATTCATGTCGGCCAAGGGGCTAGATTGGGTTGTGTGTACGGGTGAATCTGCTTCATAATCAGATGTGAAATACAGTGCTTCGGGATGAGTATTCGGAGACGACAATGTGTGTCTCAAGGGAGCGTGACGAGTGGGGTTTAATGGACTATGTTGTGGGGACTTCCCCCGCAGTCTACGGGAGTATCTCAGGCGATCAATGATGACTGATGTCATGCATGTAGAGGAGTTTAAGTAAAAATGCTCAAAAATCCAATTGTCGTCGTGTGTGCAGAAAAGGGCTCTCAACAAAGTCGCACTTAGGCCAACCATAAACTCTAAAAATCTACTGCGGTTGTGTGCCATAGCAAGCGAAGTAGCAAGGAGCGGCCATAATGCCAACAAGCAGCACTACCTAAAATTAAAATGACTCACTAACCTGAGGCGTATCGGAGCATGCAAACACCTAACTAAAAGATATGGAAGCTCATGCAAATTGTATCCCCTGCAGAGTGATGAAATCCGCAGTCAAAGAATACGAAATGGAGAACCAAATAGATGAGAGATATCCCTCTAACAAGAGGGATCCCGAGTAAAATATCCCTAGGAGAATGGAAATTAATAGGTTACCCCATTCATGACACGTACATAAAGGCAATTCATCGTTTCAGCCCTTTGGTCTCTACACCCCTAGTATGGAGGCCTCGTAATGCAACAAGGACTATGATCAGGTGTCCTTCATAACTAAGTGGAGAGCGATAGTACCTAGCCATCTGGAACCGGTCTCATGAATTTCCCTCCTAAGGGAGAGGCCTTTCTGACAAATTGGCTTTTAACCGTGCCAAACAGTACTAGGGGATTTTGGTTCCCTAAGAGACAACTGCTAAGTTTCAAATGTAAAGTGGCAAAGGGGGGGTTATCTGGATACCTACCCATAGTGCCCTGCCTAGATACAAGATCATTTTCGGTCCCAAGTGGGGTTAGGTGTTTGTTCAGTAAAAAAAAATTAGTCTCACTTGATCTTTAGGGTGTGAGTGGGTGCACAAGTGGTGTGTATGACTATGCTAGATGAGCAAGAACTAAATAATGTCGATAACTTGAACAAAACTTAACTAAAATTCTTGTTTTGAGACTAATGATGATAAAATTAACAAGCAGAGGTAGCAAAAAGTATGTTGCAATCAGTCAAACCTGCAAGTTAAACAGTCAATCAAATCATGCAAGGGAACAAATCGAGGGCTGGGGTGGTTAAAATTCAATCTCAGGGCACTTCTATATGAGGGACAGAGGCGTTCTGGAGCGCACACTATGCAAAAACAGGAGCACACCAAAAATAGAGAGTTTCAGGTCTGGAGCACTCCTTTTGGGGGAAAAAGGTTGCTCTTAACTAGGCAAAAGGGGCACCTTAGGGCGCACTTAACTGGCAGACAGCTTCCACTCCAAAAATGGGTTTGCAAAAAATTGAAAAGTAGCTCATAAAATGGCTGAGTAAGGGATCTAAATATTGGTTTAGGCCAGTTTTGTAGGCTAGAGGTCAACTAGGGGACTAACAACACTCAGAAACACTTAAACTAAGAGATCTAACAAACTAAATATTCTCAGTAAAACACATTCAAAGAAACTTTAAAAAAAAAAATCAATCAGGGATCTATAGGGATCGACCCAGTATGGTCGCCAGTTCTATTAGTAGTGCTTTTGCACTCCAACATGAAAAAAGGTGGGTTCTACTGGCTTGAGGAAGCTGAGGTAGAGAGCATGCGAGAGGAGGTTTATCGCAACTTTGTGTGTGAGAGGTTCATGGTAAATAGTAGTAAAAACTAGTAAACTAACACTTAATCATGCAAATGAAAATATATCCTAAGGTAGTATGGCTTATGAGCCGTGAATGCTAATACTAGCATGTGAAAAATCAATCGTAAAACTAAACAATAAATAGTAACTATTTCATTTCATTAATATCTACCAAAGTAATAACCAAATCACACAAGTAAAATTCTTTCCATTCATATCAATAAACCATGTTTATAAAAATAACCATTTTCATTATTTGTAAGAAATGAAGATACATGTACAGAGTTACCTCTCTGGGCATATGGGACCTTGCGGCCGAGAAGATAACAATCCTTCGTTGATGGTTCCATCGTCCGAATGGCCACCGAACTCAACCAGATGCAATATATCAGCCCGAATGGTAGCAGGGAGGCAAGGGTGCTCAACCTGCCAAAGGGATTAGCAGAGTGGGATATTGGTGGTGAAGGTCTGTGCGAATGGAGTAATGGTGGATGGTAAAAAATAGTACCAAGGGGAGAGAGCTTTGAATGGTAGTTTATCCAATGAATTCTTCAAATTGGTGGGAAAAATATAACATATATAATGTGGTTTAGGGTTTTGGAACCCTAAAACCACTTATGGTTTTTCTTTTTTTTCAAATCTTACAACTGGTAAGTTTTGAATTGAGGTGGGAGTTTTTATTTGTCAGGACAACCCCCCTATTTATGTGGGCACCTTCTTTTTAGGGGAGATTCCCTATTTTGGTGGAGGTTTTCCAAAGGGGGTTTAGAACTTAAGCTAAATGGTTTTTTTGGGTTTTTATGCATAAATGGGTTTATTGTTTGGGAATAAGGGTCCATACCATGTCATTTGATGTGTGGTCAATTTTCTTGTGTTAACAATGCCTATAATAGGTATGTGAAGAAATACCAAAGATCTTGGAGGTGTTCCAAGGTAACGTAAAAGAATGATTGAGCATTGTTGTCAAATATATTTGGCAACAAGAAAAGTGGCCTCGTAGAGAAAGGAATTGCAAATGCAGTTGAAAAGAAGGACATGGAAGCTTGTTGAAAATAAAACGAAAACACCAAGGACGGTGTTATTCCAAGGGGGAGGATATTGTAATATCCCCAATTTTGACTTGGAATGTTTTTAATCAAAATTATGTAAATGATGTAAATATGCTAGTATGGATTCCTAGTGCGAAGCTCAAGGCCAAGGCTCGGCAAGTGAATGGATAGGCATATGTGATATAAATATTTCTCATTGGACTGTATGGTTGGATTATCATACCAAATCGAATGCTATGTAAATGTTGCATAAATAATCAAATGGTCCAAGATGGTTATGTAAAGAGCACTGGAGTGTCTATGATTCCATGAGAGGGGAAGAGGAAAGCAGGGCTATGGGAGACTAAATCCTTTGTTGCCAAGTATCAGCCTTAGAACTCATTCAAATTCTACCATGTGTTTTAAATGGGCCAATCGCTTCATTTTGACTATTAAATCCAATCATTGAATGCATGTGTGAGGTGGTGGGGAAATTCCTCTCATATAGTTATGAAAGCATGGGATGGATGTCATTTTTATGACATTTGTAAGGGTCCTTTGCTTCTATGGTCAGAAGGTATCTTAGTTTTCTTGTAATCATTCCCTCCTATATTTTGGAGTCATTTATTCATTATCCATTATCATGCAGACTTTTACACTATGTAGAGATTCTTCCTTCATGTTGTTGATACCATTACCAATTTATAGACTGTGCACAACCCAAGAATTTGAATTTGGAGCCAAAAGTGTAGATTTGAAGGGAAAATAAATGGTTGTAGGTGAAACAGAGGTTGGGAAAGCTAGGAACCCTTACCCATTGATGCTACTCGCGGATGCTTGAGAATCCATGAATTAAGGCTACAAGTGGTTCTCCAACAACATATAGAAGGTTGGTCTCCTTCTATGCACACACTAGAAACACCTAGCGAGATGGATCACCTAAGAGAACCATGGATCGGTGAATGGGATGCCTAGGCCTAGAAGGGTGTTGTGTGGGGAAAGTATTGTAGGGTCCAAGGCAACGAGGGCTAAGTGATATCCCTATTGAGATTTGGATGAGCATTTGCCTAAGCATAGAGAGAGGAATGGGTTATGGATTAAGACAGAGAATATTGTAGGTGGTTCCTTCGCCCTAGTGGCCTCATATCCTAGCTTGGGGTGGCCTCTCAACAGAAAGGGTGTATGATGGACAGAGTGCCTACGATTGGGTGGAAAATCACTCTTACATAGCCAGTCGCTTGGATATTCTTTGTTTAAAGATAAATATTCACTTGTATTTGAATTTGCAAAGTTTTTAATTGATGCATGTGATGATTATGTTGATATATGCATGTTATATGTGTGTGGATAAAGTTTATTTCCACTTTGTATTTTCATTTATGCATTTGCACACATATTTTATATGTTATGAATTTGCAATATGGCTAGTGGGAGAGATTTTGAAGCTCGTAATTCGTTCATGTCCCCCTTTATTGGTTGGATTGGTGGATGGGGACATGACACCTGCTAAAGTGATGACGTCATGCATTGCACTAACAAGGGTGTTGAGCAAATTTCTGAGATCTGGAAATGTGGGGCATGGATTTTTCGCATGTCCTGGATACCCACACAAAGCACATGGTTGGTTGACTATGGGGGCAGGGTTAGTACTTGGTACTGTTAAATTTTGAGCATTAATTCACAATACTCTAGGATATTCACTGAGAGAATAACATATACAGTATATCAATGCATACCAATCACAATAAGCATGACAAGAATCAAAAGCATGAGAGACAAGAGACACAAAGTTTCCGTTGGGAAAACCCTAAGGTGAAAAACCCCACAACTTCCTCAGAGATAGAGAGAGCAATGGATCAACCAAAGTACAACCAAAATATACTGAGATAGTCTCCTAGTAGCAGATGATCCTCCTCCTCACTAGTGCGCCACTTTCTGAGTGAGAGAGATATGGCTTCCCTAATGATCTAAATAGAGATCTCCTTATCTCTATTTATACTAACCTATTTTCCCAGTGACCTTATGGGGCCGACTTTTCTAGCTAGGTACATCCACAATATAATATATAATTCAGGGCCGACCCCACACATGGTGGTCTAATAACCCATCAGCAAGTACACACACTTGCGACACTTGTCAATCCACATGACGACACTTCCTTATAGAGGAATAACACATCTCTAATAAGAATACAATAAATATATATGAAATACATAGATGAAATACATTCCGAAGTTACATATACATCAACACTCCCTCTTAACTAGGAAGGTATTTCTCGACACAGTTCTGCTAGACAAGTCTTCTTCTCGGGATCATTGTCATCGATGCATTGTCATCATCATCATCATCACTGCTGCTGCTATCTCAACCAATATCTGACTCTACTCGTCATAGGAAGTTCTACAGAGCCAGTCCTTTTTCATACTGGATGTAGGCCCACCACCTGCGGGTCTTCGTCATCACTGGCCATACTGTGGAATCCTCAGGACTTATTACATGCGTCACAAAACCTCGAAAGAGCATCCCAGGTTGTTACGAGCACGCATCTCTACCTATAGGATCTCCTAGGGCCATATTATATGTGACCTCACCACAGAACCTCGCAAGAGCATCCCAGGTTGTTATGAGCACACAGCTCTACCTATAGGATCTCCCAGGGACAAATTATATGTGGTCACCACAAAACCTCGCAAGAGCATCCCAGGCTGTTACGAGCACACAGCTCTACCTATAGGATCTCCCAGGGATAGATTATATGTGGTCATGGAAAAACCTCGCAAGAGCATCCCAGGACTTATTACGGGCACACAGCCCAACCTATCGGATCTCCCAGGGACATATTATATGCCATAGGACAAAACCTCGAAAGAGCATCTTCCAGATATCCCAGGGCCAGATTATATGCCATAGGAAAAACCTCGTAAAGACTATCTACAGATCTCCCAGGGCCAAATTATATGTCCTCCCAGAGAAAAACCTCGAAAGAGCATCATCCAGATATCCTAGGGCCAAATTATATGCCATAGGAAAAACCTCGAAAGACTATCTGCAAATATCCCAGGGCCAAATTATATGCTCATCTGCACAACCTGATCCACGGCCATAGAGTATCAACCTGATACTCACCATACATCATCCTGATGTACACATGATCATCCCGATCATCATCACTGCAACATCCTGCTGAATGTCATCTAGAGCAACATCCTGAAGCTTGTCATCCATGATCATCCTGATCATACAATGCATCTACCTGATGCATACCAAGTATCTACCTGATACATATCATCATACATGATCCACCTGATCATACGATGTATCCACCTAATACATATACAGATACATGGTCCAAGCATCCAACATGATGCATATACAAAATACATACAAATGATCCTACTGATCATATCCAGCATCAAACATGTTGCGTACATACATATAAATGATCCAACTGATCATATCCAGCATCCAACATGATGCATACATACATATAAATGATCCAACTGATCATATCCAGCATCCAACATGATGCGTACATACATATACATATAAATGATCCAACTGATCATACAAAGCATAAACTAGAACATCATCCTGATGCTCATCATCCAGCGCTTACATCCACAGCCATGTGAAGGATCCTCCTTCCAACATGCTTAGAATGGCTTCAGCAAATGTGTCCATCACTTCTTCCTCGAAGTGTCATCAATCCAAACAACACCAAGCCTCTCTCTGAAGTACTCGAACTTCACCCTGGCTAGTGGCTTCGTCAGCACATCTGCAATCTGCTCGTCCGTCGCAACATACAGGAGCTTCACAGCTCCTCTCTGCACCATATCCCTGATATAGTGATATTTGATCTCTATGTGTTTCGACCTGTCATGAAACACTGGGTTCTCAGATAGCTTCACACAACTCTGGTTATCACAAAAGATACCAGTAGCATCCAACAGGAGATCAAATAACTCAGACAGTAGCTTCCGTAGCCATACTGCCTCACAACTAGCTGAACAGGTTGCAACATACTCTGCCTCAGCTGTACTCAGTGCTAGACAGGACTGCTTCCTGCTAAACCAAGAGATCACACCTGATCCCATACTGAAGCAACACCCAGATGTGCTCTTGCTATCTGCAGCACTGCCAGCCCAATCTGAATCAACATAACCCTGCAGGTTAAACTTTTGATTCGCCTCATACTTGAGCCCATAATCCATTGTACCCTTCAGGTACCTTAGAACATGCTTTACAGCAACCAGATGAACACTCCTCGGATCTATCAGGAACTGAATCAATGTGTTCACCGCAAAGCAAATATCTGGTATCTTGTTCATCAGGTACATCAATGACCCAATCATCTGACGATACACAGAGACATCAACCAGCTCAGATGAAGCATCACATAGAAGCTTCAGATTCAATGCCATAGGTGTGGCCATGGCCTTGCAATCCATCATCCTGAATCTCTTCAGGATATCTACTGTGTACTTCCCTAGACCAAGGAAGATCCCACCTGCACTCTGCCACACCTCCATACCTAGGAAATAATGCATCATTCCCAAATCTTTCATATCGAACTTAGCAGCAGGCTTCCTCTTAGTATTTGCAATCAGTCTGTTATCTCCTGTTACAAATAAGTCATCCACATACAGGAGTAGAATCACAGGATTCCCTTCCTCAACCTTGTAGTAGAGGTTGGAATCCGCTTTACTCTTGGTAAAGCCCAAACTAGATAGGAAACTGTCCATCCTACCATACCAGGTTCTGGGAGCTTGTTTCAAGCCATACAAGGCTTTCTTCAATCTGCACACATATGACTCCCTGTCATGTATTTCGAAACCGAGTGGCTGCTCCACATATACTTCCTCTTCAACTACACCATTCAAGAAAGGAGTCTTAACATCCATCTGGTGTATTTTCCATTTCATTGCTACATCCAGGGCAAGTACTGTTCTGATGGAAGTATACCTGGCTACAGGTGCAAAAGTTTCTTCATAATCTATTCCCTCTTTCTAAGAGAAGCCACGAGCTACGAATCTTGCTTTGTATTTCTCTACACTGCCATCTGTAGCATGCTTGATTTTGTAGATCTATTTAGAAGTCACAACAGACTTCTCTTTAGGTCTTAGTACAACATCCCAAACATCATTCTTCATTATTGATTGGTATTCCTCAACCATGGCATCTTTCCATTCTTTATTTTCCACTGCTTCTTCATAACTGGAAGGCTCTTTGTTCATAATGTCATAGAGTAAAGCAACATAGCTGGTATGTGATCTGGTTCTCTTCTTTGCTCTGTGTTCTTCTTATGGAATGCCAAATCTTTCTGCATCTTGAATGAGCTCTCTAGCCCATGCAGGTTTCCTCTTGTGAGAGTTATCCCCACGGCGTGGATCTATAGGTTCTTGTGGATCTTCAAACTCACGAACAACTTCTAAAACTGCTTCAGTCATGGTAGTGTCTTGAAATCTAGTTTCCTTAGGTTCTTCATAAACTTCGACAGGTGCCTTCCTTGATTTGATGAATGCTGAGTTTTCATCAAATGTTACATCCCTGCTGACATCAATCTTCTTGAACCATGGAAAGTATATTATGTAAGCCTTTGAGCTTTCACTGTAACCCACAAAGATACCCTTCTTTCCTGAAGGATCTAGTTTAGTTCTCTTTTCCTTTGGGACATGAGTGTATACTGGACAACCAAATATTCTGAGATGGCTGACTTCAGGTTTCTTACCAGAAAATACCTCTTCTGGTGTCTTGTTGTCCAATATCTTGTGGGGTGTTCTCTTCTACACATATACAGCTGTTCTAGCTGCTTCTGCCCATAGATGCATAGGTAGATCCTTTTCATGCAGCATTGCCCTTGCTGCTTCCATGATTGTTCTGTTCTTCTTTTCTGCAACTCCATTCTGTTGAGGATTATAAGGAGCAGTCAACTCCCTCTTAATCCCTAAATCACTACAAAGATTCTTGAAGTCACCTGAGGTGAATTCTCCACCATTTTCGGATCTGAATGTTTTGATCTTCTTGTCAGTTTGATTCTCCGTCAAGGTTTTGAATTCCTTGAATTTATCAAACACCTCATATTTGTTCTTCAAAAAGTATACCCAATTCTTCCTAGAGAAGTCATCAATAAATGAGACATAGTAAGCATACCCACTCAGAGAACTGGATGACATAGGACCACATACATCTGAGTGGATGATTTCCAGGATGTCTTTTGCCTTGCTTTCACTGCTTGGGAAAGCCTTCTTAATGTTCTTACCTTTTGCACATCCTTTGCAAACACCTTCATGTTTGGTCTTGATTTCAGGAAGACCCTCTACGACCTTGCTTGCAATTGGAAGTGCTCTATAGTGCATATGAGCAAGTCTTCTATGCCAAAGTTCACTTGGCTCCATGGATTCATGTACCATGGCATGTTTAGGTTGTCCCTTCAATTTATACAAACCTCCCTCTTGCTCTCCAATCACTACTGCATCATCTATGGTCTTTCCCTTTGGCCACATTAGGACATGGCCATCCACAAATGCAACCCTCATACCTTTTGCATCCAATGCAGAGATGGAGAGTAAGTTCTTCTTGAGCCCAGGTACATAAAGGACTTCTTTCATCTTCAAATATTTTCCAGAATCTAGGTTATAGGAGGCTTCACCACTTCCTTTGATTGGGTATTGATAATCATCCACAAGTTTCACCTTATGGGGTGATTCATGTTCAGATAGGTTCACAAAAGATTCCTTAAACCCATTCATGTGTTTGGAAGCCCCACTGTCAATTAACCAATCGTTACAACCATGGGAGATAGTACCTGTGAGAGCAGAGATCAGAACATACTCTTCTTCACTTGATGAGTAATCATTACTATCATCACTTTCTGCCCTAGTCTTCTTCTTTGGAGGTTCATCATCCTCGGCAGCATGAGCATGGAACTTTCTTTTGCTGCCATTCTTCTTCTTGCTGGATTTGTTGTTATTATCCCTTTTTTTCTTGGGACAATATGAAGCAAAGTGACCCTTCTCATTGCATGTGAAGCATCTTAGATCCTTCTTATTCTTTTGATAGGATCTCTTGTAGCGAGAGTGCTCCTTCTTGGGCTTGCTTCTTTTGGTGTGAGATGCAAGAGCTTGATCTTCACCTCCCATCTTTTCCTCACGAGCTACAAGCCTAGCTTCTTCTTGAGATCATTCCTCCCACAGTTTACTGAAAGAGATCAATTTCTTTCTTGCACAGATTCCTTGAATAAAGGAGTCCCATGACCTAGGTAGGCCATTCAGGGTGGTCATAACAACTTCACCACTGTCCACTACTTCATCCACAGCTTCAAGTTGCTCCTTGATCTGAGAGACCTTGGAGAAGTAAGATTGAATGGTTTCTCCATTCAACATCTTGACCCCTTTCAATTGATTCCGCAGAGTCATCTTCCGATTTATGTTCTTCCCTTCAAATAGCTTGGTCAGAGAGTCAAACATCTCCTTGGGTGTCTTTAGAGAAGACACATGGGGTATGAGATGGTCTTTAATAGAATTAGCAATGATTCTCTTTGCCTTGACCAATTTCTTCTTATGAAATACCTTGGCCTCTTCATCCTCTGGGATAGGGATGTCTTCTTTTATATATGAGTCCAACTCATTCTCTTCCATGATTAACCCAATCCTATACTTCCAAGCTCGGAAGTTATCAGCCCCTTCAAGCTTATCCTCAAGCTTGGTGTGGTGAGACATATTAAAGAGTACTTCAAATGAAAATAGAAAATATTTAGGTCTTACCACTTGAAATGCTGAAAACTGGATCTGGTCCCGGATTAGGGTTTGTCGAAAAAACCCTAAAAATTCAAAATGTGAATTTCAAATTTCTGAAAGGATAGAAGGATGTGCCTTGATGAGCTAATCATCCTGGTGCATTCAGAATTTGAGATCAGCAAAGTTTTACCCTTCATATTTTCCTTTTTGTCCTCCCGGGTTCACTTGGGAGAGCCCTGAATTAGGGTTTGAGTTTCCCGGAGATCTACCCAGCCAAAAATCTTGATCCAAAGCTCTAAACTTCGATTTTTGCAAGGAGATTACAACTATGTCTTCAGATTCCAGAAATTCCTATTTTTGAGGAAACCCTAATTTTCAGGGTCAAATCTGAAAATGCTCAGAATTGAATGTTGATTGGACAGATGGATTCGCCTTGATGAGTAGAGTCAATCTACTATACTGCTTTTCCAAAATCTGTGGAGAGAAACCCAATAAACAAGAAACTCAAGTTTTTGTCACTGCAAAATGTCTTCTTCTCAGGTTAGCTCTGATACCATGTTAAATTTTGAACATTAATTCACAATACTCTAGGATCTTCACTGAGAGAATAACATATACAGTATATCAATGCATAGAAATCACAATAAGCATGACAAGAATCAAAAGCATGAGAGACAAGAGACACAGAGTTTCCGTTGGGAAAACCCTAAGGTGAAAAACCCCACAACTTCCTCAGAGATAGAGAGAGAAATGGCTCAACCAAAGTACAACCAAAATATACTGAGATAGTCTCCTAGTAGCAGATGATCCTCCTCCTCACTATTGCACCACTTTCTGAGTGAGAGAGATATGACTTTCTGAATGATCTAAATAGAGATATCCTGATCTCTATTTATACTAACCTGTTTTCCCAGTGACCTTATGGGGCCAACTTTTCTAGCTAGGTACGTCCACAATATAATATATAATTCAGGGCTGACCCCACACATGGTGGTCTAATAACCCATCGACAAGTACACACACTTGCGACTCTTGTCAATCCACATGACGACACTTCCTTACAGCGGAATAACACATCTCTAATAAGGATACAATAAATATATATGAAATACATAGATGAAATACATTCCAAAGTTACATATACATCAACAGGTACAATAGGGACTTTCAACTTTGGTTGTTTTGTGCCCCCAGCATTGGGTTTAGTGACAACCAGTGGTGGTTTTGGAATCGATCCTGGGGGCGGTCCTAACGGTATGCCTATGGATGACACCAGGATGAAATCATAATGGGATATTGGATTTAATGTCATCTCGGGATAAGGTGGTGTTAAATACCACACACGTAATCCCAAAGTAAACCTAAGTAATGTGAGTTGAGCCATCACTAGGTTTCCTTGCACTCTCCTCGGGGGAACAAGAAAGGGACTTGGAATATATGTGGCACCAATGGTTTTATGATTTGCTTTGTGTCATGACTAGTGTGAGGGATAGCTGCTAGTGTGGAGGGGGCCTGCAACTTGTCTTCAGAGGTTAATATAGTGCACATAGGACCATATGTGGATGCAGGGATAACTTATGGAGGGCCATAAGATGCCCACAACAAAGTGGAATCTTTTTAAATTCCTGGACCTATATCAACATAGGAGGGGGATTGGTTGTTCCTATGATGAGTAGGATTTTTATCTGGGTTTGATTTGGTATGAGGGTCATAGTAATTTAGCCGGTCAAGGGTGATGATTTTCCCATCATGGGGAAACATCATGATGTGGATAATTGATGAAGCTACCGCCTTCATGGAATACATGAAACTCCGTCCCAAGAAAATGTTATAGTCAAGTTGAGCGTTGACCACTTCAATATCCAGGAGTACCATTTTTCCCCTAGCTCAATGTGTGGCTCGATGGGAGAAATCTGGTACAAACCCAATGGTTTTAATGGTTTCCCATCATAATCATGGAGAGTGATAGATGAGAATACTAAGCCTAGTGATCCCGGACACTTCCAGACATGAGTCCACATCACATGAGTAGATGCTTCTTCATCAATGATGCATCGATTAATGATTATGTTCTTCACTGCGATAGGTATCTGAAAAGTTACTAACGACGGTAGTTGTGGCTTGCCTTTGTCAAGATAAAAGGTCATTAAGTGTGAATCAAAAGGGTCTATTGTTCTTAATTTTCTAAGCAGTGCATTCTTTTGAGAAGGAAAGGACTGGAGAACCTCTAATGTTGACATGGCGGAAGGGGCTTGAGCCAAATCATCCACAATGTTGTAATTGTGTGCAACTTTCATGTGGGGGTTATGGCAGGTTCATCGAAGCGGTGTCTCAAGGATACCAAGGATGTTATCATTACTTGGATAGGGGATCTGTAAAGACCCACTAGGGGTAGCAGGGTATCATGCATTACATAACCTTTGGCACGAGTCTGGAGTTTGACTTTAGCCATGTTCATGTAGATGTTTTGGAAGGTTTTTTCACTCGGTTGGAGAGGATCCTATTGTTGGGTAAATACCCCTTGGTTGGAAAATGGTTGTTGTAACAAAACCCGTTGAGGTTGTGGGATGTTTGATGGTTGAGGAATATGGGTTGTGTCCTTCTTCCTTGCCTCAAGCAATTGTTGACATTCAAATGTCAATGGGAAATGATGAGTGCACTACCCATATTCTCTGCACATTGAACAAGGATAGTTTGTTGGGAGGTCGGCGTTATTTCCTTATTTAAGGGGATTGTTACTCCCATCATTTTGGTTTCCCACATTATGGTTATGTTGGGGAGAGGGATTCCCCCCTGTCCTTATTGTTTGTTTTTCCTATTCTTGCCTTTCTTCTTCCCCTAATTCTGAGAATTAAGGGAATTAGCCACATGCAACTGCACAAAGCGTTGATTTTTTTGTGCAGGAGAAGGTTGTACTAGATTAACCCCCAACCGAGGCATGGGGGAAATACCAAGTAGACCAAAAAATGGGAAATATGGATTATAGATGGGTGTGGGGAGGTATGGGTTAGGGGATCCATACAATGTGGATGTAGGAGTTGGTGGCATTGCTGGAGGTGGTGGTACAATGGGTTCCTGACTAGCATTGGGGTAGGTATGATTGTATGTTCCATAATATAGCTACCCAAATGGAGGATTTAGTGCAATTGTGGGAGCTACTAATGCAGGAGGTGTTGGTGGGTACTGTTGTGCCATACTGAGTGGCATAGAATTTGATGGTTGGGGAGAATTTCCCTGATGATAAATAGTATTGATAATCCCGTCAGTAGAGTGCAATGTACATAAGGGATTTGGGTTCATAGAACAATTTCGAGGGGCATCATGGATGATGGTATACAGATACCTATATTATGCATAAATCAAATTGAAATGTTGGGCCTTGAGGATGGCCTCTTCTTCTGTTTTGGGAAATATGGGTGCTACATCCTTTGAAATAATTAGTTGGAGTGATTTGAGGAACCAATATAATGATAATTTGTATTATCCCCAATCTGAAAATCAGAGATACTAACTCCACAATCCAAAACCAAAACAGAAAAATCGAAACTAGGTGCAATTTCTAGCTTTTGCAAGCCAAAAACTACTTGTCTTCACATTGGTCCAAATGGTACCAAAACCTTTCAAATTTATGATCTGTAGCATATTATGGGACCCACAGCACTTCTACTGACATGAATGAACCTCATACAGACTTCATAGATCCTTTAAGGGAGTTTGGAACAATGAAACTCAAGACCAGGCCGTGAGTAGGATAGGTGTTATACTAGTTTGATCCAACAGTCATAACTTGGAAATCCGAAAACCTTTTTGGATGAAACAAAAGGTGTTTATTAATGTAAAAAAATATCCTGACACAATGGGATAGGTTTCATAACATGGAATGATTCAGAAAGGTTTGTATCAGAAGGATTTACTTCGATAGCTTGCACGGAACGGCACTAGAGGGATTCAAAGTTCAGATCTATAACATGGATTGGGATTATACACATGAGTAAAAGTTTTATTATACACATTCAGGTCTGCAAAAATTATATCATATATTTTTGGATTATGTACATTCAACAGTGGGCACATTATCTGGGTGTGTCACACTTGGGATGGTCCTAAGACCACGTAGTTTCACTCCGCGGGGTTTCTGTTGAAACACAATGGATCCTAGTGCTTCACTGGATGTATCTAGACTCTATTAAAGTCCAATATACAGTAGGATAAACTTGTTTCATATTTTTGGAAGTGATTTTTCAATTTGGCGTGTTTAGGAGAAAAACTAGGAATTCAGGACAGCTCAGCTAGGTGTTTTCCAACTTGACCAAAATGTTGCATAAGCCTCAAAAAATTACAATATGATTCTTGGTGTGGGATATATACTTTCCCACCTACCTGCAACAACTTACATAACTCAATTTGGACCTACAGAAGTGAATATATAGACAAAATAGTGGAGACTAGTTAAATTCGCCTAGCTATTGAGCAAGGGTGAGATAGATTGTTGAGAAGGAGATAGTAAATGCATAATGAAACAGAATTATGAGTTGTATTCCTATATATGATTGAATAAACATATCATGGGTTGTCATGTACAACATCCATATCACATGAAGTGCTAACTATTAATCTACACAAAAGATATTAAGAAGCATTGCACAATAGCACATATAACTTGAAGCATGAAACACTGGATTATTATTGGAAATTATGAAACATGGGAAGTACATTAGACATATTCAATATACTCAATGAGAAAGTTTAAGTGCCTTCCACCTCAATGTCTATCTGAATACACAACTAGTGTGGAAATGAGGGGCCCATCACCCTCTTGGTATGCAAGGGGAGCATCACACAAGCAAAGAGAAGCCTAAGCAACAATCCAATACAATAAAATTTCTTCAACAAAATTTTCTAGTGCATCTTGCTGCTCCTTTTAATCTTGAAGGGTCCCCAATGCCATGGGAAAATACCATGTAGCAACCAAAACCATCATCCCATGCATGAAGTGTTTATTATTTGACCACATCTCTCCGTAAGTGCGCCCTCAACCTCCTTGACCACTTCCTCTTCATGCAATTCGCCCTCCAAAAACCTATTGGACCATTTACTAACCAACATTAACCATTTACACAAACCAAGGCTCCTTATTTCTCAACCAACCTTATCCACATCTAACCAATTTGTCAAATGTGCCCATTTGACCCAATTTACTCATTAAATACCCAGCTACTTTCATAATTACCCTTTGACTTAATTAAGTGGGAAGAAATCTTCAATTAATCCCACATTAGCTATTTTTTTATTGCAAACTCGAATTAGGGGTCTCATGTGGCCAAATTCTCCCATAATAATTATTTTTGAGAACCTTAGGATAATTTTACTTAGGCAATTTAATTATTTTAGCCACCATATTAATTTTTATGAATTTTGCCTAGGTGAGCTTGGCCAATTTTCCTTAGGCCAAAATTGGGGACATGGTAGTCCTACCCTCCTAAGATTTCTTGTCCTCAAGCAATTATAGAGTGAATTCATGTACTCATCCAACCAACTCCTGAATATATGCCTCAATGGCGTATCCACATTGAATCTCACCATGGGTCTCTGCCAACAACTAGATAGAAGTGAGCATGTACATGCAACAAATGCATGCTCCTGCAAACCAGCCGATATGAAAGACGTCATCATCAACCTTAATAAGGAAACAACCATTCACAACATTTCACATGAAAGACTATGAACACAACTGGAATGTGCATCAACTATGCCTGGAAATCCCCAACTACGCCTTGAGAGAAATCATGGATTCTCCTCAAGAATAGCCCCATCTGGTACCACCATCCAACCTTGTACTTAGTGTGAAAATTAAGCACAAATGATCCACAAAAACACAAAATGCAAGATACTTCCTCCAATGCACCATGCATGCAAACCATAAGTCCATCCAAAGAAATGTTCCCCAAGTAGGAAATTGAAACCAAGTGCAACATAGATGAACTCATGAGAGAGAAGGTTGGCTTGAGCCATCAAGCCAACATGCCAATCACTGCTCCAAAGACAAGCAATTCCAAGATCCCATTGCTTGTATTTCACTCCCATCAATGATAATTCCATCCAACAAAACCCATTAGGAAAAGGAATGCATGGATCCCACTACCTCAACTGCAAATATCCATGTGGCAATGTCATGTGAGGAAACTTGACATCCCAAGGAATGCCAAGGTCCCACTGTCTACTATGCATCCTCCCAAACATCATCAACACCATGTAGAAGCTGTCACCATAAAGGGTACTAGGAAGGATGAAAGAACCATCATGAGGAATGACAAGATAATGCAACCATATTGAAATTGCATCATCCTCAATGTTAGGCCGAATCATAGAGAGACCACCAATCATGAAATATGCATCCTCAGGGTAGGGCCGAATCAAAAGGAGGCCTTCCATCATGAAATATATCTCAAAAGGGGGAGGCCAAACCTCATCAAGTCTCTCCAAACTCATAGGAAGGTTATTATGTTCCCAATGCACACAAGAATCAAAGATGACATAACTGAAGCTCAAGTGACAAGGGTGAAAGTCCCATGTCCAATCACAAAAAGGTAGGCATCATCAAAGAACAAGGGATCCCATGTTGCTGACAAGAAGTGTAAGATGTATCATAGAGATATCCATACATGCAAGCAGGGATGTCAATCATGTGCCTTTCCATCCAAGAGGGGAATGAAAAGACACTCCATCCAACCAAAACAAGTGGAAAACAAAGTGCTTCCCCATGTGAACACATCCAATGGCTCAACTCTTTGCGACTGGTCAAAGGGTGCATACAACCATCATGTGATCCACTCACTAAAGCCAAGTGAAAATACAATGCACCTATGTGTATGGAGGCATCAAATATAGGCATGGGATACCTCAATTGCTACTGGGAAGGGGATGGTGCAATCAAACCAATGGGAGCGTATGTAGGAGCCTCTTGCTCCTCCTCGGGAACCAACAAGAAGAAACCCTTCACCCAATTATCACCCTCAAATGTGTAGGATGAGGAAGGATGAACCAACTCTCTCCAACAAGTATCCACCAAATATGTGTATGCATCAACTCCATCAAGGGTTGGTCCAACATTAAGGAGCTCTTCTGACTCTTCAATGGAGGATGGACTCACTCCATGAGAGAGCTCAATTTCTCTCTGGCAAGTGTCATGTGCTTGGAACTCATCATCTGCATCCCAAATCTCCTCAAGAACATGCATGTCATCATGCACCTCATGATCCACCATCTCATGAGGTTCCTCCTCTGGAACAAGAACATCATCAATCATAGAACAATGCCTGTCATAGGTAAAGGAAGTAAAGAGTGGTCCTTGCAACTTCTCATGAAGTTGCTCTGTCTACATCTTAGACTCTTGGAGGGAACATTGAGTACTTCTCAAAGAATCCTGGGTGGCCATCAAAACATCATTGAGCTTGTAAATATCCTCTTCGTCCTTCAAGAATGCTCCATGCAACACCTCAACAAGCTCAAACAAATCATCTCTATCAGAAATCAATTGCAATAAGTTACCTTGGATTGCAGTCAATGCCTTTTGAATCTTCTCCATGGCTTCAAGAGAAGTTTGATCTTCTAATGAAACAGCTCTCCAACAATGATGTGACACAGAAGCATGTGTGTCATGGAGAATATGTAAGGCCTCTTTTATCTTCCTTTTGCTCATCCTGAATGGCCTTACAAGACAAGAAGGTTGGGAGTGAACCTCCTCATCATTAAACAATAGATCAACCTCATGAAACTATGTGGTGATGGTGGTATTGATCCTGGGACCTCTTCTTATACTACAAGATATTCATTTTCTTCAATCACCTGGGAACTTGCACTTTCAGTAATATCCTCAATAGAAATCTCTATGTCACCAACATAGATGAATGGAAATCCATTAGTAAATGTCTCCATGCAATCTTGGTGCCCATCAATAGGAACCACATCAACCCTTAGGCACCCATCAATAGGAACCTCAGCATGATACCCATCAATAGGTATCTCATCAGAACATCCATTAGTAGATCCTCCTCCAAATATTGGACACTCATCAGTAAGTACCTCACAATAAATTGAGCAATCATTAGTAGTTGCTCCATAAAGGCTTGAGGATCCATTAATAGATGTTCTCTAATATAGGTCCAAAGTGTCATGAATCTCTCTGGGATGATCTCTGATCCTTGTCCTCCTTGTGTTAGCTAGCACAACATGCTTCCTCGTGTGCATGCACAACTTCCTATGCACGGGTTCTTTTGCCTTCTTGCTGGTCTGCTCTTCTGATGTAGGACCTGATGCTTATTCATCTTCATGGCTGCCACAACTAGGTTGATTTATGCTCTCTTCATGACCCTCCAAAGGATTATCTTCAATTGTAGATTCATCGTTGCTTGTACTACTTTCTTCACAAAATTGTTTTGAGACTTTATTTGTGGATGGACCAAAGAAGAGACTTTCCATGTATGGTGTTGATAGGAACTCTAAATTATTCCGCAAACTTTGTGTTCCCCTTTGAAAATAGTGCAAAAGCTCTTCCAAATATTCCCAAGTGGGCTCCTTCTTTTCCACTTGCATGGGAGGAAGGAAAATAGGCATATTAGGTCGATTGTAGTCCCAAGACATATCTCCAAACTTGAAGATGTGTTATGGAATATTTCTTCAACTAAGATTTGTATGGTCCACGGGTACAGAGGACCATGCTCAGATACCACTATAGTATCCCCAATCTGCAAATCAGAGATACTAACTCCACAATCTGAAACCAAACAGAAAGATCAAACTAGGTGCAATTTCTAGCTTTTGCAAGCCAAAAACAGCTATCTGAAAATCAAAGATACTAACTCCACAATCTGAAACCAAAACAGAAAGATCAAAACTCGGTGCAATTTCTAGCTTTTGTAGGCAAAAAACTGCTTGTCTTCACATTGGTCCAAATGGTACCAAAACCTTTCAAATTTCTGATCTACAGTAGAGTATGGGACATGTAGCACTTCTACTAACATAAATGACCCTCATACAAAATTCAAATATCCTTTAAGGGAGTGTGGAACAGTGAAACTCAAGACTAGGTCGTGACTCGGATAGGTGTGTTGGTTGTGGATCCTGATCTTCCTTATTCATAGGTTGTGTTTCAACCGTGTATGGATCCCAGCCCATGACGGGGAGGTTTGGGGGGTCTTTCCCCCTTATGGGTGATTTATGGGCCCATGGTATTGGGTGTTCCATAGTATCTCCCCATGGTAATCGCTCTTTAAAAGGAAGACATTGTAATACGATTGTGTAATGTATTGTAGCATTGTAAATATCTCTATGATTGTGTAAGAGAGACTGTGAGAGAGTGAAGAGGAAGTTGCAGCGGATGTGTTGCGGGTTATATCCCTTCATTTTGCTGGATGGTATAATAATAAGGACTGGAAATTTCTGTGTGGACGTAGCCCATCTTGGTCGAACCACGTTATATTGGTGTCTTTCTTGTATTGTGTTTTATGTGATTTGTATTTGCATCTTGTTTATTGTTATTACTCTGCGATCTTGTTTTTTCTAACAATTGGTATTAGAGCCAAAGGTCTATTTGGTAGATAAACTTGCAGGAAAGAAGGGTTCCTGGTTCGAGTGGGAGGAATGGTGGGAGAAGGAAAGTTTAAGGTTGATAAATTTAACAGCAAAACCTACCAGTTATGGAAGATGCAAATGGAGGACTATCTATATCAAAAGGATCTATTCCTATCGTTGGGAGGAAAATCAAAACAGTCAGCAACTATGAAAGATGAAGAATGGGAAGTTCTTGAAAAGAAGGCACTGGGAACAATACGGTTGTGCCTACCTTCATCGATGGCTTTCAATATTTCAAAAGAAAAGACAATGGAGGGTCTGATGAGCGCATTAGGTAAGTTGTATGAAAAACCCTCGGCCTCCAACAAGGTATTTATAATGAAGTGTTTATTTAATATGAAGATGTTAGAAGGTGGATTTGTTGCTAGTCATTTAAATGGATTTAATACGATTACAAATTAGCTAAGCTTTGTAAAAGTGAACTTTGATGATGAGGTTAGGGATCTTCTAATCTTGTGCTCGTTGCTAGAAAGTTGGAATGGCTTGGTCATGGTTGTAAGTAACTCTGTATTTGGTTCAAACACTTTGAATTTCGATGATGTTGTTGGTGTTATTCTTAGCAAGGAAATGTGAAAGAAAAGAACAGGTGAGACATCAGGTAATGCATTGACCATGGAGAGCAAGGGAAGACAAAGGGAGAGAGGAAAGAGCACAGGTAATCGCAGCAAGTCCACGAAGGGCGGATCCAAGCCCAGATTGGGAAAGATAGAGTGTTGGAACTATGGAAAGAAAAGACATCTGAAGAAAGACTGCATATCTCTAAAGAAGAAAGGAGATGGACAACAGGAGACTATCAGGTGATGTGTTACAAGATGTTTTGATTTTTGCATTAGATAATACTAGTGATTACTGGGTAATAGATTCAGGGGCTTCATGTCATGCTACACCCCATAGGAAATTTTTTCATGATTATGTTCTAGGTGGTTTTGGACATGTTTTATTGAGTGATGATGAACCATGTAAAATTGTTGGAATGGGTAAGGTACGGATAAATTTAAAGAATGGTGAAAGGTTGTTGAAAGATGTAACGCATATTCCTACTATGAAAAGAAATATGATCTCACTAGGGTAGTTAGGAGATGGTGGTTTTTTATCTACATTTGGAGAAACATGGTGGAATATCACTAAAGGATCAATGGTGATAGAAAAAGGAGACAGGATATGTACGTTGTATTTATGTCCTCATAATATTGACTGTTCTATCTCTTTAGCTTCCACAAGAATAGATATAGCATTATGGCATCATAGGCTTGGCCACATGAGTGAGAAGGGGATACAGACTCTCCACTCAAGGAAGTTGCTGCCAGATCTGAAGTAGGTAAGTTTGGAATTATGTGAGAACTGTGTTTATGGAAAATAGAAGAGATTCAGATTTATCAGGGTTGGGAAACAGAAGAAGAGTGAAAAGTTAGAGCTTGTACATACAGATGTATGGGGACCGGCTCAGGTACAATCTCTTGGTGCCTCTTGTTATTATGTTACTTTTATTGATGATGCAACTAGAAAGACTTGGGTTTATTGCATCAGACATAAATATGATGTGTTTGCTACTTTTAAGAAATGGAAAGCTTTGGTTGAGATTGAAACGGGAAAAAGGTTGAAGTGTCTCAGATTTGATAATGGAGGTAAGTACTACGGCAAGGAGTTTGATAGTTACTGTTCATACCATAGGATTCATAGAGAGAAGACGGTATCAGGAAAACCATAAGAAAATGGTGTGTCAGAAAGGATGACCAGAACAATCGTGGAGTGTCCAAGGTGTATGAGATTGCATGCAGGGTTTCCCTTGCAGTTTTGGGTAGATGTTGTAGATATTGTTTTTTACTTTATAAACAGAGGGACTTCAAGCGCTTTTGAATGGTGGTATTCCAAAAGAGGCATGGACAAGTAAAATGGTAAATTACTCATTTCTGATAACTTTTGGTTGTGAAGCATTTGTCCATATTGATAATTAAAAAAATAGAACAAATCTTGAGGCTAAATCCAAGAAGTGTACCTTTATTGGATAGGGGGTTGATGATTTTGGTTATCACTTATGGGATTATGAAAATAACAAAATTATTAGGAGTAGAGATGTGATATTCAACGAAAAGTTCGTGTATAAAGATCAGTTGCAGGGAAAGAAATGAGAAAAGGAAAACATAGAGTACATAGTGCTTGATGAAATCAAAGAAAATGAAGTTCTAAAGGTCCTAGAAAATCAAGAACAGCAGTAGGTACCTCAAACTCCTACAAGTGTTAGAATATCTACCAGGTTAAGTAGACCCCTTGAACGATTCTCTCATTCACTGTATTATTTAATTGATGATTGATTATGTTGAACCAGAATGTTATGAAGAAACAATGTAGGTGGAAAGTAGAAAGAAGTGGGAGCAAGGAATGAATGAGGAGATGGACTCATTGGTAAGAAACCAGACTTGGGATTTGGTTCAGTTTCCTGCAAGTAAAAAAGCATTGCAAAATAAATGGGTTTATAGGTTGAAGGAAGAAGATGGAGGAAAGAAGCAGTACAAGGTCAAACTTGTTGTAAAGGGGTTTGCACATAAAAAAGGTATAGATTTTGATGAAATATTTTCTCCTGTTGTTAAAATGACTTCAATTAGAACTGTTTTAAGTCTAATGGTGGTAGAATATTTGCATCTTGAATAGTTAGATGTAAAAATAGTATTTCTCCATGGGGATTTGGAGGAAGATATTTATATGCAGCAGCCACAGGGGTATGAGGTCAAAGGGAAGGAGAATTTGGTATGCAGGTTGAAGAAGAGCTTATATGGCCTGAAGCAAGCTCCAAGGCAATGGTATTTGAAATTTGATAGGTTTATGACATAACAAGGTTATAGTAGATGTCATTTTGTCCACAGTGTTTATTTCAAGAGGCTAGATAATGGAATATATATTATCTTATTATTATATGTGGATGACATGCTTGTTGTAGGGTCTAACATGTCGGATATAAATGTGCTCAAAAGGAAGTTAGTTGATTTATTTGCGATGAACGATTTGGGTGTTGCAAAGAAAATCCTTCATATGATAATAACAAGAGACAAGAAAAATCACAAATTGACATTGTCTCAGGGTGAGTACATACGGTGTTGGAGAGGTTTAGAATGTAGAATGAAAAACTAGTTAGTACACCTTTGGCCATCCATTTCAAACTAAGTAAGAAGATGTGTCCAAAGACACAGGAAGAGATAGATTACATGTCTAGGGTTCCCTATTCATCAACAATTCGTAGCTTTATGTATGTCATGGTGTGCACAAGACCAGATATTGCACACGTAGTGGGAGTTGTGAGTAGGTATATGAACAATCTAGGTAAAGAACATTGGAAGGCAGTACAGTGGATTCTCAGGTATTTGAGAAGTACTACCACTCATGCATTATGTTTTGGAGTTTTAGACATTGTTATACAGGGATATCTTGATGCAGATATGGCAAGTGATAAAGATAGCCGGAGGAGCACCACACGGTATGTCTTTACTCTAGGTGGAAAAACAATAAGTTCGATTTCGAAACTATAAAAGGTTGTTTCACTTTCAAAAACGGAAGCAAAGTATGTTGCTGCTACAGAGGCTAGTAAAGAGATTATTTGGTTAAAGAGGTTCATGGAGGAATTGGGTAAGAAGCAGGAGAATAGCAGGTTGTACAGTGACAGCTAGAGTTCCATTCATCTTATAAAGAAATCAGCATTCCATCCTAAGACTAAACATATACAGCTCAAGTACCATTTCATATGGTTTGTTCTAGAAGATGAACTGTTGAAGCTGGAAAAGCTACACACTAGCCAGAATCCTGCAGACATGTTGACAAAGGTAGTAACCAGAGACAAACTGAGTTCCTGCTCGGTTTCAGTTTTCCTTCAAGCATGAAGGTGAAGATGATAAATTTTCCAGATCCAAGGTTCAGATCATAGTCCAACAAGTGAAGTAGCGGTGAAGTTGTTGTGATCAGTAAGTGGGAGATTGTTGGTTGTGGAGCCTGATATTCCTTATTCAAAGGTCATGTTTCATCCATGTCTGTATCCCAGCCCATGAAGGGGGAGTTTGGGGGGGCTTTCCCCCAAAAAATAGTCTTCATGCGGTGGCAACGCCCCCGTAGGGAAAATTTTAAAAAAATTGCGTTGTAAAATGTTGTAATTTCATAGTCATGACTTGGTCAATAATGGGTGATTTATGGGCCCATGGTATTGGGTGTTCCATACTATTTTCCCATGGTAATCGCTCTTTAAAAGGAATACATTGTAATACGGTTGTGTAATGTATTGTAGTTGTTATCGGCCAAATTAGCACTTCTCCGTCCGTGATCACGTCACCTTTTCGATCACACAAAAGGACATTATGGATGGAAGAGCTTAGTTGACCTTGGATGATTTGGAGCTAAATCCTTACTCGTTCAGCTTAAAACTTATTTTTTCTAACACCTTCACCATAAAGCCGTGACTCCTATACTTAACACATTGCGAGTCACTCACAGGTTTCTATATTGACAACTCGCAGGTGTCAATTAAAAAGCCGCACTCGCGAGTTGTTGAACCCACATGCTGCGAGTCACTCGCAAGTTGCTATGTCCAATAGTCGCGGGTGTCTTAAGGAAACTTGAAAAAATATATTAAAAACACGGATTGGGATTAGTTGAGTCAGGTATTCTAAGTTCCCCAACTTCCCAATTCAACTACCTTTCAAACCAATCCTCCCTGCTTTGCCATAAATATAAGGGGAAGGCATGAGAAACGGACCACCAATTGAAGAGATATTGTTATGCTGAAGAAATTCCAAATCAAGAGAGAGGAGCAGAAGCCCAGGACTTAGTTACAAAGGTTCCTCATATAGAAGTCAGGTACCATTTGATGTACTTGCTTCATTTATTGATTAATAAGAGTGGATATTCTTCCTTTCCCAACATAATCTGTTTCATATGTTGTAAATTTGATTATTAATTGATGTTTCATGTTATTATAAATGTCTATTTGTTTTTATGTAATCAAGTTGGTTTGAGGAAGGTCTAGGGTTGTTTTGCAGACTGATACATTGAGGAGCAAAGGAGGAGAAAGCTAGGATCAAACTCTAGAATAAGGTGCATGTCTTTCTAACCTCTAGCTTATTTGCTTAAGTATATGTATATGCAAAACTTTATATGTCCATCATATACCCCTTGTATGTTGATAGTATTTATCCCCTACTATAAGGTAAAATCCCTAACAACAGAACCGGTGACTCCGCTGGGGACACCTTCTTGTTTTTCTGCTTCAGGGATCTTTGGTTTTTTCAGTTTCATAACTTTTCCAGTTTATTTTCAGGTCTTTAGGGTTTCTTTTTAGATCCCTTTGTGTTGGCTCAGTCTAGTCTAGTTTGCAAAGTTTCTTTCTTCTTTTATCAGTACCTACCCGTGTGTTTCCTGTATATACAGGCATGCACTTTCTGTTGTACCCGCGGGTACATCTAGTTGCACCCGCGAGTTGTATGTTTATACAATCGTGATTTTGACTTAATAGATCTAAACTTTTCTTTAGGGTTTGATATTGGGTTTTAGGTCTGATTTGAAATTTTTCTTTGTTTTATGGTATTTGCTTGATACTTCTATGTCACTTATGGGTCTGTTCACAACCTTTTTAGAGGCCTTTTGATGTTCTTAGTTTGATTCATTTGCTTTCGGTTTCCATTCTTTCTTTTTAATACTTTTTGAAGTCCACTTGTGACTTGTCAGTATATACAGTCACGCACATTTTTCCCTAGCCACAATTTGCTAGTATACATACCCGCGGGTTCACTGCGAGTGTCGCACAGAACAGTTGCGAGTATTTCCCGAGTTTTACCTTTTCAATTAGGGTTTGAATTCAATAGGGTTTCTCTGTGGTTTTGAAAGTCCTTGTTAGTTGGATACCTATTGGACATTGTTCAAGGTGCTTTGAATCTATTTTGGAACCTATTTGATAACTTCTCTTTGAGTCATTATGTTTGTAGAGTTTTCCCTAGCTTGCTAGCCCATCTTTTGTTTGGCGGATGCTTCTTTCTTTTGTTTTTTGATGTTCAGGAACAGTCTGGTTTTTGCATAAAGATCCTTTTGTTTTCCATCTTATACATCAGTTTTTCTTTTTAGCATCTTGTTTCCAATTTTTTAGTTACTTATGTGAAGCAACTTTCTTGGGTTAAGTCTTTGTCGATCTAGCTTTAGGTCTGTTTGTTTTAAGTCTTGGGCCATTTTTCTTTACTCACGCAGATTGATAGGTCTTGTTAGTTCATTGTTTTCATTTGCATTTCTTTCACAGCTAGAGAAAAGACCAAATTTGAAAAACAAAGGAACTTCTTTTGCAAGTTTGTCATTTTATTTTTCGAAGTAGGGTAGTTGCATTGCTATTAACTTTGAAAAAAAAAACTTTTATGCTTAGATTTTGCGTTTTGAAAGAACAAACGAAAAATAAAATTGTGAAGTTACATTTTGATATGCACTTTGCTTACAGTTATAACCATTCCTCACACTACACTACACCTTCAGTAAGTAACAACCCATAAAAAGAACTTAATTCAAAATTTAATAGTAACATTTCTTTTTTAGGGTTACACAACACCAACTAGCTCTGGCTAGGATTTCGGAATAGATCACATTTAACTTTCTGAAATCACTTAAACTCTCAAATTGTAGTGCAAATTATCTTCTAGTAAATCCATTCTTGTGGTGGTGTTCCGGGAAGCTCCACTTAAACTGAAGTTAAGCACGAGGTCATGTGAGACTGGAACTGTTGGGGATACCCCCCCACTTTCCTTTCGAGCATACACCAGGGCTGTTTCGCGTACGAGGGTCCATTATTGCCTTGTGCATTCTTGGATTTCAGGCTTAGTTACCTTGCCCATGCGTTTTGGCTGGACCTGCAACTGTCCCCCTGGGCATTCTCTACATTTGTGGTATCCTTAGAATCTTGACCTTAGGGCTCTACACAGGTATGGTGGAAGTCTATTTCCATTGCACCTAGGACAGACACGGAAAGTAACCCTCTACAGTAATCCAGGGAGGGCGGTTTGGTGATTAAAATGCTTCCACCCATAGGACCTGTATTGGACGTCATGTAACTGACCTTCGATATTCTACTAGTTTTTTTTGGGCCCTCATCATCTTAGACTGACTTTTGAGAGTATTATCTTCATTTTTTTGGTTTTGATTACTATAGGACATTTTTAGTGGTATGTTGTTTGCTCCATAGTTGTTAGTGGCCACTAGGTTTCTACACTTAGATTATTTTTTATATAATTATGGAGGACCAACCTCTCCATAGGTCACGAAGGTTGCAAAAACTTCCCCCACACACTATGGAGCCTCCACCGCCACCTCAACGTCGGAGGACTGATTCCCATGGTTCGTACGAACTTATAGGCATAACAAAACCACCCGGAAAACCACACCTCATAACTGAGTATCGATAGGTTCATAACATTGTTGAGATTGAATACATAACCACTCAAGACTTTAACACACCCTTCAACCCTCCTTTGACAGGACCTAACGATCCATTATTTGTAAGTGTAGATTCTCTAGGTCAACCAGAGTTTAGTTCATATCGGTTTACACCTGGTTTTTTCATGGCTAACACAGGGGATGAGTCAAGAGTTCCCCATACTCCTACCGCAGCCATTGTATCGAGAGGTTCTCTCCTTCTCTTACACACACATCAGTACCTAGCTCTTTGCAGGTTGCCTCTACTTCGAGCCCTCCGTTCAGTTTCAATACTGGCTCTTTAGGTATGTCAAGCTCTCCATCTTCGACATCAGCTATTCATTTTGGTTCCACTGTTGGATCATCCAATATCCCTTTTTCAGGGATACCTTCAGTACCATTTACATCGTCTCCTTTTATACAACAGTCTCAGGGTAATCCGCAGTCTGCTCCTTTCGGTCATGGTTTTCCTTGGTATGGAGGACACATAGCTCCTTCTACAACTTTTGTAGGATCAATGCCTCCTTCGTCCACACCCTTTGTGGGCTCAATGCCTATTTCGTCTGTTACATCTATACCTGGGTTTAACCCCTTCATAGATTCTAATGTACATTCATCCAATGTACCTGTAGGGAGTATCCCTTTTTCACTGTTTGGTGCAGGGGGTGGTAACTTTTTCAACCCACATTACGGAGGGGCTAACACCCAACCGAAATGGATGAACACCCAAGGAAGCAATCCTTTAGCTTACGGTTGGAGCAACTTCAATAATGCTTTCACATCACAACCGGTGGTTGGGGGAAACCTTGACCAACAGTATAGGATGTCAGGTTTTGGGCACCCCTATCGAACTCTTGTTTATCAAATTCCATCAGCAAGACCCCATTTTCCCTTTCTGGCAACTTTAAACTTGCCAGATCTTTCAAAACTGACAAATGATCCAGTGCAACACCATCCCGCATGGCCACCAATTCCAACTAAGTTTCCTTCTGACATTCCAAAGTTTGAAGGCAAGACTGGCGAAGACCCTAGTTACCATGTCACTACTTTTCATCTATGGTGTTCTTCCAATTCCTTGAATGACGATTCCATTAGATTGAGGCTCTTTCAAAGGAACTTGACCAATATCGCGGCTAAGTGGTACATAGAACTACCTATCGCAACTTATGATAACTTTTGGGATTTGGAAACAGTCTTTTTGAACCACTTTTAACTTCTTGTTCGGTACGATGTCGGTACAAATATTCTGTCGACTTTCAGGCAGAATAAGGCCACTCACTTATCTAACCACATTCAGGAGTGGCGAAGGCGAAAGAGGATCATCAAAGCTGAAATTCCCCCAGAGTTTCTATTAGAGTGGTACTTGAAATCACTCCTTCCTTACATTTCTAAGGATGTAGCAACTTATGGGGTGTCTTTTGAGGAGGAAGCCATCCTTAGGACCCAGCAACTTGATTTAGTAAATGCTCAATCTGGGATCCTGTATGAGATTATCCCTAACACGCCGAGATCTAATATAGATCTAGTTAAACCTAATCCTGGACCGCATGCCGATGGCATCGTTGGTTCAGTAGACACAGCAACACTCAAAACTTTGACCAAGCAAGTTCATGCTTTATCTGTAAAGCAGTCTGCTGTAGATGCAACTTCTGTTGCAGCCTCCCCTTCTACAACTAAATCTGTACAACAAGTGGAGACTAATCAAAAGGGTCCTCGGCAACCCAACAATTAAAAAAAGGGCGAGAAAGGGGAGGGGAACCATCAAAATCCCAAGAACACTGAAAATGTCGAGGAGGGAAAGAAGGATAAAAATAAAGTCAAGTTTCCTTGCAAGTTATGTAAGGATGACCACCTTACCCACTAGTGCCCTATTATGGAAGAAGCCCAGAAGATCCTCCATGAGAAGAAACCAGTTGTTCTGAAGGACCCATTCCCTCATGGACAAGGCTCAGCTTCCGGCAACTCTAGTGTTGGGGGCACCCCTCTTGTCTCATCAGTTTATCAGTCATTTATAAACATGGTTAACTCATATATGCTTTTGCAAACTCGAGCCAGGAATTATAACCCGAACTTGTAGCAGAAAGATAAGGAAGTTCCTGAATAGTCTACTTCTCTCCATATTGAGAGACTAGTAGATTCATTTCCAAAGATCCCTAAGGGTGTCTTCAAGAGGGATATGCACAACCCTAATATGTGGGTTGCTCCCAACTATTCTATGGTTGAGGATCTGGCCCAAACACCTTGTGCAATGTCCACACTGTAAGTTTTGCAGAGTTGTCCTTTATAGCGTAATGCACTTCTAACAACGATCGAGAGCGTTGACTTATCTAATATGTTTGCTCGGTTTGACATGTGTAATATTAAACTTCGATTACCGTATCACATATCCCTCCAGATAGAAGTAGTCCATGGTACTAAAACCATTGGACGAACTATGGTGGATGGGGGTGCGTCTATGTGTGTAACATCGATATCTTGCTGGAAAGCCATCGACTCGCCTAAGTTAGCTCCTTCCAACACACTGCTTACCGCCTTCAACGGAAGAACTTTCCACCCACACAGAGTCTTGCCGTCGTTTGATGTCGAACTTGCTGGTAAAGTAGTGTCTGTGGAGGTTGAAGTATTGGACACTCCTCTTGACTACAACTTGTTGTTAGGAAGGAGCTGGACATATGCGATTCAAGTTGTCCCATTGTCCGTCTTTCGAGTAATAATGTTCCCCCATGAAGGAAATATCATTACGGTTGATCAACTTTCATTTACTTGAAAAAACAACCATACTTCATCGGATTCAATGATCCCTCTAATTGATTATACTCACCCTCCCAACGAGAGTCTGGGAGTAGGCATGTATTCATCATTGATGGGCACATTCGACCTACCTGCTCCCGTTAATTTCATCGATTCTACAAGTACCACTGATTGTTCATCTTCAAATATTCTCATGGTCATTCAAACAACTGATCCATGGATTTTCCCTACTCAGTTAGAACCAACCGTGCCCCTGTTTGTTGCAGAAGTGGCTTGTCAAGCATCACAGAATGCGGCAACAGAATATATCTTGACTCCGCCCGTCTCTGCTGAGTCAGATATGGACTATGCACCTGCATGGTCAGTCAACTCTACCTACTCTTTCAATTGTCTGGATATTGTTTTTCCTTCTGACGAGGCTATCTTGGAATCCATGGTAGGCCTGGATCATCCATGGGAACATATGCATTACGGGTCCTATTTTATTCATGATCTAGATAGGATAGAGAGAGGAGAGTTTCCAGTGAGACTTGGTGGTGATGTCGATTTGTCCATCATTCCTTCTATGTAAAAGATTTATGTTGAAGGTAATATGGAAAATATATCAAGAACCATACCAATCGATATCTCCATCAAACCTGGCGTTGTGGAAAACCTTTTTATTGGAGCAAATTGTTCTCCTGATGAGATCACTTTGTACACCAACCCATTCAAGGAATTTCGCGATGTGTTTTCCTGGCCTTACGAGGAGATGCCAGGAATCGACCCCGCCATAGTAGAGCCTATCATCACAACCTATCTGAATGATAAACCTGTGAGACAAAATCTTTGTCCGGTAAACCCTAGGAAAGCAGCAGCCATCAGGTGGAAGTTGAGAAACTACTTAGAGCTCACTTCATCTATCCAATTGATATGACGGAATGGGTCTCTAACCCAGTTCCAGTCAATAAGAAGCAAGGAACCATTCGGGTCTGTACAAAATTATGGGACTTAAACAAAGCTTATCCTAAGGATAACTACCCCACACCCTTCATAGATCGGATTATCGATGCGTGTGTGGGCCATGAAATTTTTTCTTTCATTGATGGTTTTTCAGTATACAACTAGATTCAAATAAAACCTGAAGACCAACATAAGACAGCTTTTATTTGTCCTTGGGGGACCTTCATTTACCAGAAGATGTCCTCTGGCCTAAAGAACGCTGGAGCTACATTCCAGCACGCCATGAACTTCGCTTTCCACGATATCAAACATGTAGTTGAGCCGTATCTAGATGTTATCCTAGCGCGATCTCGCAAGAGACGGGATCATCCTGATCATTTGCGACTCGTGTTTGAATGATGCATATACTATAAGATTCGATTGAATCCCAACAAGTGTGTATTCTGTGTCGAATTCGGACGTTTACTAGGTTTCATTCTATCCAGTCGTGGCATCATGGTCAATCCACTAAAATTTGAGGCTATTGTAAATCTGCCTCCTCCTCGAACCCTACAACAACTTCAGAGTCTTCAGGGTATGTCCAATTTTCTACGACATTTTATCATAAACTATGCCAAAATCACAAAAGGTTTCATGAGACTCCTCAAACAAGACGCCCATTTTCTTTGGGATGAAGCTTCTCAAACTTCATTTGAGGCTTTGAAAAAGGCATTACTATCAGCCCTCTTGTTTATCCTGCCACATTATATGAAGGACTTCCTTCTATATCTGGTAGCATTTGTTTACATGATTGGCATAGTATGTTTTCAGGAGGATGACAAGCTCCAAGATCATGTCATTTACTATCTGTCGAGTGCATTAATAGCTCCTGAGATTAAGTATTCTTACGTTGAGAAGTTGGCATTAGTTGCCGTCCATGCCATTCAGAGACTGCGCCACTACATTTGGTTATGAACTACTACAGTGATTATAGAGGTCAATTCATTTCAATATGTTCTAACCCGACGTATCATCGGTGGAAAATTTAATAAATGGATTGTCATCTTGCAAGAATTTGACCTAGTTTTTCAATCGGCTAAGTCAAAGAAATCACTTGTTTTCGCTGAACTTATTTCTGAATTTCCCAATCACGTAGTAAACAATGGGGAAGAGTCATCATTCCCGGATGAACACATCTTTCTTATTGCATCTTCTGACCCATGGTATGGAGATATCTTAATATATCTCCAGACTTTGAGGTGTCCTCCTACTTTCTCTAGGGATGAACGACGGAAATTGAAAAACCATGCAAGGATATATCTCATCATTTATGATACTTTATATAGACTTGGGATAGATTCCATTCTACGTCATTGTTTGACTTTAGAAGAAGTCGAAACAATATTGAATAACGCTCATGGTGGAGCCTGTGGGGGTCATCTTTCTGGGTTGGCAACAGCCCAGAAAATACTGCGTGCTGGTTACTTTTGGCCCACAGTATTTAAACATTGTGTGGAAGCTGTGAAACATTGTCAGCCATGTCATTTTTTCACCAAAAATATGCAACCACACCCAACTCCTCTCCACCCTGTGATTACAGCAGGCCTTTTCACCAAGTGGGGGATTGATTTCGTGACATGTAATCTAGCTTTGACTGGAGGACATCATCACATCATTGTTTTCGTCGACTACTTCACAAAGTGGGTCGAGGCAATGCCTACTATCAAAGCAGATGGAGAAATAGTTGCTTACTTCGTATTCAACCAAATCATTACTAGATTTGGTGTAACTAAAGAGATTGTTACAGACCATGGTCGACATAAAAACATGATGACCGAACTATATACTATGTTAGGTTTTCAGTAGAAGTATTCATCTTCATTCTATCTACAAGTGAATGATCAAGTTGAAGCGGCCAACAAAATGTTGAAAACTATTCTTCAAAGGACCGTCAATGCCATTCGATCCAACTGGCAAATCATGTTGTATCCATCTCTTTGGGCATACTGGTCTAATGTTAAGACCGCTACCGGGTTCTCACCTTTTCAACTCGTTCATGGGGTAGAAGTAGTTATTCCGGTTGAATGTGAAATCCCTTCATTAAAGTTGGATATCCAACTACTCCCTGATACTTCAGTTCTAGAGGATCGTTTGCTGCACTTAGAACATCTAGATGAATAGCTTCGCGGCGCGCTCACAGCAAACGAGGCTCATAAAAGTAGTGTCACGTCCCCATCTAGACCCTATCACTTTAACATTTTAAATGATGTAATATTGATATGAAATCGTGGTGAGGAGCTCAAGGCCAAGGCCCCGCCATCGATTTATTGATGCATATGGTTTGTGTGCTAGCCAGGCACATTGGAACTTCAACATCATGTAATATGCATTTTAATAAAAATACCCACAACTAGCTATGCAATGCAACAAAGAGATGGGGGCATGATTTCACAAGGAATTGGGAGGGAAAACATTCAAACCCTTGATCCAATCAGTTGAAGACAAGTGTCAATGAGAGAACCCATCAAACCCTCAACTACCCATGTTGACTTTTGTACCCAACCATTGATTTCTCCCAAGAGTTGGTTGAGGTAGTTAATTCCTTGGGAATGGAGAGGTATGGCTGTCCAAATTCGGGTATGGGCAAGCCACCCTTCATGGAAAATCGTGTTTGTCTCCTTGGGAAAGAAAAGAGCCATGAAATTGCTCTCTAAGCCATTATGCAACCATCAGTCTTGCTCCCTCACGCAGCTCTAGCTGCCTGGGCATTTTCCTCCATGGTTGTTCTGGTTTTCCCTTCATCTTTTACCTGGGAAGGGGCGTTTTTGTGTCGATTACCAGTGGGGAAGAGAACAGCATGTTTTTGGGTCTTCTTGGAGGTCGTTTAGGCCATGGGAAAGGATCATAACCAGTGGGGAGAAATCGGTTTTACTCCCTGCGGTTGAAATCGAATTACTCTTTCCACAGTCTGTTTTAGTGAGCCACGATTTGGGAAAAACCCATGGACCCTGTTTTGTAAAATACCCTTGTTGTAAATGGTATCTATGCCCAATGTTTGTGCTTGCGGTGTGAGAAATGAGAATGTTGGGGTATGGGATTTGGGTATCCATTGCTTTGGCTTGAGCTTGAGAATAAGCATCCATGGTTCAAATGTAGCCTGATAAACCCGGCTGTGGACTGGCTTGGCTGAGATGAAATGAGTAATTGGCAGTGAACGAGCTGGAATGTTCTCTTTCTTTGTGAGAATCATGCCCAGCTCGGGGGTGGCCTTCGAACGGACTCAGTATAAGTTGTCGAAGAGCCTATGGTTGGGTGGAACGTTGCAGCAACATAGCTAGTTGCTTGGGGCAGTTGCAGAATGAAGATAAGTGTTTTTATGTCTATGTATTTACTTCTGCAATGTTTAATTAATGATTATTTTGATATGCTGGATGAGCATGAATTGTGTGTGGATGTTGTTTTAATTTCGCTATGCATAATTGATCTGTTTTACATCTGCACATTCATATTTTAATTATATGAATCTAACAAATGGGATGAGATCATGTGAAAGCCCTGAATTTGGCATCATGTTCCCTGCCTTGCATTGGATAAATGGGTGGGTACGTGACAAGTAGAGTCAAGCATCAATACAATAAGTTTGTTAAACCAAGGGTGTTCTCCGAATGAGACCTTGTTCTGATTTATGATCAGGACAAAGAACCCTTGGGGGCAGGAAAGTTCAAATCTATGTGGCTTGGACCGTATATTGTCTCGTAAGTTCTAAAGTAAGGGTCCTATGAGTTAACTGATTATGAAGGATGTAAGTTTCCCGAACCCATAAATGGGCTCTACCTGAAAAAGTATTATTCCTAGGCCTCTATGTTTTTTCTTGTATCATAGTTGTACATGTTTTGTATAGTTATTCTTCCCTTTTTTATCATGTTATATGTCATTTGTCACTAATCTGGTCGTTTCAACACTTCGTCATTTGACAAGATCATGGAACTTAGTTTCCCTGATGCCTATAAAGTCTTTTTAAGCCCTTGTTAGACTTTTCAAAAACAAACGAGATTGCCGAGCATACTTGTATAATTCAAACTCGTTAAAGGAATTGAAGGTACATCCACTTAGGTATAAGTTTACCCCTTTTCCGGACCTTCATGGATTAGTTATGAAAAAAGGTATACTCTAGTCATACGTGGCTAGAAGAGTTCTTCTCACATTGTTTTACACTTTTTTGGGTGAGGAGACTAACTGTATGAAAAAGGACCTCTTGGAGTCTTCTTTAGGGTTTTCAGACTCTCGAAACATGAAAACACCAAGCAAGCATGCACTAACTCGGGCTCGATGTGAAATCCACGAGTGAGTATATAGAGTTATTGTTTAATTTTTTTAGACTCTTTAAAAACAAGAAAACATCAGCGATCACATACCAACTCGGGCTCGGTACTAAAATCCACGAGTAGGTGTATGGAGTTATTATTTAAGTTTTTGAGACTCCTCAAAAAAGAAAACACCAGCGAGCATGAACCGATCCACGCTCGATATTAAAATCCATGGATCGATGTTATAGAGTATTCAACTATCTCTCCTTCAAACTCTTTAAAAAATGAAAAAGGTATTGAGTTTTCCTCCCATGGACTCGTTAAACATACACATGGTTGGACTTGCATCAAGCAGTGTTCTCCCTCTTTATTCGAGCTTGGTTTAAAAAATGAAGGACTATTGAGTTTGCTTTCTTGGACTCATTAAAACTAACAAGAAGTATATTCTTTAATAAAAAGAGAAAAGGGAAGGGAAGTATGTCAAACATCTTTTTCAGTTTCGAGGAAGCACGTCAATCATATCCTTGAACAAAGAACCTTTTGAGTCTATCAAATAGTCAGTTTTATTTTTTGGCCTTGGGATAAAACTTGATCTCAGAGTTTTACTCCTCTGGTTGGTTACTCTTCCAGTCATATGAAGAATCTGTTAATGTCTCCTACATTACATATTTATATCATGGTCCCTTTGTGTTTCGTTACCTAAGTCACTCTTGTGTCGTGTTCACTGTTCAAGGATACCACCTGTGTCGGCCATTCTGCAGTTACCTTGACCTCATGTGTCGCCCACTCCCTGGAGTCAGTTTGTTTCATCATGCACTCATTCCTATTCCAGATCAAATCAATCTTTGGTTCATCCTCGTGTTGGATGATGGAGGATGCCTTAAGGCCTCCCTTCCAATGGACTTCTTTCCATCGACTTCAACTCATCTTGCTCTGGGAATGAAGTTTAGAGTTATCGGTAGTACCTTGGGAATTGTAGTCATCAGTGGCAATTTCCTTCATTGTTGAGTAGTGGGAATACATCAATGTCTCCTACTCGATAGATTCTTCAAGTGTTCGACCTCAGAACAACTTATTCACACTTGTTAGAATGTACTAGGTACCTTGGACCCCATTTTCATTATCGGTGGATGCCCTTGCGTTTGTTAATGGTATACATCAATGACCGGTAATCAAACAGTATCCCCCATGCTCGACTCCAACTCCTTTATTTGCACGGTCAGGATTCGTACCTTGAGATGGTTTGGATGAAGACCTTGGGTCTATGATAGCATCATCTCAAGTTGTTGTTGCCCAAGTTACGCAAGACTGAGCCACACTCATATTTGGCTCTTGATAAGATATAGATCCAGCTTGTTGTTATGGCTATGATCTCCTATTTTGACATAAATCCACGCTTGTATTTCAGTGGCCATGCTATATACATATTTCGTTTATGTATTGGATATTATGTTCTATCATCGTGAACATCTCTCGATGTCAAGATTATAATTGCTCGTTGACCTGGTCTTTTGTTTTCGGGTACTTTGGTGACTTCGTCCTGTGGTTTCCTCGTTTCTCCTCTGACTTTGGATTGTAATGCATTTTGTCCATCGTTTCCCTCTGACCTCACACATTAGGGGGCATCTGTTATCGGTCAAATTAGCACGTCTCCGTCCATGATCACATCACCTTGTCGATCACACAAAAGGACATTATGGATGGAAGAGTTTAGTTGACCTTGGATGATTTGGAGCTAAATCCTTACTCCTTCATCTTAAAACTTATTTTTTCTGACACCTTCACCATAAAGTCGTGACTCCTATACTTAACACATTGCGAATCACTCACGGGTTTCTATATTGACAACCCGCGGGTGTCAATTAAAAAGCTACACTCGTGAGTTGTTAAACCCACATGTTGCGAGTCACTCACAAGTTGCTATGTCCAATAGTCGTGGGTGTCTTAAGGAAACTTGAAAAAATATATTAAAAACATGAATTGGGATTAGTTGAGTCAGGTATTCTAACTTCCCCAACTTCCCAATTCAACTACCTTTCGAACCAATCCTCCCTGCCTTGCCATAAATACAAGGGGAAGGCATGAGAAAGGGACCACCAATTGAAGAGCTATTGTTATGTTGAAGAAATTCCAAGTCAAGAGAGAGGATCAGGAGCCCTTGAATTAGTTACGAAGGTGCCTCATACAGAATTCAGGTATCATTTGATGTACTTGCTTCATTTATTGATTAATAAGAGTGGATATTCTTCCTTTCCCAACATAATATGTTTCATATGTTGAAAATTTGATTATTAATTGATGTTTCATGCTATTATAAATGTCAATTTTTTTGTATGTAATCAAGTTGGTTTGAGCAAGGTCTAGGGTTTTTTTGCAGACTGGTACATTGAGGAACAAAGGAGGAGAAAGCTAGGATCAAACTCCAGAATAAGGTGCATGTCTTTCTAGCCTCTAACTTATTTTCTTAAGTATATGTATGTGCAAAACTTTACATGTCCATCCTATACCCCTTGTATGTCGATAGTCTCTATCCCCTACTATAAGGTAAATCCCTAACAACAGTAGCATAGTAAATATCTCTATGATTGTGTAAGAGGGATTGTGATAGAGTGAAGAGGAAGTTGCAACAGATGTGTTGCAGGTTGTATCCCTTCATTTTGTTGAATGGTATAATAATAAGTATTGGAAATTTTTGTGTGTACATAGCCCATCTTGGTCGAACCACGTTATATTGGTGTATCTCTTGTATTGTGTTTTATGTGATTTATATTTGCATCTTGTTTATTGTTATTACTCTGCAATCTTGTTTTTTCTAACAAGGTGTTGCACTAGTTCAATACAATAGTCATAACTTGGGAATCCGGAAACCTTTTTGGATGAAACAAAAGGTGTTCCTTAATGGAAACATATATCCTGACATAATGGATAGGTTTAAAAACCCATAAGGATTCATGAATGGTTGGATCATAAGTATTTACTTTGATAGCTTGCACGAAATGGCATTAGAGGGATTCAAAGTTCAGATTTGTAACATGGATTGGGATTAGACACCTCAATACAATCTGAAGTAGACACATTCAGGTTTTAAAAATTTATATCAGATAGTTTTGCATTCCATACGTTCAGCAGTGAGCACATTCTCTAGGTACGTCACGCCCGGGATGGTCCTAAGACCACATAGTTTCAGTCCCCTGGACTTGTGTGGAAACCCAATGGATCTTGGTGCTTCACCATATGTATATAGACTCTATTAAAGTCCTATATGTATTAGGAGACACTTGGTTTAGATTTTGGGAAGTGATTTTTCAATTTGGGGTCACTAGGAGAAAAACTAGGAATTCAGGACAACTCAGCTAGGTGTTTTCCAAATCGACCCAAATGATGCATAAGCAACAAAAAATTATGATTTTATGTTTATTATGGGCTCTATATTGTCCCACCTACCTACATCAACTTACAGAACTCGATTTGGACCTACAAAAGTGAAGATATAGCCAAAACAGTGGAGACTAGTTAAATTTGCCTAACGATTGAGCAGGGGTGAGATAGATTGTTGAGAAGGAGATAGTAAATGCAAAATGGAACATAATTCTGAGTTTTATTCCTATATATGACTAACTAAACATATCATGGTATTTCATGTACAACATCCATATCACATGAAGTGCTAACTATTAATCTACAAAATATATTAAGAATCATTGCACAATAGCACATATAACTTGAAGCATGAAACAACTGAATTATTATTAGAAATTTTGAAATGTGGGAAGTACATCAGAAATATGAAATATAATCAGTGAGGAAGGTTGAATTCCTTCCTCCTCAATGTCTAGTTGAATACACAACTAGTGTGTAAATGAGGGGCCCATCACCCTCATGGTATGCAAGGGGAGCATCACCCAAGCAAAGAGAATCCTAAGCAACTCCAATACAATAAAAATTCATCAAAATACTTTGATAGTGCACCTTGATTCTCCTTTTAATCTTCAAGGGTCCCCAATACCATGGGAAAGTACCATGGAGCAACCAAAACCATACATCTTTCCATAAGTGCACCCTCAAACTCCTTGACCACTTCCTCTTCATGTAATTCACCCTCCAACAACCACTTGGACCATTTCCTAACCAACATTAACCATTTACACAAACCAAGGCTCCTTATTTCTCAATCAACCTTATCCACATCTAACCAATTTGTCAAATGCGCCCATTTGACTGAATTTACTCATTAAATGCCCAACTACTTTCATAATTACCTCTTTGACTTAATTAAGTGGGAAACACTTGTTGATAGCAGGATTTAAAATACCCTAAAATTCAACAACCGTTATGTTTAAAAAATGTACAAGATTGGTAGGCATTATTTGGATGCCTAGCCCAATCAATCCTAAATTAACTAAAATATTATTTTGTGACCTCCTATGGAGGACTTTAGTTGGTTAAGCATTACAATTCAATATTGATTTTATGGTGGTCCAAATTTGTTTAAAGGGGTGCAAGAGAGGTATTTCAAACGTCCTTATCGTTATAAACCATCTAGGCCACTCAAGGGTGCAATATGAAGATCATACTAGATCTGAAAGAGTCTTTAGGTCTCTTTGTGTGTGCTGAAGTGGAAATCACACATGTGTTTTGAAAGCAAGTATATAAATGAGATTTGCAACTAACTAAAGAACATAATAAATTAAAGACATGTGAACATCGATGGTTCTTTACTCAACTTAATTAAACTCTAAGTATGAGATGATTGTTTGCAAATGACAAGTGCTATAAGCTTAATGAAATAAATGTGCAAAGGGAGGTATTTCAAACCTTTTACCCTTTTCTGATTTTTCAAGATCACTAAGAGTTCAAGGCAAAGATCATATTTGGAGCAAGAAGAGTCTTTAGGTCCCCAGTTTGTGTGAATGAGGGAGATAATCTATCTTCCATAAGATCAAAGAAATAAGATATACAACTAGTGGTAGTTAAATAAAATTGCCTAGACTAACAATCCCTATGAAATGGAAATTATAATCATTCATCTCGTAGTGAGTACCAAGAAGTCTATTGAAAACATCAAAGTATCCTAGCTTAAATTGTTAAATATACAACATCAGGAGACATTCTCCAAACCAATCTTGTGCATCCAAGATTGATCCTCTTGTATAGAGGTGAGCGCTTTGATTACCTTATGTGTAAAGGTTATTCCTCCCGTATAGAGGTAATTGATCAAAGTAATGATGTTGTAAAGTCTTGTTGGACAAGGATCTAGACTTGTGTGTCAAATAATGATTTGTTAGTTTTTCATCATTTAATTCAATAGATCTAGGATCTTAACTGAAAGAACAACATGTACAGCATATCAAGCATAAGAGACAAGAGACAACAGACACAAAACATTTCACTGGGGGAAACCAAGAAGGTGAAAAACCCCGCAACTTCCTCAAAGATAGAATAAGCACCAATACAAATATCACAAAGATCAAACCCAAGAGATAGATGGTTGTAGCAGCTACTCCTCTTCCACTAGTGTGCACTCCTCCTCTCTCTCACTAATGCAAAGTGAGTGAATTGAGAGAATGTGTAAAATGAGAGAGACACACTCTCTATTTATACACTACTTCACTTTTCTTTTAACTCTAACTAGGTCATCCCCAACTTAACCACTTAACATAATGTTGACTGGGTCGACCCCCACTAGGGTGGTCTAATAACCCTTCAACCCACATGACTCATACAGGGCCGACCCCATCAAGGTGGTCTAATAACCCATCAACTATAAGTTACGACACTTACAATATAACTTGCGACACTTTCAAGTACAACTGACGACACTTCCAATTGGAGGAATAATACATCTCCATTGGGGATACGATAAATTACAAATACAATATACAAGTGAATATCTTCCGAAGTTACAAATACATCAACTCTCCCTCTTAACTAGGAAGGTATTCTCTAGACTCAGGTCATCAATACATATCGCCACAAGTCTTCAATTCTGGAGCTGGACCATCATCACTGGATCACAGAGCATCATCGTCATTGTTGCTGTACTCGTCATCTCGATCACTGGCCTATCTCTCAATTCTTCTTGTCATAGGAAGTTCTACAGAGCCATCCCTTTTTCATGTTGGATGTAGGCCTAGCCTCCTGTAGGTCTTCAATCATCTTTGTCCATCCTATGGATCCCAGGACTAATTATGTGCATCAACAAAACCTCAAAAGAGTATCCCAGGATCCTTTATGTGCCTAAGCACGACTGGCAAGATCTCCCAGGGATCTATTACATGTGACCACCACAAAACCTCAAAAGAGCATCCCAAGACTGATTACGAGCACACAGCTCAACCTATCGGAACTCCCAGGGCGTTATTACATGTGGTCAGGCAAAACCTCGAAAGAGCATCCCAGGACTGATTACGAGCACACAGCTCAACCTATCGGATCTCCCATGGCACTATTACATGCCATAGGACAAAACCTCGAAAGAGCATTTGCCAGATCTTCCAAGGATCTATTATATGCCACAGGAAAAACCTAGCAAGAGTATCTGCAAATCTCCCAAGGCGCTATTATATGTCCTCCCAAGCAAAACCTCGAAAGAGCATTTGCCAGATATCCCAGGGAGCTATTATATGCCATAGGAAAAACCTAGCAAGAGTATCTACAAATCTCCCAGGGCGCTATTATATGCTTATCTGCACAACCTGTCCACGACCAACCTATAGCAAAACCTCGCAAGAGTATCCTAGCACAAACTATAGGATATCCCAGGGAGATATTACATGCTACCTGCACAATCTGTCCACAACCAACCTGTAGCAAAACCTCGCAAGAGCATCCAAGCTCAGACTATCGGATCTCCCAGGGAGCTATTACATGCTACCTGCATAATCTATCCATGGCCACGGAGTATCATCCTGATACTCATGATCATATTGATCATCATCACATAGTACATCATCATGATGTATATCATCATCGCATGATCATCGTCACATCATCGCATGATCATCCTGATTCACATCATCATCGCATGATCATCCTGATCATCGTCACAGCATCATCCCGATGCATATCATCTGGAGCATCTTCATGATGCTCGTCACACATGATCATCCTGATCATTATAGCAATGTCCTCTTCAGATCATCTCATCGTCCACAGAGCACAGCCCAGATGCACATCATACAGCACTTACACCACCGACATGAGAGAACACATCTACCACCATGTGGAAAAAATGCCTTCAGCCCTTACATCTACACCATGGGAGAACACATATACCACCATGTGAGAATGGCTCCAACCCTTACATCTCGACCATGGGAGAACATATCTACAACCATGTTAGAAATGTGCATCTACGTCTTCTAGACTCATCACTTCCCCTTGGAAGGAACCTCAATCTGAAGTACACCAAGCCTCTCTCTGAAGTACTCAATCTTCCCTCTGGCCAACGGCTTGGTCAATACATCTGCAATTTGCTCGTCCGTCACAACATACAGGAGCTTCACTGCTCCTCTCTGCACCATATCCCTGATATAGTGATATTTGATCTCAATGTGCTTCGAATTGTCATGGAACACCGGGTTCTCTGACAACTTCACACAACTCTAGTTGCCACAATAGATACAAATAGCATCCAATTGGATATCAAATAAATCAGACAATAGCTTCCTTAGCCATATTGCCACACAACTGGCCGAATTAGCTGCGACATACTTTGTTTCTGCTATACTCAGTGCTACGCATGACTGCTTCATGCTAAACCAAGAGATCACACCCGATCCCATACTGAAGCAACACCCCGAAGTGCTCTTCCTATCCGCAACAATGCCTGCCCAATATGAATCAACATAACCATCCAAGTTAAACTTTTGATTCGCATCATACTTGATCCCATAATCAACCGTACCCTTTAGGTACCTCAGAATATGCTTTACAGCAATCAGGTGAACATGTCTAGGATCCATCAGGAACTGGCTCAAAGTGTTCACCGCAAAGCAAATATATGGTCTCATGTTCGTTAGGTACATTAAGGACCCAATCACCTGACGATACATCGTGGAATCAACCGACTCTGATGAAGCATCACTCAATAGCTTTGGGTTCGATGCCATAGGTGTGGCCATGGCCTTGCAGTCCATCGTCCCGAACCGCTTCAGGATCTCGACTGCATACTTCCTTTGTCCAAGGAAGATTCCATCTGTACTCTGCCACACCTCCATACCTAGAAAGTAATGCATCATACCCAAGTCCTTCAACTCAAACTCGGCATCAAGCTTCCTCTTCGTGTCGGCAATCAATCTCTTCTCACCTGTCATAAACAGGTCATCCACATACAATAGAAGTATCATTGGATTGCCTTCCTCAACCTTGTAGTAAAGGTTGGAATCTGCTTTACTCTTGGTAAAACCCAAGCTGGACAGGAAGCTGTCTATCCTGCCTTACCATGTCCTAGGAGATTGCTTCAAGCCATACAAGGCTTTCTTCAATCTACACACATATGACTCCCTATCATGTGTCTCAAAACCGAGTGGTTGCTCCACATACACTTCCTCTTCGACTACACCATATCCATCTGGTGTATCTTCCACTTCATCACTGCAGCCAGAGCAAGTATTATTCTGATGGAAGTGTATCTGGATACAGAATTAAAAGTCTCTTCATAATCTATCCCCTCTTTCTGGGAGAAGCCATGAGCCACAAACTTTGCCTTGTATTTCTCTATGCTGCCATCTGCATCATGATTGATCTTATAGATCCACTTGGAAGTCACAATAGACTTCCCTTCTGGTCTCGGGACCACATCCCATACATCATTCTTTATGATCGATTGGTATTCCTCGATCATGGAATTCTTCCATTACTGCATCCTAGATCCTGGGAACTTCAGATTCTTCAATATCTTCAATAGATAGTTTTCTTTGAACTTCGTTGCTGGAACAAATGTTGTAGTCCTTCTTTTGTAGGTGATGGTACACGGTCTTTCCTACAAGACAAGTTCAATTGCATGATTAGAAACATTTTATATATTTCAGAACAAATTCTTACTCATAAAGACATATGTCATACAGTCATGCAATTATCTTAGCCAATGCTTCAATACAACATTTATCCATATCCCGTAACTTTCTAGATGCCTTCCATCTCTACCAGAACATTGTTAAGAGTGTGCACAACTCCCAACATGTCAGCAAAGAGGTTTCATTATAGATAAGTAGCAATGGAATGTTGTACAGTACCATAGACCACTTACCCATTACTTGCATATTAGTAGTATCTTGTTCATTAATGCAACTTTTCTAATATGCATAATATACATCTTAAATCTAGGAACATAAGTATGTACATGACTGAACAACATCATTTAAGTAATCATATATATAGGAAATGACAATTCAAATACTTATCTTTGTTTGGTTGTTGGGTGGACTTCCTCTCAATCTTTGCTTCCTTGCAGGAGCTACTAGAGTGAGCTCCCTCTTGATCTTTCCTTCCTGGATTATCTGTATTTGAACTTGTATCCATCATGGACCACTATGCAAGCTTAAGTGTGCACTAGTGTCATCCTCAAGATCCCATACATAATCATACATGCATTAGTATAATCTCAATACTATCAAAACATTATGATTCTAAATAATCTTAAACATGTATGGTTATAGTCATTTCATACACATGTAATTTATCACAAGCATTAGTATTCAAGGTTTCAGGGAGGACTTCTTTTACTCATGCATATTCTTATATGACCATAGGACTCTTCATTAAGAAGCATAATATGGATAAACCCATGATTACTCAAACTTATAACTTCATGAATAATCATTATCAATCATACAAAAATATACTTATATAAGATCTTAACATAAGGTAGGATTCTAACTCGATATAGGAAAACATACCTGGATCTCCTCAAGTCATACCTGTCGGGATTGCTTGTAGACTTCTTATGTAAGGCCTTAGCCTCATCTCCCTCTAGAACTGGAATCTCTTCACTTATGTAGGTGTCCAATTCATCCTCTTCTAAGATTAACCCAATCCACTTTGATTTGCTGAAACTGGATCTGGAGTTGAATTAGGGTTTGTTAGAGAAACCCTAAAAATTAAAACTTTGAATTTTAAACTTCTAATTGGATTAAAATATGTGCCTTGCTGAGATGATCAAGCTGGTATACTTCAATTTTGAAATCTCCAAAATTTGACCCCTCAAAATTGCCTTTTAAACTTTCGGATCTTCTAGTCAAAATCTCGAACTAGGGTTTGATAATGCTCGGGGTTCTGCCCAGCCAAAAGGTTTGATCTTGTGCTCTAAACTTCAATTTTTCTGAGGAGCATCCATCCATGGTCACATATTCCAAAAATTTCAACTTTTGCAAAAACCCTAATTTTCCACCTTACCTATCAAAATCCCGAACTAGGGTTTGATGATGCCCGGGGTTCTACCCAACCAAAAAATTTGATCTTGGACTCTAAATTTCGATTTTGATGAGGATCATCCAGTTGTGGTCTCATATTTCAAAAATTCCAACTTTCTCCAAAACCCTAATTTCCCATAGCAGTGACGATCCAAAACTGAAGGTGCTCAAAATCCAATTCTGTTTGGACATAAATATATGCCATATTGTTTCTGATGTATCTCTAAAATTTCGGATCCTTGGGGTCCGAAAATTTGGCCTATACTAGATTGACTTGTCATCTTTCCAATGCCACAAATCTGACCTCAAATGGACTCTCTGAGAGAGAGATATTCCAAGTTTCGCAACATGACCTGTTTATGGGATGAAACAATCTAGCGAACTTGTATGGGGTGCCACGTGTCACTATTTCAACTTCGGCCTCCGAAACCTAAACCTATTAAAGTAAAGTCCATTCCCTAACTGTCACTTTTTACGGAATTCCATTTGGAGCTTCCTATCCCGAGATATGACCTTTTTTCCTAGGTCACCTGTTTAGGATTGCATTCTAGAAGAGGCAGAAACCCTAACTTGTACGGATCATATCTCACAAAGTACAACGAATATGAGGTTTTTCTTTGGACACAAGGTACATGGACATTTCATATTTGACCTGTAGAAGTTTCAGATCCTGAACCTTTGCCAAAACTGAGTTATAGCAAAATTTCCACTATGACTGGTTTTTACCATACCAAGCCCTAGATTCCAATTTGTTGCAAGTGCAACAAGTGTCATAAATGCCATACCATGCCTTCCTTCAGGCTATATCTAATACCATGTTAGCTTTTCATCATTTAATTCAATAGATCTAAGATCTTAACTGAAAGAACAACATGTACAGCATATCAAGCATAAGAGACAAGAGACAAGAGACACAAAACATTTCACCGGGGAAAACCAAGAAGGTGAAAAACCCCGCAACTTCCTCAGAGATAGAATAAGCACCAATACAAAGATCACAAATATCAAACCCAAGAGATAGATGACTGCATCAGCTACTCCTCCTCCTCTCTCTCACTAATGCAAAGTGAGTGAATTGAGAGAATGTGTAAAATGAGAGAGACGCACTCTCTATTTATACACTACTTCACTTGTCTTTCAACTCTAACTAGGTTGGCCCCAACTTAACCACTTAACATAATGTTGATTGGGCCGACCCCCACTAGGGTGGTCTAATAACCCTTTAACCCACATGACTCATATAGGGCCGACCCCATCAAGGTGGTCTGATAACCCATCAAGTATAAGTTACGACATTTACAATATAACTTGCGACACTTGCAAGTACAACTGATGACACTTCCAATCGGAGGAATAATACATCCCCGTTGGGGATACAATAAAGTACAAATACAATATACAAGTGAATATCTTCCAAAGTTACAAATACATCAACATGATTCTCATGTGAACCTTCTGTATAAAGGTATCCATGGGATGGACCTCCTGTATAGAGGTGGACCTTCCGTATAAAGGCCATGCTTTACTTGTTAAAAGCATTTAATGTTGTGTGATGTATTATTAACCATGATCACCAGATTGCTATTAAGTCTCCTTTAGAGATTGATCACCTCTAAAGTGAATTACTTTATCATATGATCATTTGGTCCAGAATAATATACTCTGATCATAGCATCTAAAAATTCTTCTTAGTATAATGTAATGTGATGGATAATTAAGGTTGTTAGCACATACTAACCATGTAGTAAAATATAAAGAGATAAAGATAAATGCATAGAGAAAAAGAGAATTTGAATTGATCAGGAGATGACTAAGTGAACTCGAATTGTCAAGCTTCAGTTAAAGCCACAATGTATGCCTCAGTTAACTAAAGATCTCACAGTGGTCACTACAAGTAAATCAATCAGCATGATTTCAATTAATAATAGTTAACTAAGTGTTAGATCAGGACTAGTTGACTAAAGTGTTTTCACTTTAGTTAAACTAAAAGACAACACTTCAGTAAATCAAGGAGAACTCGAATTGTTCACCACAATGATGTTATCAATAAAGAATCAGTTAAAGAGAGTTACCTAAGTGACAACAAAGAAGATCTAGTTAACTAAGTGTTGTTGTGTGACAACACTTATGTTAAACTAAAAGACGACACTTGATTTGTGACACTTGCATAAAGACACTTAAGTTAGCCACCTAACTAAGTGGGAAAGCTTTCAATTAAGACGCGAGTTCATCCAAAGAGACAGTATAGTGAGATAAAGCATTGCATGAGAAGTGGGGCGCACTTCTTCATTCCAGTCTGAGGGTGAGTTCATCCTGAAGTTAGAAGAATCCTATGCATGAGAAGAATACATAAATATGTTATACGGGATTGATGAATTCAATGTGAAGCAAATTCTCTTCTCCATTGAAGGCAAGGTGCTTCTCTCTGTGCAGGTTATTGTTCTTGCTTGTTATTGATGTGTTGGGCACATTGGAAAACACATCTGATTGATATCTCTTCTCTATTTCTTATGTATCTTCACCAAGAATGTTTTGGTGATCTCCTATTTTTTGAAAGTAATTTGCTATGTTGTAAAAGAAAGCATTCTCTACTATCCATTCTATTATACTGAGAAGAATTGTTGGGGGTTTTTTTCTCATAGTTTTGAGGATTTTCCCCAGGGTATATCATGTGTTATGGCTATATGAATTTCATGTGATTGAATTGTCTCATTGCTTCAAGTTTCGGCATATAAAAGAATTAAAGATCAAATCTCAACCAAATATTAACATGGTATCAGAGCTTAGGGCGTGAAGGAACTCAGTTTTGCATGCTAGTTAGAGCCCACATAGATCCTGAGAAGTTGAGCACAGTATTTGAACACTATGGCATCAATCTCTATACGACCGGAAGACCGTCTTGAGGGAACCTCAAACTTCAACACTTGGAAGGCTAGGATTCTCAACATCCTAGAGTAACATGACTTGGATAGCTATGTATCCACTATGTTGGAGGATACTACATCTAATGCAGGGCACATCAACTTCAAGAAGAATCAAGCTAAGTCCAAACGGATCATTTATGATTCGGTAAAAGATAACTTGATGCTCATGATCACACCACTGAATACCGCAAAAGAATGTTATGATACATTGACTAATCTATATGAGAAGAAGGCCCCAATGCAAAAGAGGGAATTGAAGAACAAGTTACGAAACCTCAATATGGAGAAGGACAAGATAGTGGACTCCTTCTTCACTAAGATCTCTCAGGTAAGAGATCAACTTGTTAACATTGGAGTTGTAGTGGATGAAGATGATCTCATCCAAACAGTCAGTGATGGTCTCCCATCTTCATGGGAGACATTATTGGATGTTATTAATGGCCAAGAAGTGCAACTAGGGTTCGAAATATTGTGGCATGACTGTATCCAAAAGGAAGGGCGAATCCAGAGAAAATCTATGTGCACTAAAGAATAAAATCTTGCCCTCGCGGCAAGAATGAAGAAAGGAAAGAAACCCTTCTTCCAAAATAATTTCTCTCATCCAAACAAGGAGTCCAACAAAGGATTTGACAAGTCAAAATCTAGATGCTACAATTGCAACAAGAAAGGCCATTTCTCAAGAGAGTGCAAAGAAAAGCAGAAAGGAAACTTCCATGCTTCTACCACCATAGAATATGAAATCACTCAAAAGAATGCATCCAAAGAAAAGGAGACAAGAAGGGAGTATTACCTTGTCTCATCCATTTCGGGATCTGTCATCACAAGTGCATACACATGGTTGATTAGCAGTGGCGCATCCAAACATATGACTAGTTACAAGAGTGTCATCACTAACCTAAAGGAGAAAAATTTCACATGCATGGTAGAGTTGGGGGACAACTCAACATATTCGATCCAAGGAGTTGGATCCACCTCATTCCAGCTGAGCACTAGTGATATTTTACATGTGGAGGACATTCTATATGTTCCGGGATTGAGGAAGAACCTCTTGCCATTTTTGGTTCTTGAAGACAAAGGCTTCCAAGTTATCTTCATGGATAACAAAGCACTTTTATGGCCGAAGAACAAAATCCTAGAATATGTTGTTATGATTGGAGTTCGAGAGGGAGGACTCTACAAGGTACCCAGGAAGTACATTCAAGCTATGATTCACCACACTATCAGTCCATGCGAGCTATGGCATCAAAGGCTTGGACACCTACACTACAAAGCACTACCAGGACTTCAAAAGACGGTAAAAGGTATGCATGTATTTGATTTTGAGCATGATAGTGTATGTCGGGGTTGTGCACTTGGGAAGAATGTTAAGAAATTTTTTTCTAGAAGTACTACTAGATATAAAGGGATTTTAGATTTAATACATACTGATGTATGTGGTCCCATGTCATCCCCCTCCCTGAGTGACTTCTTATATTATGTATTGTTCGTAAATTATTTTTCTAGGAAGTCATGGATTTATTTCATGAAGGCTAAAATTGAAACTCTTAGAAAATTTAAAGAGTTTAAAGCCCTTGTTGAAAATCAAAAAGAAAATCACATCCATGCATTCAGGTCTGATAATGGAGGTAAATTTCATTCACATGCATTTAATGAGTTATGTAGTGATGCAGGAATATGGAGTCAGTTAACAATACCATACAACCCTCAACAAAATGGGGTTTCTGAAAGGAAGAATAGAACCATATGTGAGGATGCAAAAGCCATGATGCATGATCAAGATATGTCTACCTCATTATGGGAAGAAGCCACCAGTACATCTATGTACATCCATAATAGAAGCTTGCATGCCATTCTAGATGAGAAGACACCAGAATAAGTGTTTAGCGGTGAGAATCTAGACATCTCACACTTGAGGATCTTTGGGAGCCCAGTATACATTTATGTATCAGAAGAAAAGAGAACAAAGATTGACCCTTCTGGAAAGAAAGGCACCTTTGTGGGTTATAGCGATTCATCCAAAGAATACCAAATATATGTACCTAGTGAGAGACACATTGAAGTCAGATGAGATGCTAGCTTCCATGAGGAAGCTTCTTTCAAAAGATTGAAAGAGATACAATGTGATTTGGAGATATAGGATCCCGATTCTGATTCTCCCCCTTCAAAGTTTGAGAGGGAGAAACCAGAAGATGCCTCAGATTCACTAGATCCTGAAGAACTAGTAGAACTGATTGAGAAGTCACTTGATGAACCTCACGCTAAAAGAAGATCTACTTGGTGCCGAGATATTGTACAAAATGAAGAGAAACATGGAGCGCCATTAGGATCATCCAGAGAGCACAAGCAACCTTACAGATATTCAGGTTATGTGTCACTGATGAGTCACATCAATGATTCAAAACCATCCTCATATGAAGAAGTTGCAAAGCAGCAAGTTTGAAAAGATGCAATGACATAAGAGTACAACTCTATAATGAAGAATGATGTTTGGGAGGTTGTTCCCAAACCTGATGGGAAGTCCATTGTGACTTCCAGATTGCTTTACAAGACAAAGCATGTTGTGGATGGTAGAATTAAGACATATAAAGCCAGATTCGTTTCCAGAGGTTTCTATCAGAAAGAAGGAATCGATTATGATGACACCTTTTCCCCTGTGGCAAGGTACACCACAATGCGAGCAATGATTTCACTTACATTTGTTCTAGGATGGAAACTTCACAAGATGGAGGTGAAGACAACCTTCCTCAATGGTGAGGTTGAGGAAGAGGTTTATATTCAGTAGCTTGAAGGATTTGTGGTGCATGGGAAGGAGTCCCATGCTTGCAAGATAAAGAAAGCTCTATATGGGCTTAAGTAAGCCCCAGGGCTTGGTACTCTAGAATTGATAGCTACCTTCGGAAACTGGGTTTCTGTAACAGTGAAGATGATCCAAATTTATACTTCAAAGTAGTGAAGAACCAACTGTTGATATTGGTTTTGTATGTTGATGATTTTTTTTTCTCACTAGAGAGGAACATCTGATTGCTTGGTGCACGAGGGAGCTCACCTCAAAGTTTGAAATGAAAGACTTAGGTTTGATGCACTACTTTCTTGGCCTTGAGATCTGGAAAAGAAAAGATGAAAATTTTCTATCTCAAGGGAAGTAAACTGTGGATATAATGCATGGGTTTGGCATGATATATTTCAAATATATGACTACACCGATGGTTTCCAATTTGAGTAAACTTTATGAGTCAGGATCTAGATCAGATCCTAGATCCTGATAGACAGGTTATTGACTCGCTAATGTACTTGATACATTCGAGGCCTAATATATGTTATACCGTGAACATTCCAAGTCAATTTATGTCTGATCCGAGACACAGACACTGGATAGCTGCTAAGCATGTGCTTAGGTACCTTTGAGGTACAATTTCATATGGACTCAGATATGCCTCCAGTGGAGGAGTCGTGTTACTTGGTTATATAGACTCAGACTAGGGAGGAAGCATTATGGACAATAAGAGTACATCTGGCTACTATTATAGCCTAGGATTAGCTATGATATCTTGGTCCAGCTGGAAGCAGGGCTCTGTATCCCATAGCTCTACATAAGAAGAATACATAGCTGCTAGTGTTGCCTGTCGAGAAGAAGTGTGGCTCGGAAAGATACTTGCAGGGTTGTTCAATGAAAATATTGAGCCTACAGTTATTAGGTGTGACATTCACAGTTGCATCAAGCTTTCTGAAAACCCAGTGTTTCATGACAAGTCGAAGCACATTGAAATGAAGTATCACTTCATCTGACACATGGTCCAGAAAGGTACAGTGAAACTTCAGTACATTGCTACTGATTGCAGATGTGTTAACAAAGCCTCTGTCGGTGACGAAGTTCAGGTACTTTCGAGACAAGATTGGTATGGCAGAGAATGCCTCCCTCGCTGAGAGGGAGTGTTAAATGTACAACATCAGGAGACATTTTCCAAACCAATCTTGTGCAACCAATATTGATCCTCCCATGTAGAGGTGAGCACTTTGATTGCCTTCCGTGTAAAGGTTATTCCTCCCGTATAGAGGTAATTGATCAAAGTAATGATGTTGGACAAGGCTCTGGACTTGTGTGTCAAGTCATGATTCTCATGTGAACCTTCTGTATAAAGGTATCCATGGGATGGACCTCCCATATAGAGGTGGACCTTCCGTATAAAGGTCATGATTTACTTGTTAAAAGCATTTAATGTTGTGTGATGTATTATTAACCATGATCACCAGATTGTTATTAAGTCTCCTTTAGAGATTGATCACCTCTAAAGTGAATTACCTTGGCATATGATCATTTGGTCCGGAATAATATACTATGATCACAACATCCGATAAATCTTCTTAGTATAATGTAATATGATGGATAATTAAAGTTAGCATGTATTGACCATGCAGTAAAAGATAAAGAGATAAAGATAAATGCATAGAGAAAAAGAGAATTTGAATTGATCAAGAGATGACTAAGTGAACTCGAATTTCCAAGCTTCAATTAAAGCCACAATGTATGTCTCAGTTAGCTAAAGAACTCACAGTGGTCACTACAAGTAAATCAATCAGCATGATTTCAGTTAATAATAGTTAACTAAGTGTTAAATAAGAAGGACTAGTTAAATAAAGTGTTTTCAATTTAGTTAAACTAAAAGACAACACTTCGGTAAATCAAAGAGAAATTGAATTGATCACTACAGTGATGTAATTATCAAGAAATAATCAGTTAAAGAGAGTTAACTAAGTGACAACAAAGAAGATCTAGTTAACTAAGTGTTATTGCATCACGACACTTATGTTAAACTAAAAGACGACACTTGAGTTGCGACACTTGCATGACGACACTTGAGTTGCGACACTTAAGTTATCCATCTAACTAAGTGGGAAAGCTTTCAGTTAAGAGGCGAGTTCATCCTAAGAGACAATACAACGAGATAAAGCACTGCATGAGAAGTGGGACGCACTTCTTCATGCCAGATTGATACATCCAGTATGAGGGAAAGTTCATCCTGAAGTTAGAAGAAGTTGATGCATGAGAATAATATATAAATATATTATACGGGATTGATGAATTCAATGTGAAGCAGATTCTCTTCTCCATTGAAGGAAGGGCACTTCACTTTGTGCAAGTTATTATTCTTGCTTGTTATTGATGTGCTGGAAACATTGGAAAACACATCTGATTGATCTCTCTTCTATGTTGCTTATGTATCTTCACCAAGAGTGTTTTGGTGATATCTTATCTTGTGAAAGAATTCTGCTATGTTGTAAAAGAAAGCATTCTTTGTTATCCATTATATTATACTATGAAGAATTGATGGGGTTTTTGTTCTCGTAGTTTTGAGGATTTTCCCGAGGTATATCTTGTGTTATGGTTGTATGAATTTCATGTGATTGAATTGTATCATTTCTTCAAGTTTAGGCATCTAAAAAAATTAAAGATCAAAGCTCAACCAAATATTAACATAAATGCCATGTAAGAAGTGACTTCTTTACTTCCTATCTTGAGCTAAGTTATTTAATTACTGGAGAAAAATAAAACTACATGTGAGTTTATTAATTTTCTTGTTCATAAGCAGTTGTTGAAACCGCATATGATGATGAAAAAGTGAGGTAAAAAGCAAAAATTGGAAACACCACACAGGTTATGAACCCACAAATGTGTCAACAGTGTGGGCTTAATATTACATAGGTCATGTGGATTTATTGCATGATTTATAGAGCGAAGAGATCGCGCGAGTAGAACGGCTATCAAAGAGAAAGTTACGTTATGATGCGCACTCGAGATGTCGAGAACCGAGCTACCAATAAAATGATGAACTCGGGCTAAGGGCTTCCAAATTTCGACTATTGAGAGGCTAGAAAACAAGTTCCTGCACGTGTACAACAACCAAAATAATGCAATGAACAAAAATAAGATTGGATTCACCATAAATATTGTAGAGGGGAAAATGACACAAGGATGAGAAATATTCCCTACTATCCTTGCAACTTGCAACCAAGGAAACAGTGTTTTGTTGTGGGTTAGGTAGACCAAGCACTCACAAGCTAAAGAAACTTCAACAAAACTAAACTAAACTAAAGGAGTGAAGAGAAAATATTTCTCCTTGGGGAAGGAGGCAACAATGCAGAAACACTTGCTTCTTAGCTAAAGAGAGCAAGGAATATTTTGCATGCCAACTTGAGGTAAGAAGTGGATAGAAAGATGATCTCTCAATGCAATTCTTACAGCATAATTTTGCTCTGATTATATCTTCTAGAATGCATGCCCATGGCTTCTTTTTATAGGCCAAATGGAATCCAAGAAACATCTAGATCCAAATGTGAAAACCCTTGATCTTGAACAAGTTATTCAAGTACATGAAGGGGGTTATTGAATGCTCCCAAGCATGTGAGAAGTCCAGTTCAAATTTTGGATACAAGGGATCCATTATGAGCCTTGAGTGCACTTAAAAAATAAGTGGTCCCGTCATTTTGATAGTCACGTAACTTTCGAAGGAAAATTCACACGGGTACACATTGGTCGTTGAACAAAGAGTTGCGTTGACTAGCACAAAGGTCGAGTGCAAATAATTGTGTGGTTTTCTATGCATACTAACTTTGTCATTCTAGGGCTCAATTTATCTTGTATATATGATGAAGATGTCTCTTGTGAGATATATGATGTATGTTGATGATGCCTTTCTGCAAGATTAGCCAAAATGTTACATGTGTGTAAAATTTAAGCATTAACAGTAGCCAAGGTATATGACCAACTAACTTCACAATATCCACAACCTTCGTGATGAATAGAATTCAAAATAGCTCTGATACCACTTGTCACAACCTCCCAAGTGCCACCTTTCAATTCTACAAAAGTCATCTCTTGGAAGGCATGTGGCACTGCCTAGCTTGACACTTAGTGGCGTGGATGCCTAAGGAAAGTTGTCAGACTATGCCTTATAGGACTCAACCCACTTATTTTATTATGTGTGTGTATACTTAGTTAAAATTAGGCATGCATCAACTAAACTTCTCAAGTAACCAAGTAAACAGTAGTTAACACAATGTACACAAGATATGTGATGTGGCACTCAATCGAGTTCCCGAGAACTCCCTAATCAATGGTTACAATGTACAAAGAGTGCTCGGCCACTATCTACAGTGTACAACAGTTTACAAAGTAAACTAAAGTAATTTCCTTAAACCCCAACAAATATACCCCTCTTGTGTATTCTCTTCCTATCACACATGTACACTGTCATGGAATCTAAGTTTGCCATTAACCTGCTTCTATGCACCTCTAATAACAATGTCGCACGAATTCTAGCCATTCCCCGGTGAAGTGTGCCCATACCTGCAACTTATTTATCTCACTGCCTGATCATACCTATCCACTTAGACTGTGCCCAGCTATTGTTGTGATGCTTGATTTATGTATGAGCTTCCTTGATTCCTCACTATGCCAAGCATCCACTTCTTTATATAGGGTGTGACCTAGCTTAGGTGCACTTCCAAGCCGACGTTCCCATCTATCAAGTATGCCTAGATGGGTCCCATACTTGTTGCTCAAGTGATGCTTTTTGCACAATTTATCCTTATCACACATCCTCCCATCGCACAATATCCCTTGGGTTCATGCCTCGACTCAATGTCCCCAAGTATATATGCTTCCTATGGAGACCAACGCCACTTGTCCCCCATGAGAGCTAGTCACCACTTGGGCCCCATGAGAACTAGTCATCATGCCCATGCATGCCTCCACCTGATGCTTGGGTCTAGTGGATACCCACGCAATCCACCCTCTAGTGTGTTACAGATGTGGGGTCGCAATACTATGCATCATGTGATGCCAACATAAACTCATACGATAATAGACATTAAGGCAAAGCTCATCTACAAAAAGTGTTGCCTTAGATTGATTCAGAACCATCCCAATGAGAAAAACAAGGAAAATTCACTCAAGGATACACAAAAGGTAACCTTCTATAACCTTAATGGCCAAGGAAAACCCACCAAACCATACCAAGTCACATAACATAAACTAGCAAAAGTATACCATTAGCTCCTAAATATGACAGGTTCCCAGTTTTTCTCTTCCGAGAAGGATCTATTCATCTACTATATCATATCCTTTGTTTGTGTAAAACATAGAATGGCTCCATTGGAATGGAGTGGTGACTCAAAGTTTAAAGAAAACCCCTTACAAACAGATTTTCTTCAAAGAACATATTGCCCTTGATCAATATTTCATCCAAAAGTCGAGATAGCTATGGGTCTAAGAGGTCCTTGTCCTGCAGACATGCCTAAGAAACAAAGAAAGGTCATGTTACAAACATGACATGACTCATTAAGGTCCTACGGGCCTTAGAAAGCAAACATGACATGCCTTTAGAGAGGTCCTGAAACCATGCATGCCCTAGAATAAAAGGTAAGTCCTCAAGAGTTATTGTTGGAATAAAAATAATGTTATTACAACCATTTTGTGGACTCGGTGTTATTATATCTTCTACTAGTTCCATCTTTAAATCTATAGGTCTTTCTTTTGGTCACAAAGAGTCATTACTATTTACATAATGAAGGTGCTAATGACTACAATCGATGCCTCATTGAGTCGATGATAACATCAAATTACTACAAATTGAACTTATTCTTTCATTTATTACCAACATAATACAACGGGTTATTAACTTACCAGCAAAAAGTTGAGCTGAGTGAGAGAAAAATGGTCTGGAGTTGAAGAAAAACGACTCATCATTCAAACTAACCTTCACAACATACAACCAAGGAAAATTCCCCATTGTTTCCAACAGAGGTTTTAAGTAAGGTTGTCGGGTTTCAACCTCATGACTTGTACTTTGTTGAAAAATAAATGGGACGAGGAAAATACGTGGCACTCAACATTAATATCACTAATGTAATGTCCCCATTTTGACCCCCTTTGTATTAAATCGTAAATGATGTAAATATTGTTATTTCATCACGGCGAGGAGCTCAAGGCCAAGGCCCCACCATTGATTTAGCGTTTTATGTATCGGAAATTAAAAATAGATGCCTATGGTTCTTGTGCTAGATAGGCACAATGTAAATAAGACATCATGTAAATACGAATTTTAATGAAAATTACCCACAACTAGCTATTCAATGCAACAAAGAGATGGGGGCATGCTTCTACAAGGAATAGGGAGGGAAATTATTCAAACCCTTGAGCCAATGGTGTTAATCCATGTGTCAATGAGAAAACCCATAAACCACCAACTACCCATTTTGGGTTATGAACCCAATCATTTAATTCTTTCAAGAGATGGTTGAGGCAGTTAATGCCTTGGGAATGAAGAGGTATGGCAGCCAATTTCGTGCATGGGCAAGCCATCAACCTGGGAAATCGTGTTTTGTCTCCTGGGGCAAGAAAACACCCACGAAATGGTGCCCAAATCCATTCTGAACAGTTAGTCTCTCCTCTCTTACGCAGTCTGAACTACTGGGCCTTTTCCCATCATGTTTTTCACCATTTTTCCTGCATTTTCCATGCATGGGAGCTCGTTTTTGCATATACAGCAGCTGGGAGAGAAGGGGCCACGATTTTGGACTGTGGTGGAGGTCGTTTTTGCCCCAAAATGCCCATGGACGTTTTTCTGAAAACGATTTCTGCTCTCCAGGGTTGTTCCCCAATTGCCATTTCGTTTTTAAGCTTTCCCACGTTTTCTGGGCTGGTAGAAACCCCATCTTTGGGCATCTCACTGTAAAAACGTTTTGATCATGCCCAGCACTTATACTTCTGCTATTATGTGCATCCTTGTCTTGGTTTGAATCTATGAGCAAGAGATTGGAGTGGTAGTGGACAGAGGGGGCTTGATAAACCTAGTGGGGGAGATAACCTCTCAAGAAGATCAAGAGGGCTTTGGCTACTCTTCTATGCACACCCTGAGAGCACTAGATGGGGAAGATACTGCTTGAGGGACTGTACAGCAGTGAAAAGAATACTTCCTTGTGCTGGGTGTGTAGGTATTGTGGGTACCAAGCTAGATAGATCTTGTAAGGTTACCCCTGGCTCTGTGCTTGAGCTCACTAGCTTATCCACTCTTCATTTCCATTTCCTAGCAGCCTGATAAACCCAATTGCAGATTGGCTTGGCTCATCTTGGTGTATGCTTGGCTATGTGTGAGTCTGTTGTTCCCTGGTTCCTTGTAGAGATCATGCCCAGCTTGGGGGTGGCAGTTGTATCAAGAGGTTGATAAGCACAAATGGCCTATGGTTGGTTGGAACGTTGCAGTTGCATAGCCAGTTGCTTGGGACTACTTTATTAAGATAAGTGTTCTCTTGTGTTAACTTTGCAATTATTATTTGATGAATATCTTGAATGTATGATGGATGTGCTATTGATATTATTTCCGCTGTGTTTTTCTTATAATCATACATCCCATATGACTTTTTTTTATTATGTGAATGCTTAGTTAAAACTTTATGGGGCTAGATGCCCGGTTTTAGCATCACGGTCCTCTCTATCACGCTGGTAGGATAGGAGGGGATGTTACAACTAATTTTTCTTATGTGATAAAGATATATTCACACTTGTATTGATTGTTTGACAAATTTTTATTTCCATGCAATTCACGTTTCCAACCGGATAAGCACAAGTTGGGCATGCATGTTGACTACCTAGCTCGACACTCACTTAAAGGACCCATGCATACATACCCTTGTAGAATTTGACACCATGGGCATGCATGTGGACCAATTTTTTGTAATCCCTATGATGAAATGCACCTATCCTCTATGACTCATCTCGATTTATCATCATACAGTCGCGTCAAAGGCAGGCACCTAGGTACATCGTGGTAACACCATGGAGTTGCAGAGCTCCCTCAACCATCTCAATATTGTTGATATGGAGCAACGCACTCACAAGGAATCATATCATAAATAGCACACTTGTGTTCTGGTTTAAACGAACCTTCTCTAAATCCAATAATTGATTCCATTTTATTTGTATTAGAGTTATTGTCTCTATGTCTATGTGAGAGTTGCATTTAAGAAATATATAGTCGCCATTTATGGTTTGTTGTGGGGTTTTATGGTCCATTTTATGAGCTATAGATCAATCCATAAATTGAGTGACGGGCCCTTACTATCCATCATGATTGATTTTGTTCATTGCCTACATGCTTCCTTATGCTCAGGTGTTGAAACTACTGCTTTAGAACCTGCTCCAATTCTTGGGGAATGAGCTCGAACTATATATGCTAAGACAAGATACATGTGTTATTTCTAGTTCAATTAGTTAAACAATTGGATCTATTGTTTGCTTTGTAGTGGGTGTAGCAATGGATCCCCATACCCATATCAGTATGGATCCAAATATAGTTCTGACCCAAGAAATGTGTTGCTATTAATACTATTGATAATTCCCACAACCTAGTGAGAAATCCCACCCATCACGTTGAAATTGCTTCACTTTCGCACTATAGAAGTGGGAACCATCGACCTCCCTATTTATTACTACCCTTCTTTGGTGTAGTGGCACTCACTTCATGGTTGAGATTAGAGGTCAAAACTAGAAAGGGATAATCCCTTGCTTGTTTTTCATAAATTTTGGGGACGACTAAAATAGCAAAGCAACTTCTAACCAATTCGTGTGGGATGGCTTCGATTGACCTTCATTCCCGTGATTTTGACTCATAAATTTCGATTTTCCAGTCATATAAATTTGAATCAGAGTTCTAGACGACTAACATGGGATATCTTAATTATTGTTCTCATTTTGTGAAAGCAATGCATATATGGCTCAAGCTTATATCGGTGGGAATTAAGTATCCATCCATTCATCCATCTCGAATAACACAAAACAACAATGATGCCTATGATAGTCATTGCAACAACAAAAGGAAATTGGAAACATGGCAAACAAATTTGGATATGGAGAGAAGGGCCAATCCAACTATTTCAAGTCATCCTTCATGTTTGTGATGGCCACCCTTCCTTGTAGCATCCCAAGAAATTACTCCCTAAATTTTATTCAACTTGTTTCATATTATGATTAAATTTTGAGATAATGGACACCATGAACAATAAATGGCACGAATTATTTATGTACTTTATATCTTCTTAACATGCCCAATTGAGGAGAATCAAGAAAAGAGATGAAGCCAAGTCCACTAGGAGGGAAAGGATAACTTAAGGGAAGTAAAGTTTTAAAAGGGTATTTGAATAATAATTGAATTAAAGATAATTCTCTCCAAAAACCTAACCTAAATAATTATGTGAGGTGTCCTCCTCACACTAAACCTAAAGAAATATCTAATAATAGAAAAATCTTGTGTAAAAGAAGAGAAGTATTGAAGAAAGAGAGAATTTTTCCCCTAAGAAATAAAAACAATAAGAGAAAAAATTTCCCAACTGTTCTAAGAAAGAAAGAAAGAGAAAAAGGAGGATCAAAGAGAAGGGTAGTGAAACCCTTATCAAGAATTTGTAGGATGCAAATATCTTGTTACAACCATAAAGTTTAGCTAGGTTTATTATGAGTAAAATCTTTGTGACCATAGAGTGGTTTGCAATTTATTTGTTTGGCTTAGAAGCCTGCAATTTGGCACATTGTCTAAACTGAGAACCTAACAAGGATGTAAAATATTATCTTAGGAAGAGATTATGACAAAAAGGATAAATACTTATAGTCTATCACCATTCTAAGCATTGAAATATGTGTTAGGTGTATAGCTAAGGAAACGCCTTTAGTTCACAGGACTAACACAATCTCATAATGAAAAGTTGGATAAATATTAAACTACTATTTAAGTAACCAAAACCCTAGTGGACTTGGCTTGGCTCAAGGGTGATTAAGGAGATGAAAGGAAATGATCTCGTAAAAATCTATGGTTGGGTGGCTTGGTCTTCTTGATTTTGCATGTTGGGAGTATTCAAGCTTAATAGATAAGTTACTAATGGTGCTTATCCTCTTTTATGACTTAGTAGATTATATATTGTGTACATGTGTGTATCCTGGTTATTGCAAAACAAACCGCAAGTTTATCATTATTATTCGATAAGGAAGGTATCTTGAATTCAGGTTTTCACAGGTAGAAGATGTTGGAGACATGTGTAGGGGACCTATGAGTGGTGATTTTATGTACGTTTCGAAATTCAAAGTTGATTCCATCTTCATGAGTGAAAGTGTCTCAATGGATTAAGCGGCTTAAGACTTCCTATAAATAATCCAAAAACCATAGGACTTCCCATTAGGAGCAGAGTTTCTAATAGCCCAACCGAACTCCGGAGGAAAGACAAAACTCCTATCTACACATTCAGAGAACAAACTCCCCAGACTAAAAAGCCAACAGAATTATCCCAAACCCAATATCCTAGACTTGCCAAACAAAGGAAATAGCATAGCCCCTATGACACGGAATTACCTGAGAATGAGGGCCCATTCATATAATAATCATGGAGCCATAGAGCCTATGTCCTCGAGTAAAGGAGAAGGAATAATAATTCCCATTATTCCTCACCACCATTACAATAGAAAAATCCACCCAAATACCAAAGCCTCTGAAACTACGAGTAGAGCAAGAATGCCCACCCTAACTCACTAAGCTCCAAATATTCCCTGAACCCCAACTCTCATTTCTACAAACAAAATAAGAACTGATAAATAAGCATTCCTTACCTTTGCATGTGAGAGTGATCTAACCAAGAGTACCTCCACACTCATCAACATTAAATTTTCTTGTGTGACCCTTTGGGATTCGAACAACATCACCAACAAAGAGGCCTTCCAACCTCCACATGTTATCAATCATGTACACACTAATAAAAACCTCATACCGACAAATTTGAGTATTAAAGGGGTGTATTTTCATCAATAAATGCCAAGGAGAAAGCATTAGGGGATCCAAGAATGTTGGATTTGATCCCCATTTTCAATTAAACCTCCCTAAGGAAGATGAGAGGCTTGGTTAGCTAATCCACCAGCTAGGGATTTATGTTCTCTTCAAACATGAAAGAATTGAATAGACTAAATTTGAGGGAGAAACCTAATGATATCTTTGTGAAGTCTCCCAGCAATTTGATTTGCTATATCATGACAGTGCATGTTTTGAGAGAGGATAAGAAGCAAATATCCAACCACCACCAAAGAATGAACATCTAAGGTAAGAGATAGCTTCAGGCCCAAGAACAAGGCGTAATGCTCCACCTGATTATGTGTGCCAATTTCTAATCTACAAGCATATGTCTTTACTATAGTTCCTCTGAGGTAAAAAAGAACCACCCCCCCACCCCCGCACCTATCGCCCCAGGATTACCCTTCAAAGATCCATAAAAAAAGAGGATGTGAGACTGAATACTCTAAATCCATTTCTAAAATTCTTCCTTATTCATTTCCAACCGCCAAGAAGGAAGTTGAACATGCTTTCGTAGTCTCTGAGTATGAGACCAATTTTGTTTTGGAAAGTTTTTTATCCATAAGTCTTATGTTGGAGTCCATGATTCAGTCATATGATGTTTAATAATGTGACACTGAAGAGCTTCACTCAAAAGGGATCTGGAAGCTATTGATGTATCTGTTATTGAGATCATTCTATCTTCAAAAATTCCATTGTTTCTAGCTTCCCACACTTTCCAAAAAATGTATTTTGGAAGAGTAGACCAGATTCAGGTCAAGACAAGATTCCCATTTAAGTTCCTTGAATATCAACCTTTCCAATACCCATAAGAAATTGTTGTCTCGTTTGACTCTTTACATAAGATGCATCATGAGGGTCCTGCAATATGTCTTTTTTTAAGATTCTTAAAAGAAAGAATTTTCCCTTGAACCAAGACCCAACAAAAGATATTTATTTTGGGTAACCCATCTTGTTGCCAAATTTTAGCCCGCAGTACTGAGAATGGTGAGTGTTGTTGTTCCTTGAAAATAATTTCATAGCCCTCTTTCATAGAATAATATCCTTTTTCCCCCATCCTCTCGTATCTTTTATTCCAAACTTATCAGGGCAACTCCATGAATATTTTGAGTAACTTCAACAAGTGAAGGCTTCAGCAGAGCAGGGACATTCAAACTCTTCCAATTATCCCAATTTCTAGATGAATCCCATTTGGATTATTTATAGGAAGTCTTAAGTTACCATAGGCTCAAAAGCAATGGCTGTATCAAGTTTAATGGCCATCCCTTGCTCTTTTCTAACCACATTGGAGTGAATCACTTCTTGAACTAGCACAATATTGTCCACAGTATGCCTTTTTTCAACAAAAACACTATGTCCTTTCGAGATCATCCAAGGAAGAAGAGGCTTTAAACGATTAGCTAGAATTTTGGTCAGTATTTTGTAAGATGAATTACAAAAAGAAATTGATCTGAACCGAGCAAGAGAAGTAGGATGGGATTCTTTGGGAATCAGATCCAAGAAGGATGAATTCATGGCTCCCCCAATCGTTTATCTTCCTTTTGTCCAATTAAGCATTAGACACAAATATGTTTTGATAATGGCCCAGCAGGATTTATAAAAATGAATAGAAAACTCGTCTGGTCCAGGGGACTTATCCACCCCTAACCCCAAGACAATAACAAATGTCGTAGCTTCACTAATATGCTTGGTCAATAGGTTGTTCTCATCTGTAGAAATCAAAGATGGAACAAATTCTAACAATTGTTCTTTAGAGATGGAGTACTCCGCCCCCTGTTCTGTATACAAATATTAAAATGTCGGAAGGCTTCCTACCAAATATCCGAGGGACTAGATATACTAACCCCATATTTAGATTATATTTTGCGGATTGCATTTTTATTTGATCACATTTTAGCTTGGTTGTGAAAGAACAAAATATTCATATCTCCTACCTTAATCCATAGGGCACAGGATTTTAATCTCCATACCTCATCTTTCTGATGAATGCTTCATTCAGTTTGATGCTAATTTGTTGTTCGCGATGCGACTATTCTTGAGTTACCTTTGCGGTTTCCATCTGATCCTACAGAGAGCTTAATTCATTTTGATAAATTACTATGGCTTTTTGTGGAGACCTGTAATGAAGTTTTGTCCACTTTTTAAGCTCTGGCTTCATTGCACGAAGCTTAGATTCCCAAACCTAGGAAGGTGAATGTTGAATATAAACATTCCAAGTTGTTTCTATGGTTTGATAAGCCTCTTCTTGTTTTAACCACAATGGTTTAAATCGGAAAGGAATAGGCCCTTGGTTTTCCATTTCCTCTTGAGTTAAACATATTGGCCTATGATCAGAAGTCACATTTGGAAGAATTTAAGAATGCAAAAGACGTCTAGTCTACATAAGATAATTGTTTACAAGAAATCGATCCAGACGAGAAACAATATGGCCAGGGCATATCCTCATGTTAGTCCAGGTATAGACCCCTCTCTTTAGCTTTATGTCAACCATATCTAAGTCTCCAATTAGATATTCAAAATTCTCACCAAAAGGGTCTCTTAACAAAGAGCCTCCTATTCTCTCTTTATGGGAAATTGTGGCATTAAATTCACCAACTATGATACTAAAATGATTTTCTCTAAGAGAGTTCAAAGATATCCAAAATCCAGGCTTAAGATTGTGGCAAACATGACCATAAACATTGCATATTTTAATAATTCCCTGACTACCAGTCACCTCCATCTCTGTCATAATCAAGTGCCTATCCTCAACCTGATGTCGAAGAGAAAATTTGTTCATATCCCAAAACAGAGCTAAACCTCCGGAAGCTCCTAAGGAGATTTAGCAATTCCTGCTCCATTTTTCCAAAAAAAATGCAAGATTTGAATTACTTCGATGGCTTCCATTTTAGTCTCCTAGAGTAAAAGAAGGGAGAGTCATTCTTTATATATCATATGCTCCATTGCCTCAACTTTATGCTTTCCTCCCAAACCTATACAATTCCAAGAGACAATATTCATAATTATTTTTATTGTGTACCAGATTTACATTCAAGATCCCCCTTTTTCCCTTTCTTACTCGATGTTGCGCCCTTTATAATCATATCTATGGATGTCTTCTTTCCCAATTATTTTTCTTTATCTACTTCTTCCTCACGCAATGTTTTTTGAGATCTTCTATCTGTTTTTTTACTAACCACTTTGTCTTCATTTGCTTCCTCTAATGATTCCTCTTGAGTAAACTGGGAATGCTACCCTACATCCTCATTCGTCCCATGTTGAGGATCTCTAGAAAAGTGACTATTTATTTCTATTATTGGGTGCTCTGGCAATACTAACACTAGTTCTTCCATCATGATCTCTTCTAATGTTGGTTGGGAAATCGACTGACTACCATCAAGATATTGATTCTCTACATGAGCCTCCTGTCCATCATAATCATCAACAACTAGAGGGAGAAATTTATTTGAGATCTCTGGATAGTTAGTAGCCACTATGAATTACCTGAATTTTTCCTTTCTTTTCTACTTCCTGCCATTCTTTTGCTGCTGCTTCTTTTTATTCCTTTGCTTCAGTTTTTGAACAGTTCCTTGCAAAATGTCCATATTCATGGCACTTCTTGCACTTAAAGGGAAGTTGGTCATAATCTACGTTTTTCTCATGCAACCAGCCATCCATGACAAGGTTTACCACTTCTGTAAGTCCCTTATCTAAGTCTACCTCTACACATATTCATGCATAAGAGAACCATAGGTGACTTAGGTTAAAATTTATCAATGTATCGACCTAACGAGTTCCCAATCACTATCAATACTTCATCAAACCATCAGTGTAAGGGAAGGTGAGGTAATTTTACCCAAATTGGGACAACAGTGGGAACATCTTTCTCGGGATCAAATGATAGGTTCCAACTATTTAGATACATGCATCAAGGGCCTATGAAGTAAGGTCCTTTTCAAAAAATTAAATCGTGGTCCTCTTTAAATTCAAACAGAAAAACATTGTAACCCTTACCACAGAAATAGCATTGCATCCTTCCTATCAAAAGAGGCTGCCAATTCTTATTTATCCAAATATCCATGGCCCTTGGAGAAGGCCAGAGACCAATGAACAACCCTACCAATCCTCTCTCAGGCAAGCTTATGGCTTTCTTCTTCTTTGATGGACATGAAATATGGATCTTTGGAGATCCTTCCTCTTCACGCAATGGGTTGGGAAGGGAATTTTCCTTTTTTCTTGGCATCCAGATGGCGAAATACTTCGGCCAAACTCAGTTCCATATTAGGATCCGGTGGATCCATGTCCGCTTTAGCAGCGCATACTCTTAAAGCAGTAGTTGTAGGTTCTTGAATTTACAACACGAGATTAGTTGCAGAGCTCTCAACCTGAGAATAAGATTACTTGAAAAATATTTATGCCATGTTGAAGTAGCTAAAAGTTACCAATCCTAGTAAACGAAGTTTCAATACTCATACTATCAAAAAAATAAATCATGAGTTGATTTGTGATATTGCAAATTCAAGCTGTGGAAAAATTGAGTGTGTGTGCATAAGTCACTAAGAAATCATGGAGATGATCGATACATATGCTTGATATCTTGAATAAAGGTAAAATCCATGCTGAAAATACATATTTAGTTGTGAAATTTCCTTGCATTAAAGTACGATAACCATTAAAAAGTATTCATCTTACTATCTCAACCTATGCAAAAGACAATTATTTACATAAAACATTGGTAATTGTTTAGTTGTTTAAAGTGAATACTAATAATTGTTTGGTTGTTTTAAGGTGATGTCAGCAAACGTAGATACAAGTGGAAAATATCTTTCATTATGGCAATAATAATAAGTCCATAAAAAGAAGATCAAATTCTGCAATGATCAAAACATGATGAGAAAATCTTATGATTACGAAAACTGACTCCTAAATTAAACAAGAAAAGAAACGGTAGACCAAGTGAGTATCCCATAAAACTAGTAAATGAATGAGCAGGAGATGTTAATTTACTATATTATTTAAGGAATGCTTGATAACTCAATCAATGTATTGGCTTGCATTGGTTATTGCAAAGTTTGATGAACCCAGATAGTGTATTGACTTGGCATTGATACGATAAGATCCAATGGGCAACCTTGAGAAAACGCCTTGGTTGTAAGACCTTTGGATCGACTTGTGTTTGTGTGACAAAGCTTCCAAGAGAGAGTTAAAGATCTCTTATGCAAAAACCATATACAAAATATTTTTTTGAGAGAATTGAAGGATCAATAAAAAGAAGGAACAATGTAGTGTAACAAAAAAGAATTATGTCATCTTTTGAAACAAGGCCTATCATACATAAGATAAGTTTTTGGTTAAAAGCATATTTTTATTTTCGATGATTAATATGTGAATATCATTATGAATATGAATTTAACATACATGTTTCTATGTTGAAGAAATAGGTATATGTTAAAAGAAGTAAAACCAATACACTAAAAGTTGAAGGCTCGATACAAAAGAATTGAAGAAAATTCCTTATATGAACACTGGGACAGTGTTGCTTTAAGGGGGAGGGGATGTAATATCCCAAAAAAAATCTCCCTAAAGTTTATTCGATTTGTTTTATATTGTAAATAAATGTTGAGATAATAGACACCATGAACAATAAATGGTGTGATTTATTTATGTACTTTATCTTCCTAACATGCCCAATTGAGGAGAACCGAGAAAAGCAATGAAGCCAATTCCACTAGGAGGAAAAGGATAACTTAAGAGAAGTAAAATCTTAAGAAGGTATTTGAATAATAATTGAATAAAAGATAATTCCATTATCTTTAATTTAAGCCAAGTCCATTAGGAGGGAAAGGATAACTTAAGAGAAGTAAAATCTTAAAAAGAGATGAAGCCAAGTCCACTAAGAGGGAAAGGATAACTTAAGAGAAGTAAAATCTTAAAAAGAGATGAAACCAAGTCGACTCAGAGGGAAAGGATAACTTAAGAGAAGTAAAATCCTAAAAAGGTATTTGAATAATAATTGAATTAAAGATCATTCTCTCCAAAACCTAACTAATTCTATGAGGTGTCTGCCTCGCACTAAACCTAAAGAAATATCTAATAATATAAAACTCTCATATAAAATAAGATAATTATTGAAAGAAGAGAGAATTATCCCCTATGAAAGAAAAAGAATAAGAGAAAAAGTTTCCTAACTGTTCTAAGAAAGGAAGAGAAAAAAGAATATTAAAGAGAAGGGTACTGAAACCCTCATCAAGAATTTGCAGGATGCAAATGTCTTGTTACAACCATAAAGTTTAGCTAGGTTCATTATGAGTAAAATATCTATGGCTATAGAGTGATTTGCAATTAATTTTTTTGGCTTGGAAGCCTACAATTTGGCATGATTGCCTATACTTCGAACCTAACAAGCCTGGTAAAATATTATCTTAGGTTGGGATTGTGATAGAAAGGCTAAATAATTAGATCCTATCTTTGTTCTAAGCACTAAAATATGTGTTAGGTGTATAGTTGAGGAAACGCCTTCAGTTCATAGGACTGAAACGGTCTCATACTAAAATGTTGGATAAATATTAAACTACTACTTAAGTAACCCGACCCCTAGTGGACTTGGCTTGCCTTGGCGGTGATTACATAGATGAAGGAAAGATCTGCTAATAATATACTATTGTGTGGCTTGGTCTTCTCGATTTGGCATGTTGGGAGTATTCAAGTTGAACATATAAGTAACTATTTTTGTTTATCCTCTTTATGACTTAGTATATTTATATATTGTGTACATATGTGTATCTAGTTATTGAAAAACAAATTGCAAGTTTATCATTATTATTCGATAAGGAAAGTATCTAGTAAACTATTTGTAACTTGTTATGGTTTAAATATGCATATGTTGAACCTGCTCGTACTGCATTAATTACCAGCATAGATCCATCTTAAACCCGTATCTATCAAGCACCGAGAGGGATCCAATTTCTTGAGGTGTATTTCTTTTTTTAAATTTAAACTCAAGAAATTTGATCTCTCTTGAGTCTTGACTTTTAAGTTTTAAGTTTTTATTTTATTTTATAAACCAACATGGATTTTTTTTAATACTTTCCATAATTTTTTTATTTTATGAACCGACATGAATCTTTTTAATTATTTTGTTAGTAACAAACATTACAACATCTCCCCCAAACTGGACTGTAGAGCACCTCGTTTCACTCGGTGCAATTATACAATTATTAAATGAATAAATTTATGCTAAACATTTAAGCAGTTAAAAAAGTAAAGAGAATATGATATATCTTTGTAATTAAGCTATCCATATTCCCACTTTCGAATAAAGATTGAGATATAGCTCTAGGTTCTTTTAAATTAGTAAAGAGTAAGATGGAATGAAACATGATTGTATATTAATTTTCTGTGTTTAAACCATAGTTAAAAAGAGATAAGTACATAGACCTGATATAAATTATAACCATAATGAATATATATAAAAGAAAACCAAGAATATTACATTTAGACCCATCGGCCTTAACCTCTTTTGCATATGTGTGTACATAAGAATATTGTGAGGTCAATTGTACAAGAAGTGAAGTGAGCATAATGAGCAAGGGGTTGAAATTATAATATTTTAAATAGAGTATCGATGGCTTTTATCTTTCTCCTTACAACTGCATAAACAAACAAAAATTAAACCCTAGTATAGGTAAAGGGACGGTGTTCCAATGCAAACAAGAAGTATAGGTATCATGATTTAGTTATTAGATGCCAAAATTATTCCAAGAATGGAACATATCATATGACGGTTACATTTAACATTGCAAAGAAAAATTAAATGAAAAGAAAACCCTAATAGTTGATGCAAAGCAAAGTTTATATGTTGAGTTATTAAATAGCATAAAACAATTATATATATATTCCATGGAAAAAATCATATTCTTTGTATTAAAAAAGTATTGGAAACAAAATGCATTCCTCAGGTTAATTGTCATTTTTAGACATCTGTCAAAACTTCTCCTTTAACAAGAGAATACAAGATTCAAAAAAAAACTTCAGAAATCATCATAATCAAACACAGTTCAAAATTTATTTTTTATGCTTCCGTCCAAAAGTCTAGGATTTTCCTTGATTGTACTTGGATGTCATCGCGCTTTGTTGTCACTATACAGACCCCATCATCCATGAGCAACCCCTCTTTGGATAATAGATCTGCTTCCTCATTTTGTTCCCTATAAACGTGGAAGTAGTCGATTGAGCCAAAAGTCGTGCCAATCAAAAGCAAGTTTTGTTAACTTTAGCCTAATTTCACAAGCAAGATCACTGAAAGAAACACAATCACAAGATAGACAAAGATTTACCCTGGGATACCCTCATGGGGTAGAAAACCCAGCAAAGCTTTCCTCAATATAGATAATCAACCCAATACAAGATGTAGTCCTCAACAAGAGCTCCTTCTCCTCCTATGCAGACCTCTCTCTCTCCTATGCGCCAATCACAAGTGAGTGAATGAATGAGATAAATGAGGAACACACCTCCTTTATTTATACTCATGTTCTAATTGACTTTTCACCCTTATGGGGCTGACCTCTCCTAAGAGAGTCTAATAACCCCTAAACAGCTAACTCAGGATCGACCTCACATGGGAGACCTAATAACCCTAGTTACCACACTTTCTCGAAGGAATAAACATCTCTGGATATACAATAGGGTCTCCACGGAGGAATGGAACATCTCCGGAATAATAAAGTACAATATAATATTCTTAGAAGTTACAATATCTCAACACCCCCCTTCACAAGAAGGATATTATAACAACATCTGCAGGAGCAAGGAGTCATCAACTACATGATACATGATACATCTATAAATCATTAGAAGCTTTCTTTATACATCATCAGTAACTCAGTCTATTATTGGAACTTCTTTAAATCTTCAATACTGGAACATCTTCAGTATTGAGTCTTCATCTCCTGCAGCATCCAAACAGCTACAGCAATCTGGATCATCCGATCGACAGCATCATCTGGATCATCTCGATCAACAACATCATCTAGACCATCTCGATCAATAGAAACATCTGGATCAACTCGATCAACATCATCATCTCAATCATCTCGATCAACAACATCATCTGGATCATCTTGATACACAGCAACATATGTATCAACTCGATCAACATCATCATCTGGATCATCTCGATTAACAGCATCATCTGGATCATCTCAATCAACAGCAACATCTAGATCAACTCGATCAACATCATCATCTCGATCATCTCGATCAATAGTAGCAACATACTCTGCAATACACATGATCCAATTACAGGATGATCAATCCTACTCACTTTTAGGACATAAGTCCAAGGATGATACAATCCTATCACATACATTTTGAACCAAATGTTCAAGGACGATGCAGTCCTATCACGTACATTTTGAACCAAAGGTTCAGGGACGATGCAGTCCTATCACATACATTTTGAACCAAAGGTTCAGGGATGATGCAGTCCTAACCACAGTGCCAGTCCTTTTTCATACTGGATGTGACCTAGATCAGATCTAGGATTTACCACCACAGAGCCAGTCCTTTTTCATACTGGATGTGACCTAGATCAGATCTAGGATTTACCACCACAGAGCCAATCCTTTTTCATACTGGATGTGACCTAGATCATATCTAGGATTTACCACCACAGAGACAGTCCTTTTTCATATTGCATGTGACCTAGATCAGATCTAGCATTAATCACCATCTTTCTCGAAGATCAGATTCTACGGATCTCTTTTAGGACATGTGTCCAAGGATGATACAATCCACTTGTTAACTCAGACCAAGTCTAAGGACCACTCATTGACCTTATCGAATGAACTCAGACCAAGTCTAAGGACCACTCATTGACCTTATCGTCAGTATCATTGACTTCATCGTCAATATCATCAATACAGGTTTCCACATCATCGATACAGGTATCCACATCATCGACCTTACCGTCGATGCAGGCAATCTCATCATCAATCACCATATCACTCCCCCTTTCGAGGAGGGTCCTTCTGAACTACACCAAGCTTGTCTCGAAAATACTCAAACTTTACTCGAGACAGAGGTTTGGTCAAGATATCAGCAACTTGTTCATCAGTGCTCACATACTCGAGCTTGATAGCTCCTTTCTGCACCATATCTCGTATATAAAAATATCGGATCTCTATGTGCTTTGACTTATCATGGAACACTAGATTCTCTGTCATCTTGATACAACTATGGTTGTCACACAGGATCACAGTGGGGTCCATCTCTAAGTCAAATAATCCTGATAACAGTTTTCGAAGCCATACCGCTTCACAACTAATAGAGCAAGCAACAATATATTACGCTTCAGCTGTGCTTAGAGCCACACTAGACTACTTCCTGCTGAACCACGAGATCATGGCAGATCCCAGACAATAACATCCTCCCGATGTGCCCTTCCTGTCTGATACACTTCCTGACCAATCAACATCTATGTAGCCATATAATCTAAAGTCATGATCTCCAAGATAACATAGACCAAAATCTATCGTACCCTTTAGGTACCTCATCACATGCTTTGCAGTTATCAGGTGAACTCGTCTAGGTTCCACTAGATGCTGACTCAAGGTGTTCACGACAAAGCATATATCTAGTCTGGTATTTGTCAAATATATCAATGACCCAATAATTTGTCTATACAGAGTCATATCCACTAACTCTGATGAGTCATCAGCTAACAGCTTCAAGTTGGAATCCATGGGAGTGGCCATGGCTTTGCATTCCAACATGTCAAATCTCTTCAATATTTCCACAGTATACTTTCCCTGGTTGAGAAAGATTCCTCTTGGGCCTTGCCATAATTCCAGACCTGGGAAGTAGTGCATCAATCCGAGATCTTTCATCTCAAATTCTGAAGAGAGCTTCTTCTTGCACTCGATAATATGTTTCTCATTTCCAGTCAGAAATAGATCATCCACATATAGCTACAATATGATAGGTTCATCATCCATAACTTTGAGATAAAGGTTAGGATCAACTTTACTCTTGGTAAATCCCAAGCTTGTCAAGAAACTGTCAATTCTTCCATACCAAGCTCTGGGAGCTTGCTTCAACCCATACAAAGCCTTCTTCAGTTTGCATACGTGGGTTCTTCTATCTTCAACCTCAAATCCTTGTGGTTGTTCTATGTACACTTCCTCCTCAATCACACCATTCAGGAAGGCTATCTTTACATCCATCTGGTGTAATTCCCTTTTCATCATGGAATGTTGGGTGTGTGAGCTATCTCAAATTAAAAACAACACCTAAGATTAATTATCAACCAGGATCAATAAACTTAGAGTTGAAAGCAAAATATATGCCAAGGTAGAAAAGGTTCTAAGTTTCAGGTTTGTCAGACCTAAAAATGTTTAGTAAGGAACAAGATCGAAAGATCTTTCAAAATGAAAAACCAAGTTAAATATTTAAGAATACATTTAAATCACAGATCAGAATAATACAAGATCATACTTCTCTACCTCTATGGTTAATTAATAAAAAAGATGGAAACAAATACTGGAACACAAATTACTTCTAGAAAAGTAAGAAACTACCAAATTCAACTTCCAAATAACAACTATGGACAGAATCAGAGCTACAGATATTAGATGTTTAATAGGGAGAACTTGTAAATGTACATTAATTTTAGACTAAACCATCTAATTCCACTCTTGTTGATTGCGTACGTCAAATGTAATAGGAACTGGAGTAAATGTATCGTAATGACTTTCAAATGTAATAAGGAAGCTAAATGGAAGTAAATCTAACTTAACTTATACAAACAAATGTAATCTAAAAATCAACAAACTACTACTAACTTTAAACATTATGAACTAATGTCTATCCATATGTGAACAGCGTGAAACTAATGTAAGTAGGAGCAAACAGAAAACTTTAACAAAGATGTTAAAATGAATTATATTAGATTTGAAAGCAAGTAGAAAACTTGATAAAGATATTTTATTATGAATCTATATCTTGCAACATGAACATCTTCATTAAAATAGAAACTAGTCTTAAGATTAACGAACTAAAACAACTCAACGAAATGGAATCATCAACTATAACTTGAAAATAAACTATTTAGGAACAACATTTATACATTCTGAACAGTAACTAAGTAACAAAACTGGTTAAAGAACTGAAGTTTGGAAGAAAGATGAGAAGAGGATAAGGAAGAAGTAAGGAAGGAGGAAACAAAGATGAAAATTGAATTAAAAACTCCAAATAACATAAAACAAGATTAAATTACATCTCAAACTATTAAGGAGGAACAAGAAGAATGATGATTAAGAGGCATAATAAATTAGATTCAGAAAAAAGGCCTAAAATAATACAGAAAACACACAGGTCCGAATGACGATCCGAATGGGGGAAAACGTTTTAAGGTGAGGAAAAAAAGAGTTTTTGGATGATTTAATTACCAGCTGGCTTTATGCAAATGATCCTACAGTGCACAGGAAGCAATAGAGAGATGATTAGAAGCTAAGAAATTATCTATGCAAATCATTACCTAAGAGAAAGAATGATTCTATAAGAAGTAGAAAGAAAGTTGGAAATAGAAGAAGGGAGAAGGTTGGAATAGAAGAAAGAAGAATTAACCTACAGCAAACAGGAAGAAAAACTAACAGAGGAGAAAAGAAAGAAAGGAATGCTAACTATGGAAGAATTTGAAAGCAATATCTAACTATGATGATGGAAGAAGGACTGAAAAACAAACTATAAATTATCAAACTACTTAACTATTGGTCGACCATTCTACTCAGAAGAAGGAAGGTTGTATTGACAGTAGAATATTAACTACAGAGAAATGAAGATAATACACACAGGAAAATGAATTAAATTACACACACAAGAAATAAACTAGTTAATTGCAAGAAAAGAAATGCAGAAAATGTAAATAAAACCTCCAGTTGATGAGGGGCCCTTCCCAGCAATCGGAGGCTGAACTAGCTCAACTTAAACGACTACCAGCAGAACATCAACAAGCTGTTGCTTCCATTAACTTGAGAAAAATTACAAAGTCTGTCTTCAAACTATCTACGACTGCAAATGCTTGGACTAAGACTGGAAAACCATCGTAAATTTAAAAGCTTAAAAGACTAACTCGTCTCAATCACAGAGGCGACTATTTATAAGTTACAATGGTGAGAGGGTCGACAGAGTTGACCTCTCTAATAATAGGAATGTTTAATGTATGTAACTGCTGATTAAATGATACATAATAGTGCAGGGGGCATCTACCCATCTCCTCGGCGTCAATCCTTTCCAATTCGAACAGCTGAGCATTCGTTTCCTCAAAACGTGAGCAGAAGCATATGTTGGAGCGTCGACGTGGGCATAGGAGTTACGTTGGCATACTGAGCATGGGCGTGGGAGTTATGTCGGCCAACTGAGTGTGAACAGGCCAAATCCTTCCAAAACAACGACGTGCAAGAGCTGAGCAGACATGCGTGATTCCGGCCTGAATGAACAGACGAACCGAAGGTTAACGTGTTCACGTGGACATGATATGTGTTGTCAGGCTTGGCGAGCATAAGGATGAATCTTCTAGAACAATGGTTCATTAACCATCAGTGCCACATGGCAAACAAAACCCACGTGTCCTCCTCTTCATTCAACGATCTGAGATGCGTCAACCATGGATTTTGCAGGCTGAACAGAGGGCTGAACGACGAGCTGAAAGCATTTTAGGCTGAGCACGTAGCGCATGGGCTATATGATGGGTCATTTACAAATCGTAGCCTGTCAATTAAAACCATAAGTATTAATTATGCCCCAAAACATCATTTAAATCATAAATAAACCATAATATACGAAATATAACAAGATTTGCATGGTAAGTGAATTTATGCATACCTGGACTGTTTGATGAGCTTAATGGCTAAGAAAACAACTTACTATAGCAAAAACGATAGAAATAACGCCACTTTGAGTAAATTAAATGATCAAAAAAGGTGACAATATTGGACACCAACAATCCCCCAAACCGGATTCATGCCAGGTCCCACTGAGCAAAACAAAAATTAATTAGGAAAAAAGCCGAGTTGCGGTAGCAGCGGTCTTCAACTCGAATGATGGAGATGCTTGCTTGGCCTGGAGCTTCTTGAAACAACCCATTAAGGAATTATATTTTACTCTAAGGATGGCATTGGATGTTATTTTGGTGTTAACCGAGCATTCAGTGCTTTTCAACTGTGTACGCAACATCTTATTCTCTTCAAGGAGCTCGGAGATTGTCTCCACATAGCTTTGACTTTGTTTTGTTAATTGTGCTATCTCTTGGGTTAACTGATCCCACTTTTGCTAACTCAAAATAGGTTGTTCTATACCATGCTCCAAGTCTATTTGAGGACTCTTCTCTTTTGGAGATGTCTCAACATTAATAGTTTGTTCTTCAGAGCTTTTGTCTTTGTTACATGTAGGAGGGCTTCTAGTAGCATATGCTTCACTCATCTGAATGGATGCATTAGTTAGTGTGAGGAGGGATGACTCAAAGGTATGATCGTCCAACTGAATATTTGAGCATGAGGGTTGACTGATAGTCTGAATGTCAGGCTGATCACTGGACTGGTCATGATTTGTCTCTCTAGGTTCAGTAGGAGAATGTATTGAATGGACAGAGTGCATATCATCTAAGGAACTCTCATCAAATCGTATACGTTTGGCGTTTGGTTCTTCTTGGGCGTGAAGGTGTTCTTGAGAAGGGGAAGATTTGACAGTAGATAAATGAGGGTTTAATATCTCAAAAACAAAATGGTCCCAAGTCTGACCTCTCTCCTCTAGTTGATGAATGATTAAAAGCTTAATGAGACAATGGTGATATAAGCTACCAAAAGGGTTAATGATATTCTTTCTAACTTGACTCGACATCTTTTCCAAGCTCTTTAGAAAGTAGAATGGGAAATTTAAGGTCTGTTTATTGACAAAATGAGCTAACAGTCTAATATGTAAAGCTTTAAAAATAGTGAACTTACCCTCGCAGGTGACTAAGTGAATGATAATGGTCAACAGATCCAAGTACTCTGGCTTGATCCATTCTCTATGAAAACCTTTGTTGCTAGTAATGTGTTGAAAATCGGGCTTGAGAGCGAACTGGTGAGCTTCTTGTGGAAGAAACAAATGCTTGTGCCATCGGGCACCATCTCTAGGGAGCTTCGTAGCTAACGCTACTGACTCTTCTGTCACGGAGAAAACAAGATGGCCAACCTTGGCCGTTTTGCCATCGAAACCTTTGGCAAACAGCAACGAAATTTCATGATCGTGACCATCAAGGCGGTGGAGAAATGGATTCCAACCTACTTGAGAGAATAACTCATGGCATCTTTTAAACTCAAGAATATGAAGAAGATCTTAGTGGCTACCTGGCTCGCAACGGTTAGGCATTGCTGATAGAGGACGGGGGAAACAACAGATAAATGCAGGGGATATAAGAAATTTGCAGAGGACGCAGCTCACAAAGAGAGAAATGAAGGGTGACAGAGTGAAGCATAAGTTTACGCAGCCATTAGTTAAATTGAGGTCTGTTTGGATGGTTGGATGGTCATAAGTGAAGCGTGTTTTGAAAGATTACGCTTGTACTTTGAAGATCTTTTGTTAAGTGCCAGTATTGAAGTGCGTGAATCCGGTAGATGCGTGTTTGATATAGCATATTCAACCATGTCCAAAGCCAAGCTTTGGACAGGTTGAATGAAATTCACATAATGGGATATTCCACATGTGGAAGATCACAAGGATCTGATCCATATGCTGGCAATCTATACGACAGGTAAGGCCATAGTGGTCATACAATGATTCATAATGACACAAGATTCGTTCATTTAACAAGATAAGATGAATAAGGAAATAAAACCAAGTGCGAGATCTGACGTTTGATTGATCCCTATCATCATTGGTTAGTCAGAATTTTCAAAAATATCTAGCATGTTATTTGAAATATATAAGCTAAAATTTCTTCAGCACTTTGATTCAAAACATTGCTTATTTGTTGCATTCGTCACTTCATTTGGATCGGCATTCGATCCGTCATTCAACCTTTCATACAGACTTTTATTGCTGAAGTCAACTGGAACTGATTTTTGCAAGGAATTTTTAAGGTTGTTAGTGCACAAAAAATGCTGTAAATTTTGCTTTCTGAAACTTTTAAGTCATGTCCCCTTTTTGTTTGTCTTTAATTAAAACAATTCGCCTTCTGCTTTTGCATGATCCTGCAAACATCTATCACTTTCAAAGATAAATAAACTTTTTCTTTAATAAAAATTTAAAAAAATAGTTTAAAACAGTTCTAATCCTCCCCCAAACCAAAGATATGGCTTGTCCTCAAGCCAAAAAAAAGAGCATTAAATATTCAATTATTTTATCAATAGTTGAAAAAAATGTTATAATATTTTTCTCAAGAAAATGAAATATTAACTAAACATGTAGATGATTCAGATATGTACATTTATCATAAAGAATAGAACAGTGCTTAAAAGAACCATATGAAGAATAATAATATAATTTGATATGAAAGATGCCACAAGAAAACTAGCCATCCATGACTCATTTTAAAGATTTCTTGTCATCCCAAGATATAGATAAGGTGTACCGTAAAGATTGTGAGATTTTCATAATTATGGCTCCCATTTCTAGGATAATAACATCCTAGATATTGTTTGAATTGGATGACAAGGTCCAAGTGCAACTTACAGTTATTCTCTAATGATAGTATAGATGATTGGCCAAAACATGTATTTGTATACTTAGGTTTCTTATATATGAATCATGTGCATAGTAATGCATTAACCGATCTCTTTTAGCCAATATTGACCCGCTGCCAACAGGCCTGTTCAGTACCCTGGCGGGTTTATCTTGGTACCATGCAAGCATAGTCCCGCTGTCAGCGAGCCTGTTCAGTACCCCGACGGGTTTACTTGCATTTACCTAACTTCCTTGTTTAAGATTTTACTTAGCATGGACCCGTTGCCAACAGGCCTGTTCAGTACCCTGGCGGGTTTGCTTCGTATAATGATGTATATGTATATATATATATATATATATATATATATATATGTAAGGAAGTCGGTTGGTACTAAAGTTTGCTAAGCCTTCTAAACACATAATTCGAAATATTAGAACAAACCTTTATGAGCAACTTTTACTTATAATAGCCAAAGTTAAAGATCATGTCAAAAGATAATAACCTAAAGCTGTTCTTTGATCTATATCTATCTTTTTCATAAAAATTTAGTAATGTTCCCCACAAGAATAAAAATAACATTCACTTCTAAGTTACCTTTAAAAGATGCTTTAAGAGACAAGTTTTGATAATGAGTCTAGGATAAGCCAATGATCCATAGATGTAAGATAGTATTTTTTTTTTTGAGATCATAGCAATTAAGATAGGCTTTTTAAGCAACGGTTCTAAACGATAATAAAAAATGTGCATGCCTGAATCAAATACCATATTCAAAATCATAAATGGAATGGTTGCAAAATAATATAAAGAACACTTTATCTTTTGCTAAAAATGTCAATTTCAACAATAATTGAAAAAAAGAAGGGATTGGGATAAAAAAAAATTATTTTAAGTGCTTCCCTTTCAATAATATTGCATGAGCGGATAAGGTCTTTGTAATTAAGCTGCAAAACCGTTGTTAGATGATTTTGATTTATTCAAAACAAAACATATGTACAAAAAAAGTCATAAGAAATCTAAAAAGGGGGAAAAGTTTTCTTGTTTTTTAATGGCAAAAATTTCAAGAACTGATCATACAAATGAATTCCCTGTATAGATACAATCAGCTTGTCAGAAATAACTCTTCTTCATTATTATAATTAAAACAAAAACTCAATATATTTACATATGTACAAATAAAGACAATCCTTTAGAATTTCAAGGACTAGGAGGAGGAGGAATGATTTCCCCTTCTACCAGTTCCATCTCCTGCTGTTGTAAGGCATTCTGTACAAAGTCTTGTTTAGATATAAGTTGGGGATAAAGTCTAAGTCTATGGCCATTTACAACAAAGGAAGTTTGAGAATCATCAATTGTTTTAATTTTAACGGATCCATTATCGAAAGCTGTAGCAATTTCATAAGGACCCATCCAGCGAGTAGTCAATTTACCTTTAAAATTTTTGTATCTCGAATCGAAAAGTAATGCCCAGTCTCCTGTTTTAAATTGTTTTTGTTTAATGTATTTGTCATGCCATTTTTTACGTTGATTATGTATTAAGATTGTTCGTTGGATAGCATCATGTCTAATCTCGTCTAATTCATTTATTTGTAGGATTCGTTGTTTCTGTGCCTCTTCTAAATTCATTCCTAACTAAGAAGCCATACGAAATGTCTTAACCTAAAATTCAATGGGTAGGAGAACCTATTTTCCATAAATAAGTTCATAAGGTGTGTGGCCAGTGGTGTTTCTCCAAGTTATTCTAAAAGCCCACAACGCTTCTAGGAGCCTATCTGCCCAGTCCTTGTGGTGTAACTGAATGGTCTTGGTCATGATAGCTTCTACTACTTTGTTTGTGCTTTCCACTTGACCATTTTCCTGAGGATGATATGGTGAAGATTTGCAATATCTAATGCCATATTTATTAGTAAGTTCTTTCATTAACTTGTAAGTGAATTGAGATCCTTGATCGGTTACAATTTCCCTAGGTACACCAAATCGGGTAAATATTTCTTCATACATAAACTCTACCACTGATTTCTCCGTGGCTCGGAATAAAGCTTTGGCTTCTACCCACTTGGTGACATAATCTGTACATACTAGAATGTACTTTTTCTTACGAGACATAGGGGAAATTGGTCCAACAAAATCGAGAGCCCATTTTTCAAAAGGCTTGATCATAACTTGAGGTTGCAAAGGCATCTCATCGGATGGCGTTGGTCTACCCATTCTTTGGCAACTATCGCATCCTTTGACATATTTGGCAGCATCCTTGAAGATGCTTGGCCAATAATATCCAAAATGTAAAACCTTATATGTTGTTCTTTTATCAAAAAAGTGTCCACCCAAGGTCCACCATGACATGCATGAAGAATCTCTGCCATCTCATCCTCTCGTACACATCTTCTAATAATAAGGTCAGGACTGGTACAAAAGAGATCATTATCCACCCAGGAATAGTTAGAGATTTGAACTATGATTCTACGGTTTTCGGGTGGAGAGAGATGGTTTGGTAGCTTTCCAGTTGCCAAATAATTGGCTATGTCTGTGAACCATGGGGTTCGAACAGATACAGCGAATAAATGTTCATCTGGGAAGCTATCATCAACAGGACTGTCATCATTGTCAATTTGAATACGAGAGAGAAAGTCTGCTACTACATTCTCTCAACCAGGACGGTCAACAATGGTGATATTAAACTCTTGTAACAGAAGAAGCCACCGAGTCACTCTGCCATTGGTAACTGGTTTATTCATCAAAAATCTGATAGCAGAATGATCGGTATGTATGAAAATTTCATATCCTGTGATATAATGACGGAACTTATTGATGGAATAGACTACTGCGAGGAACTCTTTTTCGGTAACAGTGTATTTTGATTCTGCAGGAGTCAAGTTTTTACTAGCGAAATAAATGGCATAAGATAACTTTTCCTCTTTTTGACCTAAGACTGCCCCTATAGCTATGTCAGATGCATCAATAGAGATATGAAAAGGAAGGGACCAGTTAGGGCCCCTAAGTATTGGTGCTACTGATAACTTTGCTTTTAAAGTTTCGAAAGCTTATTGACAAGGTTCAGTCCATTGAAATTCTGTGTCCTTCATGAGTAGTTTCAACATGGGTGCGGCTATCTTAGGATAGTGAAATTTTCTATAAAACGCCTATAATAACCTCCGTGGCCAAGAAATCTTCTAACTTCCTTCGGAGTCCTTGGAGGAGGAAGATTGACAATTATCTCTATCTTGGCAGGATCCACCTTGATACCTTGAAGAGAGACATGATGTCCTAGAACTATTCCCTCAGTTAATAACATCTTGCATTTTTCATGACTAAGGGCTAAGTTTGTGTCTTGACATCGAATAAGAACTGTCTCAAGGTTGTCGAGAGCTTCTTGGAAGATATTACCATAGACTGTGAAATCGTCCATGTAGGCCTCTACACAATCATGTATAAGGTCAGCAAAGATACCTAGAACTGCACGTTGGAAAGTAGCAGGTGCATTACAAAGGCCAAATGGTAACACTCGATAAGCATAAGTCCCCCAAGAGCAAGTAAAGGTAGTCTTGTCTTGGTCCTCAAGTGCTATTAATATCTGATTGTATCCACTATACCCATCTAGAAAATAAAAGTATTGTTTCCCCTATAAGGTATCTAACACCTGATCTATAAAAGGTAGAGGGAAATAGTCTTTAAGAGTGGCCTTGTTCAATTCTCGAAAATCAACACAGATACGCCACTTCCCTGTGACTTTCTTTGGAACTACTACCAGAGGGGACACCTACTTACTATTGGAAATTGGGTAAATGAATCCAGCGTTAAGAAGTTTTTGCAGTTCTTCTTTTACTATATCTTTGAGAGTTGGGTACATTCTCCTCTGGGGTTGTCTGACGGGAGGTATATTTGTGTCTGTGTAAATGTGGTGAATACAAGTGTCTGGGTGTATACCCTTCATATCAGTGTATTCCCAAGCGAAAGCTCCAGTTTGACTTTTGAGAACTTTTAACATTTACTTTTGTTGACTCTCATCTAAACCTGCATTTATATGTAGAATTTTTTCGGAACTAACCTCACATGGTACGGTATAAGATCCTAGTTGTTCTTCAATTGAAAAGACACAAGGTGTACTTGTAAATGTTGAGAGACTCGTGTTTTCTTGAAATTTGTCTCCAAAAATCTGGTCAAGTTGGGAAAAAGACTGAGGAAAGTCTATACATGTGGTGGAAGAAATAAATTGATTCAACATGTTTTCAATACTTTGTTCTTGAAGTGACCAGGAAATATCACTAACAAGGGAAAGTTCTTCCAGGTTTTCTTCTCCAAAAGGACAATCTAACCAAAATAAGCTCTCAACTATGGGCTGTGCGGGTGGGTATAAATCTAATCTTCTTGTAGATAACCCATCAGAGATGACCATCTCTCCATCCTATGAATGCATTAGCGGTAGCCAACCAAGGTCTTCCTAAGATGATAGGATTCCCTCTAGATGGGTCTTTTGATTGAATAACCATGAAGTCCACGGGATATTCCCATGAGGCTACTGACACCATAATATCGTCTAACATCCCAGTGGGTTGTACCATAGTACGATCTGCTAGTTTTAACATTGTTGGGGTAGGGAAGAGGAATGGTCCTAATTGGAGAGCTTCTAAAACTGTAGTAGTCATTAGATTAATAGCAACCCCTAGATCAATGAGTGTGTTTCCTATAGTAGTGTTGTTAATGAGAATGGTTACTACAGGATTCCTTGGATTTGTATACATCGGAATTCTAGGCTGTTCTGCTATACAACCTGAGATTTCACCTATGACATGTATTGTTGGAGGGTCTTTTTGTTTCTTACCTGGTCTCTTAATGCAGAGTTCTTTTATCACTTTACCAAAGATTGGTATATCTTTAATGGCTTGTAATAAAGGAATCTTAATACAAATATTTTTCAATTCATTAATGATGTTATATTCTGGGTAAGTTATAGGTTTTTCTATTATTAGACGCTCCGGATATGGAGGTGATTTATTTCCCGATATTACTTCTTTATGAGGAAGGTTATGTGTTGAAGATTTAGGAATGACCACATTTTCAAGAATGGCATCATTTAAAATTTCATTAGGTTCATTTTCTTCTTCATTTTCTTCTTGAATAACAACTGATGACTTAGGATGATCTTGCAAAACTCTTCCAGACCGCAATTGAACTTCATGTATTGGTGCGGACGAAATAGAATATGATGGAAGAGGTAATAACCCAATGTTATTAAGAGTTTGGGTTGGTTTGTTGTTAGGATTTGGTATCGGTTGTGCGGGTAATATTGTGGGTCTTGGCGAGTTCATATTCTGGAAATGAGGAGATTGATTTGGGATAGGGGGTAGTGAAGGAGGTGCATATCCAGGTAAAAATTGTTGAACATTAGGTGGGTAAGGATAGTCAGGCATAGGAGGAGATGGTTGGGAAAAAGATTGTCCTCTCCATCCATGAGGCCATTGCTATTGTTGAGCATTTTGAGGAGGGTACTGCGGTGGCCAATTCTGCCAACCTGAAGTCTTCCATTGTTGTGGAGGTTGATAAGGATGGTAGTAAGGTGGAAATTGGAATGATGGATCCTGACTTGGAGGTTGATCCCTAGGCTGCCAAGGCCTCCTAGATGTTTCACCAAAAATTCCACTCTTGTATACAGCTTGCAACCCAGGCAACGATGGACAATTATCAGTGGGATGCTCTTCTGTACATAGGTGACAAACTGAAACATTGTTTAATGGACATTCTCTTTGAGGATGTTTAGTTCTACACCTAGGGTAGAAAATACTCATTGCCGCACGCTCTTCATCCTATCTCTTTTTAGCTTGTAGTGCATCTAGCTGGGAACCCATAGCTCCTAAAATATCTGTTTTGAAGTTTTCTAACAAGTTCCCTATCTCTACCCTTGTAACTCCACCAGGACCGGATGTGTTTCCTTTTGGATTTCTAACATAAGGTTCTCAAAAGTGTCTTCCACCTTTCCCAATGCTCCTAGAGTAATTCCTACATAGTTCACAAATCTCTGCAAAAGATTTATGAGAAATATCTCCTGCTGCCATGAGATTAAGGTTATCCAAGAATTCTTCTAAGATTCCTTTAAGGAAGAGTGTTCTTACTGCATCTTCCCGAAGATCACTATATTTAAATTTGTGTAGCACATAGTTAAATCTTTCGAGATATTCCTCCAGGTTCTTGTCTTCAAGCTGTTGAATTTTAAAAATATCACTGTGAGAGTCCTTTGGTCTATAGTAATCCTAATATTTCTGAAGAAATGCATTCTTCATGTCTTTCCAAGATTTAATACTAGATTCTCCCAATCCCATGAACCATCGAAGAGAAGAATCTTTTAATGTGGCGGGAAAAAGCTTTAGTTTTTGGCCATCTTGTAGGTAATTGTAACTTCTACACAAAATGTCAAACTCAAATAAGAATGTGTCCGGATCCTCACTGCTTTTTCCATAGAAAGTTGGTAGTGAGGAAGGAGGGATATTTTTCATAGTAACATCTTGTGCAATGTCTAAGATGGGAAACCCAAAGGTACTTTCAGTACTAACTTCTCCATCTTCTTCATCTTGTCGGACACGATCTTCATGTTCATCCTCCATAAAGATTCTATTACCAAAGAGAGAAAATCTAGGTGGTTCCTTTCTTGGTGAATATGGAATATCCCAACGTTCTTTTTTAGGAAGGGTATTCTTCTTTTTAGGAGGAGAATGATCAGCTACGTGGGAATCGGGTCTAGGAGGTTCTACTATTGTTGTGTCAATCCGTGAGATAACGATGTTTGTAGAGCTCCCAAAAAGAGCATCTACTTGTGCAGGATTGACAAAATCTACCGAATATGGACCACCCACTATTGAAAAAGTAGTGTCTTTGGACTTTTGGACTAATGGAGGGTTAAGAAGTTTCGAAATTTTACCCTTCAAAGTTTCCTCTTGTCTAAGTTCAGTCTCAATACGAGCTTGAGGTTCTTCTAGTGGAATTTCTTTATGAACAGACTGTTCTGATGTCCCTATGATTTCCTTTAAAAGGTTTCTAGAGAAGGTTTCTTTAGCCTTCCAAGTAGGAATATCCCCTTTAGGTGTCTTCCGATACCTTTTTGTTGAGTTAGTAGTTGGGGTGGCTCGTCCCCCATATAGGTTAGTAGGAATTTGAGTCTTAATAAATCTACCTTGTGAATCTCTAGACCTATTTATGAAAACAAATTATAACTGAAAGAAACTTTGACTGCATAACTACTACTGATGAGTTTTGGGGATGCATGTTATAACAGATGCGCAGGTTCTTACCTCTCATCTTACAACTCACCCGCCACCAGCCTAATCTAAGTTACCACTAAGTCTTGGAAGAGAAATTCTACCTATCTTTAACTAAATTCTACCTATTTCAACTCCCCGACAACGGCGCCGAAATGTTGGGTGTGTGAGCTATCTCAAATTAAAAACAACACCTAAGATTAATTATCAACCAGGATCAGTAAAATTAGAGTTGAAAGCAAAATATATGCCAAGGTAGAAAAGGTTCTAAGTTTCAGGTTTGTCAAACCTAAAAATGTTTAGTAAGAAAAAAGATCAAAAGATCTTTCAAAATGAAAAACCGAGTTAAATATTTAAGAATACATTTAAATCACAAATCAAAATAGTACTAGCTCATACTACTCTACCTCTATGGTTAATTAATAAAAAAGATGGAAACAAATACTGGAACACAAATTACTTCTAGAAAAGTAAGAAACTACCAAATTCAACTTCCAGATAACAACTATGGACAGAATTAGAGCTACGGATATTAGATGTTTAATAGGGAGAACTTGTAAATGTACATTAATTTTAGACTAAACCATCTAATTCCACTCTTCTTGATTACGTACATCAAATGTAATAGGAACTGGAGTAAATGTATCGTAATGACTTTCAAATGTAATAAGGAAGCTAAATGGAAGTAAATCTAACTTAACTTTTACAAACAAATGTAAACTAAAAATCAACAAACTACTACTAACTTTAAACATTATGAACTACTGTCTATCCATATGTGAACAACATGAAACTAATGTAAGTAGGAGCAAACATAAAACTTTAATAAAGATGTTAAACTGAATTATATTAGATTTGGAAGCAAGTAGAAAACTTGATAAAGATATTTTATTATGAATCCAGATCTTGCAACATGAACATCTTCATTAAAATAGAAATTAGTCTTAAGATTAACAAACTTAAACAACTCAACGAAATGGAATCATCAACTATAACTTGAAAATAAACTATTTAGGAACAACATTTATACATTCTAAACAGTAACTAAGTTACAAAACTGGTTAAAGAACTGAAGTTTGGAAGAAAGATGAGAAGAGGATAAGGAAGAAGTAAGGAAGGAGGAAACAATGATGAAAATTGACTTAAAAACTCCAAATAACATAAAACAAGATTAAATTACATCTCAAACTGTTAAGGAGGAATAAGAAAAATGATGATTAAGAGGCAGAAGAAATTAGATTCGGAAAAAGACCCAAAATAATACAAAAAACACACAGGTCCGAACGCCGGTCTGAAAGGCAGTCCGAATGACGATCCGAGTGGAGGAAAACATTTTAAGGTGAGGAAAAGAAGAGTTTTTGGATGATTTAATTACCAGTTGGATTTATGCAAATGATCCTACAGTGCACAGGAAGCAATAGAGAGATGATTAGAGGCTAAGAAATTATCTTTGCAAATCATTGCCTAAGAGAAAGAATGATTCTATAAGAAGTAGGAAGAAAGTTGGAAATAGAAGAAGGGAGAAGGTTGGAATAGAAGAAAGAAGAATTAACCTATAGCAAACAGGAAGAAAAACTAACAGAGGAGAAAAGAAAGAAAGGAATGCTAACTATGGAAGAATTTGGAAGCAATATCTAACTATGATGATGGAAGAAGGACTAAAAAACAAACTATAAATTATCAAACTACTGAACTATTGATCAACCATTCTACTCAGAAGAAGGAAGGTTGTATTGACATCAAAATATTAACTACAGAGAAATGAAGATAATACACACAGGAAAACGAATTAAATTACACACACAGGAAATAAACTATTTAATTGCAAGAAAAGAAATGCAGAAAATGTAAATAAAACCTCCAGTTGATGAGGGGCCCTTCCCAGAAATCGGAGGGTGAACTAGCTCAACTTAAACGACTACCAGCAGAACATCAACAAGCTGTTGCTTCCATTAACTTGAGAAAAATTACAGAGTCTATCTTCAAACTATCTATGACTGCAAATGCTTGGACTAAGACTAGAAAACTATCGTAAATTCAAAAGCTTAAAAGACTAACTCGTCTCAATCACAGAGGCAACTATTTATAAGTTACAATGGTGAGAGGGTCGACAGAGTCGACCTATCTAATAATAGGAATGTTTAATGTCTGTAACTGCTGATTAAATGATACATAACAGTACAGGGGGCATCTACCCATCTCCTCGGCGTCAATCCTTTCCAATTCGAACAGCTGAGCATTCATTTCCTCAAAACGTGAGCAGAAGCATATGCTGGAGTGTCGATGTGGGAACAAGATTTATGTTGGCATACTGAGCGTGGGCGTGGGAGTTATGTCAACCAACTGAGTGTGAACAGGCCGACTCCTTCCAGAACAACGATCTGCAAGAGTTGTGCAGACGTGCGTGATTCCGGGTTGAATGCGTAGATGAACCGGAGGTTAACGTGTTCACGTGGACATGATATGTGCTGTCAGGCTTGGTGAGCATAAGGACGAATCTTCTAGAACAATGGTTCATTAACCATCAGCGCCACATGGCAAACAGAACCCACGTGTCCTCCTCTTCATTCAACGGTCTGAGATGCGTCAACCATGGATTTCGTGGGCTGAATGGAGGGTTGAACGATGAGCTGAAAGAGTTTTAGGCTGAGCACGTAGTGCATGGGTTGTATGATGGGTCATTTACAAATTGTAGCCTGTCAATTAAAACCATAAGTATTCATTATGCCCAAAAACATCATTTAAATCATAAATAAACTATAATATACGAAATATAACAAGATTTGCATGGTAAGTGAATTTATGCATACCTGGACTGTTTGATGAGCTGAATGGCTAAGAAAACAACTTACTATAGCAAAAACGATAGAAATAACGCCACTTCGAGTAAATTAAATGATAAAAAATGGTGACAATATTGGACACCAACAATGGAAGTGCCATGATGGTTCTAATGGAAGTGTACCTTGCAACTGGTGCAAATGTTTCTTCATAGTCAATTCCCTCTTTTTGAGAGAGTCCTCTGGCCACAAACATTGCCTTATACTTTTCAATGCTACCATCCGCAGCATGATTTATCTTGTATATCCATTTGGAGGATACCACACTCTTGTCCTTTGGCTTGGGAACTATATCCCAAACATCATTCTTCATTATTGATTGGTATTCCTCCGTCATTGCCTCCACCCACTCTTTCTTATGAGATGCTTCTACATCACTAGTGGGTTCTTGATCTACAAGATCACACATCAAGGCCATATAGTTGGAGAATGTATTTGGTTTCTTGCTCGCTCTAGTGGAGCCTTCAGGAGCTCCATACTTTTCTGCTCCTATTATAATGTCTCTTGCCCATGTTGGCTTTCTCTTCTTTGATATGTTCATGACAGGGGGTTCTTGTGGTTCCATCATGTCATGGTCTTCAGGTGTTGTCTCTTCAGGGGTGGGTGCAACTTCTGAAATTCTGGAAGGTGCATCTTCCTCATATACTTCTTCATACTGGCACTTCCTAGATCTCTTAAGAGCTGCCTCTTCATCAAATGTCACATCCCTACTTATTTCCATATGATGGAATCCTGGGATGTATATTATGAATGCTTTGGATGCTTCACAATATCCAACAAATATTCCTTTCTTAGCAGAGGGATCTAGCTTGGTCCTCTTTTCTTTTGGAATGTGAATGTATACTGGGCATCCAAATATCTTGAGGTGACTTACCTCGGGATTCTTCCCTGTGAACACTTCTTCTGGGGTCTTGAAATCAAGAGCAGTATGAAATAGTCTATTCTGCACATAGATTGTTGTCCTGGCTGCTTCAGCCCATATATACATAGGTAGGTCTTGATCACGTATCATTGTTTTACTGCTTCCATAATGGTTCTATTCTTTCTCTCCGCAACACCATTTTGTTGGGAATTGTAGGGAGTGATAAGCTCAAGATTCCAGATTCTTTACAGAAGACTTCAAAATCCTTAAATCTAATTAGTAATTTATTATTGTAATTGTAATTGTAATTTGTAGCTGTGAAATTGTAATAACGGTTGTAAATTGCAATTATAGCTAAGATTGTAACTTGCAATTATGATTAAGATTGTGCATAATTTGTAATTATAATTATAACTAATATAAAATACATCAACATAAATAAGAAAATAACATTGCATCACGCGCATGAATCATACTCATCGACATAAACAAAATACATCATACACATGAAGATAAATATCATAAAATAATTTGACATCCCATTGAGTTCATAAAAATAATGTCCATATATACATAGCAATGAAAAATATTACAATGTGATCATCAAATCAATGGCCACCACCACCATCACCTAACATCGTGTAATGTACCATCATCATCATCATCATAACCACCTACTAAACATAAAAAAATATCTAACATAACAATCACACACATATGACAAACATCATCTAACACACAAATCTAATAATAACATCTAACAAAACGCAAGTTGCATTATCCAACATAATCATCATGCACACATTTAACAAACACCGTCTAACATACACATCACCATCAACATATAAATAAATATCAACATCAACATGAAAAATGTAGTGTGTGTGTGTGTGTGTGTGTATCAAAGTCATGATATATGCCAAATATGCATCTCCAGACCAATAACTGCTATAGGATATCTTGTCCACCTCTGGACTTAGAGGCATCACTACCTCTACCAACAAAGCCAAAAGCATCGACACCTCCACCTCATGATACATGCCAAATATGCATCTCCAGACCAATAATTGCTATAGTATATCTTGTCCACCTCTGGAACTAGAGGCATCACTGCCTCTTCCAACAGAGCCAAAGACATCGACACTTCCACCAACAGAACCAGAGGCATCGCTACCTTTTTCAAGAAATAAAACAACATGGAGAGTAGCATAGTTGATATCTCCTTGATGATGTAACTCACCCGCTGCTACAACCATTGTATCTAGATCCTGGGAGATGAGTGGAGTAGGAGATGATGGAAGGTCGATTCAGTGAGGAGGAGAGACTGGTCGTCGACTTGTGGATGATGAGTTAGATATGGTGGTCGTTTGGTTGGGTTTGGAGGAGTAGATATTGGTTGGTGGTCATGGTGAGGAGAAGGAGGAAGAGGTGGATCATGAGATTTCAATGATCCCTCATCATGGTGAGGAGGAGGAGGAGGTGGTGGAGGAGGACGAGGATCACTACCCTCGTCAGATGTAGGATTGTCCTCCGACCTCCAAGCATCTAGAAGGATGGATGCACTGACGACATACTACATCAAAAACCTCATATCATGAATAATTGTCCTCCATAACTCTACAAGCTCGGGGTCTCGCATGATCTCATGTGCCCGTACAGCCTGGATCCCTCATCGAGCCAACAATGCAAACAACATGTCTGCCACATCCTGTTGAAACCTATCATCTAGCCTACATCGTAGGCCAAGTCTAAGCAACATAGGCACCTCAGGCTCATACATATCCTCATTAGCCTAAACGGGTGAAGGCCCATCCCCTTCGAAAGTGTCAATGTCTACAAAATATATAGTACACAATAATAATTAGACAATTTCATTAAATAATTTAATAAAAAATTTTAAAGGAATGTTATAATATATTTCATTTGCATTGAGCAAGACAATAAAATGCAACTATATTAATTTAAACATAATGCTAATATTACCTCTATCATCTGGTGGCTCAGCCTAGGTGAAAAATATGTTCTCTCCAGTCCAACCTCACGTACAAATATGGCATAAGGTCCAATGTATGGTCCTCCTCATCGGCTAGCTTCTCCAGCACCTCTGATGTGATCCTAATTTGGAACTAGGGCTGCCCCCTCTTGGGCATCATTTGTCCCCACATGTGCATATGCACCTCGGTCATTGGCTTAGGAGGGCGGCAATCAAATGATGGCCTCATGGCCAGAAACTTCTCAAAAATAAACAAAAAAACTCTAAACCAAAAGGAAATTTGACCCTCCCATCAATCTATGCACGACATCGATCCAAAGTAAAACAAAACTGTCGCAAAAAATGGCGAACCACCTAATGCATTTAGGTCTCCACATTAAAGAATCTACATAAAATAAAAGAGGGAAACTAATGCGTTGCCCATCAGTGGTGAGGTGCGCGATGGTCGTCACCGATAGTGAGAGGCACTTAACCTCCTTTGCACCAAAGTAGAAATCCGTAGTTGTCCATCGTGCACCTGAAAATCAACAGGATCAATGACGTGGTTAATGATATATTTATGAAAGTAAGCGAGTTGAATCTATGTTGCAACACCAACCGGCACATTAGGGAACCGGGGAAAATCCTCCCCTCTCTTGGATATACTAGTGATTAAGTAAATGTCCTCCTTAGTGGGATGGAACCACTAATCGAGACCAATGCGAAATGAATGTCTACAATGATCCCAATGACGAATCAACTGCGCGAACAAAGCTAAGTTCCCCTTGAGGGATGTTGCTAACACCCAAAAAGTGCTCACTAGCTCATTTCCCTATTCACATGACCCATTTGTCCACTTTTTCAACATTTGAGCCTCTGAAGCCAACAAAAGGTCACCAAAAGGCCTTAACACACCCCTTTTTTCACTCAAAATGAGTATTTTTCCTAAAAAAGCATAAAAAAAACCCTAAAAAATGGTCCAAAATTCCCAAAAATATTAAAAAGGGAATAAAAATAATAAAAATATTCAAAAAAGGAAAAAGGAGGGAAAAGGTTCCTAAACCATGTTGGTCAATACCATTGGTTTCCACAAAACCACAATGATATTCCCTACCACCAAAACCTATAAAAAGGTGGTAGGGGCTTCTCATTTCACATCATCCATATTCCTATCCTCATGCTGCCAAAATCTCCCTTGAGTTTTGGCCATTGTAGCAACCTTGGAGAAAGGACCCATTGGAGTTTGGAGCTGCTCACCCTTGGAGCTTCTCAACTATCTTCATCAATCGAAGGTATTCTTATTGCAAGCACTTGCTTGCCCCCATTTTCAATACAAAAATTATTTTTTATATTTCTTGTTCTTGTTTTTTAATTCAAAAATGCACATGCTAGTTTAGTTTAGTTTAGATTTAGTTTATTGTTTTTGTTTAATATTGAGACTGCTACTACTAGTTAGCAGGTGCCCATAGCACTAAGCTTGGTTGCAAAACCAAGCCAACAGTTTTTGGCGACTCCGCTGCTTTTGAATCTTTAGATCTCACTTTTGCTTTAGATCTTAGTTTTTGATAGTATTAGGTAGTTTAATTCATAGATCTGCTACCCTAGACAGCAGATCCATTGCTGTTCTAGACCTTGGCCCATTTTGTAGCCATTAACAGCCCGAAATTCTCAATTTTCGAGTTCGTTTTTCGGCGTCCGCGTACGGCTTTCGCCTCGCGGCTTTTTGCCCAACAGTCGCGCGGCTCATCGCGACTACGCGGCCTTTTTCCGTGCGGTTCACCGTGGCTTCGCGGACATTTTCCGCGCTGCACATCGCGACTGTGTGACGAAATCCCGCACAGTCCATCGCGGCCGAAACCCACGCTGTCCATCGCGACTGTGCGACAAAAACCTGTGCGGTCCATCGCGGCTGTTCTGTCAAAACCCGCGATGCCAATTTTTTCATTCGGTAGATCCGTTTAAAAAATTAATTTTTTACTGTTTTTTCTGCCCACATAGCACATTTTACAGTACTAAGATTCTAGCATTGTTTACAGCTATAGGAAAATTTTACTATTTAGAATGCACATTTGAAAAAGTCTTTTTAAAAAATTTCAGAAATTGAAAGAAGGATTTATTTTGCATTTTATCTAGATTAAAAAAAATTTGTTGTTTACTTCTTTAATATTTTGCCCATAGAAATTTTTGAAAAAGAAATCCATTTATTTCTTAAAGAAGTTATATTATTTGCTTTCCTATTTCAAAAGATCCTTTGTTTTTTGAATAGTCCTTGAAAAGCATTTAATTTCCATTTATTGAAAAAGTCATATTATTTGCTTTTTTATTTCAAAAGATCCTTTGTTTTTTGAATACTTAGCATTTACTTTTTCAATTTCAGTTTAAAATATCACACGTGCACCCACTCAAACACATAATTTGAACTGAGCCTTAAAACTTACCCTAACTTCAAACCCACTTTTAACCCCACTTGGGGAACACTAAAAGAACTTTTTAGCTAGGTAGTATTGAGGGGATAGGTGTTCCAATAACACCCCTCAGTTATTACATTTGAGACATAGAAGTTGTCCATTAGGAAGCCAAAATCTCTTAGTATTTATTGGCACGGTCACAATCGGTTTATGGGAAGGCCTCTCCCCTAGGAGGGTTGAAGTCGCGAGGATGGTTCCGGAAGCCTAAGTAGAATACCCAAATCCATTCAGTAACCGAAGGGCTACCATTCGCAGTTCTCGGGATATCCCTGTATGGGGATATTGCGGTAAAAGGACCAAACGGCAGATTTACCTTTTCTCGACATGTCATGAACGGAGTATCCTAGTAGCCATTCTTTAGGATTGATTACCCGATGTCCCTCCCGGTAGGGAGATATCTAGCCATTGACTCAACACTCAATATTGTTTGACTTGGATTTCATCACCTTGCAGAGAATAGAGTTTGTTGATTCACAATACTTTTAGTTAGGTGTTTGCATGATACAATCCACCTTTGGTCTAGTTACACCTATTTTTTCTAGAAGTTGTTTGCATGTTGGTACTCTGGCCATTTTTTGCATCCCTCCACTTATTATAGCATAGCTGCTATAATAAGTGCCTTTTTGAGATTGTTTTTTTGGCCTGAGAGCCTTCATTTTCACTCCCCTTCTTGCACCCTTGGTTGCATTAGGGTTTTGAGTTTTTTTATACATTACCATTTTTACACATCAGATTTTTCCACAAAAAACTTATTTCTCACCATTGAGAATTTTAGACGCTCTCGTCGTCTTCAGGGCGAACTCCCAGAGTTCAGTCTCCTTGGCTCGCCACGTCACCGACGCCAAGCCTTATCCCTTGACTCGACACATCGTCGGTCAAACAGACAGTCATCCGATTCTAACACGCCTCACTTCACATTTGATTTGGAGGCAGAATCTGAAAACCCTACCGAGTTATTACCAAACAACCTTATGGCTGGGACACAATTCAACCCACTTTTTACCAGCACCATAGGTGATACATCCACAGACCCTTCTACTGCGGTGCCATCCATGGCAGCAACCACCCCCTGGGTATGCCTAATATGGGAAACACTCCACCCTTAGGAATGCCCAACACAGGGCCACCTCCTGTTATAGGAATCCCCAACACAGGGCCACCACCTGTTATGGGTATGCCGAATATAGGGGTCACACCCCCTCTCAGTTCCACAAACTAGATTCCAAGAATCACCACTGCTATTCCTAACCCTGGTGTAACCCATGTTGCACTTGGAAACGCTGGCCCTTACCAGACCATAGCTATTGGAGGACACATACCTTCAATACCTAGCATACCTTTAGGCGTTACTGGACCCCTATATCGTACCACCATGACTAGTCATGTCCCAGTCCCAGTCACTACATCTGCTAGCTTACCGTACATGGCGAGTCTGAACTTACCAGACTTAGCCAGGCTCACCAATGATCCTATCAAACACGATCCTGCGTGGCCTCACATGCCCACCAAACTCCCCTCTGACATCCCCAAGTTTGAGGGCAAGGCAGGTGAGGACCCACAGAACCATATCATGTCCTTCCATCTATGGTGTTCCTCCAACTCCATAGTGGACGACTCAGTCCGCCTCCGTCTGTTACAGCGCACCTTCACTGGCTCTGCAGCTAAGTGGTATATCGAGCAGCCCCATGGGACGCATGCCACCTTTACCTCCCTTGCCTCGACCTTCCTGCAGTTCTTCCAGTTACCTGTCCGCTATGATGCAGGAGTTGAGATCCTACTGTCTTGCAAACAGAACACGGCCACCCACATCACTGACCACATTCATGAGTGGCGTCGACGCCGAAGCCTCTGCAAAATCAAGTTAGACGACCGTATCTTCTTAGATTGGTTTCTCAAATCCCTCCTCCCTCTCATTGCGAAGGATGTGGCATCCGAACGACCCCAGTCTGAAGAAGAGGCCATCCTCAAAGCCCAACAGTTTGACCTCATTTACGCCCAGTCGGGTTATCTGTATACCATTATACCAGACGCCCCTCGGGGTGAGTCATCCCAACATGATGCGCCGGGGGTATCCCATGTCGCTGATGGCATCATTGGTCGTATGGCCTCACATCCCCAACCCTTTTCCATTACACATCCTAGCCATGGTCCCGACCTTTCGCGGGCTACATCTCAATCTGGAGCAACCAGTTCATATGATCCCATGGCACATCACCACCATACCCACGGACCTTCATGTCCACCTCAGTGCTTCGGTCATGCACCACCTCCATACGCCCCCCCAGCTGCACCTCAACCAGTGTACTACCCACAGCAAGCTGTGACAGCTAACCCAACACCTCCAATAGCTCAGGGTTACCAACAACCCCAGCAGGTAACTGGTCCACCTCCAGCCCCACTGGCTTATTATCCACCATAACCTGCTCCCACACCTACGGAGAACCAAAATCCTCCCACTGCTCAAGGGCAAGTGTACACACAGCACAACCAGCCCCAGCACCAACCCAACCAGCGTAACCAGGGTGGGAAACAGAACCGTGGAAGAGGATGTAACCGCGGTAATAACCAACAACAACAACAAGGTCCTCCACCTCCCAATCCTCCGCAAAATAACAATGCTGCTCCTCCTAACCGGAATCCGAATCGTAATCCCGGGAAGCCTAAAAACAGTAACCTCAGAACAAACCATCCTTGTTCTATTTGCGGGGTTTATGGTCATTACACGCATGCTTGCCCACATTTGGAGCGAGCTCGACAACTTTGGACCGACGATGCCCATCGTCAAGGGAAAGCGGCTCCTCAGCCGCCACCCAACCCTCTGCCACCTCAACATCAACCTTTGGTGCTGCAAAACCCCTTTCCAAACCAAGGTGTAGTGAACACTCAGCCGTTAGCTCCCCCTCAGGGCAACGCGCCACCACAACAAATCACCTATGCAGCCCCTGATCAACCCATGTTCGATTCAAGTACTCACCACTTGTTGATGATGTCAACCGTCGATGCCAACCTCCAAACCCGTCGGAACCAATATGGCTCCACTTCTGAAGCCCCTCCCACCGACAAGAACACTAACGTTAATCCCACAGATCAAACGTTACGTATACCTCCAGCTCCACTTGATGACGCTTCCAAAGCACCTCGCTTCACACTTCGTCGTATCAACAATAATCCCAATGCTCGTGCTGCGTCGAATTACAACATTGTAGACGACTTAGCCCAGTCTCCTGCAGCCATGTCTGTTTTAGAGGTCTTGAAAAACTGTCATTCACAGCGCAAGACTTTGCTCTCTGCCATTGGCGCCATTGACCCCAATGACTCACAGTTGATCGCCTTCGATTCAGACCAGTCCGAACCACGCTTACCATCTACTTTAGCATTCCAAGTTTCCGTTTCCGTTCGGAATCTTGTCATCCATCGATGCATTATCGATGAAGGGGCCTCTACATGTGTCATGTCTACATTCGTTTGGCAGAAGTTGGGATCCCCTACTCTCCAGCATTCCACCACTGCATTGCGAGCCTACGACGGCCGTTCAGCTCAACCCCAAGGTCTTTTAGCCAATGTCCCCGTCCAACTGGCAGGTAAAACCGTGCTCATTGACATTGAGGTCATCAATGCACAACTCGATTATAACCTTTTACTTGGCCGCAGCTACATGTATGCCATGCGGGCTGTTGCCTCATCCATTTTTCGTACCATGCAGTTCCCCCATGAGGGACGTGTGGTCAAGGTCGACCAACTCACCTACTATGATCCTAAGGCCCCAGCCACACCTGAAAATGTTCTCCCAATGGTTGAACAACCTGTTTGTGGTGCAACTACCTTGTTCGTTTCCTCAGTAGGACCCGGACTTTACTCTGAGGCGCCGATGACTTCTACATTCCAATCTATTCCACCACCGTCACTGGAGACACACGTCGCTCACCTCTGTACTCTTTCACAAAATACACAAGCACCCGGTAATCAACCACCCTTGTTCCCTAAACCACCATTGGTCCCTATTCACATCGGTGTTACACCCATCCACACAATCCCCTTTCTATTCCCTCCCTCGGGTGTAGTAAGCGCTCCGGTTATGGCTACCCTTAGTCTCCCCGGGTTAACAATGGGATTACCCGTGTGGTATATTTCGCCTCCCGTTCCTCCGCCGACACCAAATGTCATCCTGCAACCGGTGCAACCCATTGTTACTTCTACCCAACCACCTCCCGGTATCACTACTCCTTCGTCATCAACGAATCCCCCTCCACTCATCAGGCCCACTGGGGGCAGAGGCCCACAACCATACACTGCGGTACCCCCACCCAAGGCAGTTAAACCTCCCCCCGTATTCCGTGCTCCTCCAAAATGCTCGTTGTGTGATGAGTTAGGCCATCCAACCCATCAGTGTCCACAGTTACCTGCATTACAGGAACACATGCAAATGCTGGACGACGACCCCAACATCCCGGTGGTCAAACTCGATCCAAACCCCATGCCTCGTGACAAATCACTGCGTACCAACCACCCATGTGCGATATGCGGTATTTACGGCCACTACTCACATCACTGTCCTGATATCCCAGATTACAGAGCATCTCTCTATGAGATGAATAATTTGGATCTTGAGATGGCACCCACCACAATTGAGGAGATCTTCCCTCCCGTATCATCCTCATCCGAAGAGATTAACACCATTTATATGATCTCTTCGACTACCCAAACCTCGTCAACTGACTTGACCACTCACATCTTCCGCAATAATGAAGAGATTCTCGGGACTCCTATTGCTCCTGATGCCTCTCAGGAAAATACCATGGCCAATATTTCTCCCGTCATCCACATCGACATCTCTGACCCACCTGGTGCCCTTCATACCATTACATTAAGAGCCTCCAACAATGAACATGAGATTGGAGAATACCAAAAACTATTCCAAGAATTCACTGATGTCTTTACTTGGTCAAATACCGAAATGCCTGGCCTAGACCACACCATTTACACGATTTCCACTGGATACCCCTCTGTCCGGTTGGCCCCTTCCATTGATCCCTTTGACACACAGGTTCAACCCTTTCAAATCGACCAGGAAACCACATGTCCACAACATGGGGGCAGGCCCAAAACCTTACCTACTCATCATCATCGTGATTCTCGTCGGAGATACTAGGGGCATCCACCCCACGAAGGGAATCCCCCATCATCATATCATCACTTCAGTATGCCACCACGACCCACAGCCTCATGGTATAACACCCCGCCAGCAGTTGCTCAATGTCCTATTGATCTCTCTCTAAGACAACATCTGCACCACATTGACACCTCTGAGTTAGGGGGCATAATAGATTACCTCGACCCCGGGATAGGGGGCATGATCAATCATTTTGAACCTTCCCCATCATCTCTATCTCAACACCTCAATGAGCCCATCATTCAAACCAACACATATGTGATCCACAATCACAAACCCCATGCACATAGCATGGGGGTAGGTCATTAACCCTGTTGACTTCTTCGCATGCGTGATCTCCACCATTTTTTGACGTCACATACCACTTGTATATTCAATTTGATTTGATACACCTAGTATTCTCCCCTTGTGGGTCATCATTTCTTCCCACCACTACATCCTTGGCTTGGTGGGCTCACCTTTATTGGTAGCCATTTTTTAACCTAGTTGTTTCCTTTGACCATTCCGGAGTCCTTATGACCTCCGTTTTTCGCACAATTTGCACCGCAGGATTCATATTTCCACGCTCGTGATGATGCTTGAGATCATTTCTCGCTCTCACGCCCAGATTTTTAGGGCATTTTTCCATGCCCGCTCATCACCTCGGTTTGCGTGCCACATCGATCGTCGTCCATTTTTAGCAAGTCTTATATCGCCGGATTCAGTTTTTCGCGCTCGTGATGATGCTTGAGATCATTTTTCGCTCTCACATCCAGATTTTTAGGGCATTTTTTCCATGCCCCCTCGTTGCCCCGGTTTGCGTGCCACATCGACCGTCGTCCGTTTTTTACGAACCTTATATCGTCGGATCCAGTTTTCAGCGCTCGTGATGATGCTTGAGATCATTTCTCGATCTCACCTCCATATTTTTTGGGCATTTTTCCCATGACCCCTCGTCGCCTCGGTTTACGTGCCACATTGGCCGTTGCCCCTTTTTGACAATCTTTATGTCACCGGATCCATTTTTTCGCACTCATGATGATGCTTGAGACCTTTTCTCGCTCCCATCAATCCATTTTTGTTCGGTATAATTTTATCCCTTTTTCAGGCCGAGCAATCCCTTTTTACAAAAAAGGCACTTAGGGAGTTTCTGTTAAGCTCTTTTCTGACTCCTAAAACAATGAAAAGATTGCCGAGCAACCTTGCTTCCTTTCATGCTCGTTAAACGTATCTGAAAGGGCGTCTACCTGGTATAAGTTTACCCCTTTTCCGGACCTCGTAGACTAATTACGAAAAAGGAATACTCTAGTCACATCAGCTAGAAGAGTTCTCCATTTGCATCATTTTATGTTTTTTCGGGCCTTGGAGACTAACTTACGAAAAAGAACACCAACGGAGTCCACTTACCGCTTTCAGACTCTCTAAAAAATGAAAGCGACCACGAGCAATCACCATCCTGGGCTCGTAAAACCAACAGGACAGTATTCATAACCACTGCAGAGTCTTCTTATCGTTTTCAGACTCCTTAAAAATGAAAGCACCAATGAGCACGAACAATCCTGGGCTCACAAATCCACAGGACAGTACCATTTTAGAGCACACTATTATACCTTCTTGGAGCTCATTAAAACTACGAAGAAGGAACCAACGGTGCTTCTCGGTGCCACGACAGATCACGTCTACTCATATTGCAGCTTCCCCATTTTGGTCGCCTTTGTTCAGAGTATTCTGCAGAATGTCACCTTGAGAATCAATCGATAGCACCCATCAGCTTGATTCCCCCCCAGAGTCAATACATACCCTTCAGTCCTTAAAAGCAATGATACCCACACCTACAAGTCAGTTCCCTATGCTGCCAGGTCAACCATGTCATCATGCTCTGAACAAAGGAAGTTTGAGTCTACCCACTATATGACCCCAGTTACTTCCCATCCCCACAAGTATGTCAATCCTACCACCAGTACTACCACACTTCAGTTCTACACCTCGCGCTCCTATCAAGGAAACATCATTGCCTTGTTAGTTGTTGGTCTCCCTCTGTCGACGACAACCAAGTTTATTCCAGAGGATAGACCTAGAGGTCCCTGTGTCTTGGACTCACCACCATTTATGATGAGTGCCTACGAATCATTTCGAGAAGAGTCCTCAGTGCCTCTCCAAATGGTTGTTTCTCACATGCTCGACTTCAACACCTTGATCGCATCGTTGAGACTCGCACAGGGTATTGGTCCGCTCAATTATTAGTCGAAGACCCCGGATACCTCCTGACTCCTCCACACTTGAGAGTCTAACTATGGATACAACCAGTTACACTTTTTCTATAGATATCCGGGTTGCGCATGGCGACAGTATTCAGATGTACACCAGTTTTATACTCCCTCGAGTATACAGTCACATATACTTCCCAGAGATGGCTCATAGTCATTGCATCCCTACAGATGTTGGACACCCTCAGTTTCAGCAGTTCATCAGTTATTCCAGTGTATCATTTATTGAGATCAGTCATGTCATGATCATGAGTACATCCCAAAATAATGTCCCCTCTAGACCATTATGATGTGCCAGTAAATTTTTTATGTATTAGATCCCCCTTCTTGGGACTAATTGTTATGTACATGTCTTGATATGAGCATGGGTATGCCCGCCTCGTCCATTATCAGAGATTATTCCTCATTCATATTGAGGCCATGTAATATTGTTTATTTTTTGCAGCTTCCAAGGGCCGCGGATCCAGTCTCCAATCGGTCTCTTCTCCTCCCCAAAACCCCAGAAAAAAGACAAAAGAACTATGATGTCTATCGGCCATACGATGAACTCCTGCCCTCACACATCAGGGGGCAATCTGTTAACACCCAAAAAGTGCTCACTAGCTCATTTCCCTATTCACATGACCCATTTGTCCACTTTTTCAACATTTGAGCCTCTGAAGCCAACAAAAGGTCACCAAAAGGCCTTAACACACCCCTTTTTCCACTCAAATGAGTATTTATCCTAAAAAAGCATAAAAAACCCTCAAAAAGGGTCCAAAATTCTCAAAAATATTAAAAAGGGAATAAAAATAATAAAAATATTCAAAAAAGGAAAAATGAGAGAAAAGGTACCTAAACCATGTTTGTCAATACCATTGGTTTCCACAAAACCACAATGGTATTCCCTACCACCAAAACCTATAAAAAGGTGGTAGGGGCTTCTCATTTCACATCCATCCATATTCCTATCCTCATGCTGCCAAAATCTCCCTTGAGTTTTGGCCATTGTAGCAACCTTGGAGAAAGGACCCATTGGAGTTTGGAGCTGCTCACCCTTGGAGCTTCTCAACTATCTTCATCAATCGAAGGTATTCTTATTGCAAGCACTTGCTACTAGTTAGCAGGTGCCCATAGCACTAAGCTTGGTTGCAAAACCAAGCCAACAGATGTAGCCTCTTGATAGAACTTCAAGAGGTCGAAAACTATTAAGAGTTCTCGTGTCTGGTCGGTAATGGGGTGAGGGTACAAATCACTCTCCCTCTCTCTTGCCTCCTACTCATGTACAAAGTTGTACTAATCAACTTGCACCTATTGCGGTTGGTTAGTTTCTCACCGTTGATGTCTTTGATTCACATATAACATCGATCAATCTCATAAATAGACATAACAAACATTAAATATTTAATTAAATGAGCATGTTATTTATTAATATCAAATAATAATTTTTTTCTTAAAATAAATGCATTTGACAAGCAGTGCACCTAAATTATAGTAACGCACTAAGATTGGTGCTCTTGTAACACAAGAGTACTGCAAACGATGCGCTATAATAAAACAAATGCACAGGGTGCGTAAATAAAATAAATTAAAATTGAAATCATATGGATAATCTATGCATTTCAATGATAAAAGCATCATGAACGATGCGTTAAATTGACCCTAGCACACTGTGTGCCACTTTATTTTTTAAAACAAAACGATGTGCTTTTACACGTCAACACATTGAATAATCGGTGCATACATGTTAACAAAATGCACCGGTTAACATGGTGATTTTTTTAAAATGTATTTAGTTTGGTGGTGCGCTTTTACAAACAACACACCAGTGCATGTGTTCTTTTAAGATGCGCCAGTAATATTTTGTAAATAACTAAATATTAAAAACGATGCTTTCATCAATAGGAAGCACTAGTGTTGTGTTGACACATCTGCGCAATGTAAACGATGCTCAAACCTTTTTAAAGCGCATTGTAATAGGAGCACATATTTTTGAGTTTTATAATTATTTTTTATTGACATAACGGTGCTCCTGTTACACGTCAATGCACATAATAGTCAGTGCGTACATAATAACAAAACGCACCAGTTATCGTGGTGTTTTTTTAATGTTATCCCAAACACCGCCAATCGGTGCTCTATGTGTTTACTAGCACCAGTGTTTATGTTATACTAAAGTGCATCGGAAATATTTTAAAAATATTAGAAACGGTGCTTCCATCAATAAGAAGCATCGGTACAGTGCGGACACATCATCACACCGTAAACTATGTTCAAATATTTCTAGAGCGCATCGTAGTAGGAGTTGTTCTTTATGAGTTTTATAATTTCTTTTATCTGGATCGCGGTGCACCTAGTAAATGTCAACGCACCGACTTGTCGATGTGTTCGTGTTTACAAAGTGCACCGGTTAACATTATTTTTATTTTTTTTAATTTAGTTTAGCCCTGCATCTAAAAATATGTCAAGCACTACAAAACGGTGATGTATGTGTTTACCACGACCGATGCGTTACAATAATATAGTGCACCACTGACGATGTGCTATGTTTTTGTAAACGCATCAGTTATCGCTGGTAAGAAAAAAGTTATTTTAAATTTTGGTGATGCATTATGAACAGTATAGCGCACCATGAATGCAGTGTCCTATACATCGAAACGCATCATTCACGGTGCACATCGTAAATTTATAGGGCACGGTGCGAGCCGAATGGCTCAAATGCACTGCTCAAGTTTAAAATAAATAAATAAATAATGGCAAATAAAGCTAAATTTTAATTTTCAATCCACTAAAAAATCAAATTAGGAGGTAACAAAGAGTTTACTTGGTCACTTGCGTGTCAGGGAAGCATGGTTGTGATGTACACCAAATTTCAAATTTTGCCCACCATTTGGAAAAATTCAAAATCCACTCAGCAAGCAACGGAAGTGAGCAATGCCACCACGTGGAGCATCGATGGTAGGGCGTCTAAGAAGTGAAGGTACTGCACTGGTGCTCAGGTGTTCAAAAGAACTATAGAGATGGTAAAAATGGTTTTTCCAATTTGATCATTTTTTTTTATTTAACCCTGTTACGGTGCACCCAAAACTCGAACGCCCCAATGCAGTTATTGAGAACAACTACACCGAAAATGAGAAAATAAAAAATAAATTTAATGCGTGGCTTTTTTATTCGATAAAATCCTATTACGGTGCACCTGAAACTCTAACACCCTGGTGCAGTTATTGAGAATGATCTCACCATAAATGAGAAAATTAAAAAAAATTAAAAAATAAAATTCATACCTGGTTTTTTTATTAGATATATTTTTTATTTAACCCTGCTACGATGCGCCTAAAACTCGAACACCCCGGTGCGATTAGGGAGAATGACCACACCGACAATGAACATAAAAAATAAAAATTAGTCTAATATGTCGGTTTTTAATTCGCTAAACTTATTTATTTAACCTTGTTACAGTGCGCCCTAAACTCGAACACCCCAATGCAGTTATTGAGAACGGTCGCACCGAAAACAAAAATTATAAATAAGAAAATAATCTAATTTGGTGGCCTCCACTATCCATTTACCCTACTTTGGTTCTTTCAAATCGATTACACATCTGTGCTCTTGAGTAATTTAAATGCACCAGCTGTAAATTTATACAATTTTTTTCCGCTTGATGGTGTTTCTGACTATGGTGCCACATGATTTATGACTGCACTGGTGCATTGGTGTCTAATCTGTACTAGTGCGTTGGTGTCTAATACGCACTGGTGTGTTTTGTATGTATAAAAGCATCAATGAAAAACCTCTGACCGCTTGCCTCCACTAGTGACCTACGCTATAAACATATATTTGGGCTCTTTTTTTAGGAGCATCCGTTATAACCTCCACTACAAGGCCTTTTCCTTGTAGTGAAAGGCACAATTCATTCATAACTAACCACAAAAATTAGAATAGATCTGTGATTTGTGATATGCTTGGAGATCCTCAGTGATTCCCTAAATTTATGAATGATTAATGAGCCTTCTGGAAATTCATTAGCTTCTTTGTACAGTGCATTGACTTATTTGTTGAATTCATTATAGACATGCTTAAATGATACAGAGACAATAACCTCTACCGGGTTTGTAACTTATTGAAGTGTTGGGGATAATATTAATTTTCTCATTTCACCAACAAATCATGATTTTAGAATCGCCCATGACCTAGATGCATAACATTTATGTATAAAAACAAAGTGTGTTTACTTCCTTTTTAGAATTCAGTTATTTATTTATTTATTTTCTCAATACAACATGTGTTTACTGTTTATGGAAACATTTAAATAAAATAAAACTTTATAAGTATATATGGAAAGTGTTCATATGAAAATGTTCCATATATATATATATATATATATATATATATAGAGAGAGAGAGAGAGAGAGAGATCTTTTCTTTCATAACTCAATAAGCATTTATTTTCCTACTCCTAAAGCACATGCACCTTATAGAATGTCTATATATAGATATAACAATAAAAATGCTTGAATCATTTTAGTTTAAATCAAACTTAGCATTTATAGATTACTTATATATTTTGGTTAAGCTTCCAAAATTGATTTGGGAAGTCCCTTAACCACCCTACTGTAGACTTGCTTAGGAACACTTAATTCTTTATGTTCTTAGTAGTCACCCTCGAGCTAGGCCATGATACCATTAGGGATAAGTAAAGCTTAGGATTTAGGTTTCTGCTTCAATCTCTCTTAGATAAAATGTTCTCATATAACTTAACTAGTTATGTCAAACAATGTACACTATTTCAATTACCACACCTAACACTAGTAATGCTTGTAATAGTGTGTAAATAAGTGTCCTTTGTACACTTGTCTGTACTTAGTTCAAGAAAATAATATTTTATCAATCTTCAAGGTTGTAAGTGTCAGGCACTTACATTACCTGCCTCACACAATAGTTCATTGTGCTCTATGTATATCATAGAAAGTCCTCAATGTACTTAGCCAGATTGAACTTGAACCCTCGTGTGTTGTTCCCTTTTGCCACGGTCACATACAATAGTCGCATTCCACTATTTTTCCTTCTCTCTCGAGTTTTGTGTTTTTGTTTGTTTGTTCTCCTCTCAATGAGTGTTTTTTCCTTACTCAAATCTCTCCAATGGATTATGGTTAGGTTTCTTTTTGGGACTCGCTACTCTCCTATATAATAGGAAGACACCTCAACCTATATCCTAGGAGTCGTGGCTAAATCTATGGAAGAGGTTTATGACCACTTTGCTTTTTTATGAAAAGGGGACAAGTTTAGGTTGACACATGGGCCCCTCACCTATCACTAACTTTCCCACTAATGGGATCATGGCCTCTCGTTTATTTCGGTTCTGCTCAAATCAACCTTGAATGCTTAATTACCAATAAATATTATTTACAAAGATTACAACTACACCATTATTTAAGCAATGTCTCATGGTGTACTATGTCCAGAGTCTTAATAACATTTTCTAACTAGCATAACAACTAAATAATATTAATAATGTTTTAATACTAAGATAATTATTTTGTGATATCACAATATTCTCTTAGTGTTTCTAGATCAATAGTATTGAGTAAATTAGGCCCTTTCAAATTCTCACCACAACTTGCCAAGGGGGTAAAAACAACCACTGAATGTGGTCATTAACAAACAAGAGCTCATAAGGGTTCTCCCCAAATTAGTAACTACGTTTTGCTTTACTCGGCATCCTTCTACATCCCCATCTACATCCCAATAATATTTTTGGTTTCCTTATGCATCCTTTTGTATGCAATTTGTGTCCTAATGTGTGCATATCATCCTTATTTACTCCCTTGCATTGATTTTGTGTCTCAATTTGCATCCTTTGGGATGCAAATCAAGATGTTAGGGTTGGTTGGGATGCAAAAAGAGACACAAATTGTGATGTCATGGTTGGTTGGTACATAAGTTAGAGTTATAGCCCAATTTGCATCCCAATGTCCTTGTTTGAGCCACACTTGCATTTCATATATATATATATTTTTCTCATTGAGAACTTTCCAATGAGCTATTATGTGTCCAAACATATGTTCGTATATATGAGTTATGGTCCCATGAAGTTGACTACATTTTTTTCAACTTGACACCCTAAATCTTGGCACTAAATTTTGGTCTCTTCAACGTAGTGTCTTTACATTTATACTACATATTGTAATAAATAGAGGCATCAACCTCTTGTCAAGGTTGGGGCATGGGAAATAGAAGATAGTAGTTCAAGGCATCTCTTCGTTGCTTAAGTGTGTTGCTAGTTATGGTGAGTTGTTTAAGTGTGTCATTTATATGGTGTATCACGTAAATGCATTGCTTATATATGTAGATGTGCTAGTGCTTAAGTGCATTTCTTATGTGCATCACTTTATATGGTGCATCGCTTTAGTGCATCGCATATGGTGTATGAGTGGGTTGTGTGTGTTGCTTTTGGTGTGTTGCATGTACACGTGTTAGCACTTATGTGTTGCTAGTCATCGTGCATTGGCTATGTACATTGCTTGAGTGCATCACTTAAGTGAGTCTCTTGTGGTGCATTAATTACATGTATCATCTGAGTGTGGTTCCTATGGTATTTCACCTGTGTGGATTGCTTATGTGCCATTAGTTATGGTGCATCACTTATGTGTCTCTTAATTATATGATGTATCATTGCTTATATGTGTCGTTTGAGTGCATCGCTTAAGTGTGTCAATGCTTAATTACATCCCTTTTGTGTCATTTCAACTACTTTATTTACATTATAACCAACATAGATTCATTTTAAACCCATATTGACCATCGAGAGGAATCAAAAATAAATTGAGGCACAAACTTGTGGGTGCTTATAGTATTAGGTTCAATATAGATACATGTTGGTTTATTTATTATTGCATTCTTTTTAATTGTTATGGTGGCCTTTTCCACTTTTACATTGTGAATCTCAACTTTTATTTCATTTTATTTGAATATCGTTATGTTATGTTACACATCTAATCCACACTAGGATATAGAGTGCACTTCACTTCTCTTGATGCAATAAAAATAATAACTAACCTACCACTTACAAATTGTAATAGTAGGGTAAACGGTAAGTCACTAGGTTGTAATTCTTTGGGTTGACAAACAATAGGTCAAAGGTTCAAATCCTTGTAAATGGGATGTGTGGTATTTATATGATATGGAAACACTTTTTGGCGTCATAATATGCACCCATTGGGACATAAATTGAGATGTAAATTGAGGGATTAGGTTTAGTCAGGACACAAATTGTTAATTTTTATCTTTAATTCGGAAATGCAATAGTACTTGAAATCAAATAACAATGATACACATAAGCAATCACATTCGACACATGAATTTACCCTGGGGAAACCCTATATGACTTGAGGGAGAAAATCTAAGCAAAACCTTCCTTGGTATATTGATAGATAGCAGAGAATGGCTTTTACATCAAGCACCCCCGGTGCAATTATAGCGCAAGAGAAATATAAAGAAGAGAGACTCATAATAATATCTTGCACAAAGAGAAGCGCCTCACCTTCAAGGGAGAAGATAATTCGCTTCACACTAAATTCATCAATCATGTATAACATATTTATACATTCTTCACATCCATCAACTTCTATTTTATCTTATGACTTTAGGATGAACTCACCCTCCATCTGGATGCATCAATCTTGCATGAATAAGTGCGCCCCACTTCTCATGCAGTGCATTAACTCGCTGAACTGAATCTTAGGGTGAACTCACCCCTTAACTGAAAGCTTTCCCACTTAGTTAGATGGTTAACTTAAGTGTCTTCATGCAAGTGTCACAACTCAAGTGTCGTCTTTTAGTTTAGCATAAGTGTCATCATGCAATAACACTTAGTTAACTAGATCTTCTTTGTTATCACTTAATTAACTCTCTTTAACTAATTCTTTCTTGTCAACATCATTGTAGTGATCAATTCGAGTTCTCCTTTGATTTACTGAAGTTTAACAATTCGAATTCTCTCTTAATTAATTATTTTATGTGCAATTTGAATTCTCTCATATCTCATCATGTCTTATTGTTATCTCCTGTATTATCTGCACGGTACACATGTGCCAGCTTAATTATCGTATCATATATACTAAGGATATTTTCCCAATGATGTGATCATATTTTCCTACTATCGTTCCAAGTGGTTATATGCTAAAGTAATTCACTCTAGAGGAGACTTAATAGCTCAACCATCGTTAGTGGTACATCACACACCATACATGTTTCAACGTGCAAAGCTTCACCTCAACACATGAGGCACCACCTAAACATATGAGGATTTGTCTTGACACACAAAACCTTATCCTTGACTAGCAAGATTGTACGACATCATCACTTTGAAAAACAAAGCAATTGCCTCAACACCTAAAGCTTAACCATTCTTGAGTCCAACTCAAGATCATTCTCCAAGTTTCTTGAGTCCAACTCAGGCTCCTATAAAGCACTACCTTGACACACAAGATTGACCTGGAGAATGACTCATGATGTTGTAACTTTAACACTCCCTCTCAGTGAGGGAGGAATTCTCTTCCATGCCAAGATTGTATCGGAAGTACCTATACTTCGTCATCAACAGAGGGTTAGTCAACATATCTGCAATCTGCTCACCAATAGAAATGTACTGAAGTCTTACGACACCTCTCTAGACCATGTCTCTGATGTAGTGATACTTCATCTCAATGTTTCGATTTTCCATGAAACATAGGTTTTTTTAGAGCTTAATGCAACTCTGATTGTCAGAGCAAATGACTGTAGTCTCAAGCTTCTCCCCGAAAAACCCAGCAAGTAGCTTCCTAAGCCACACAACTTCTCGGTAGGCGATACTAGCTGCAATATGATCTACTTCTATAGTACTCTGGGCTACAGAGCACTGCTTCCTGTTGGACCAACAGATCATAGCTGATCCCAAGCTAAAACAAAATCCGAATGTACTTTTTTCGGTCCATAATACTACTACCCCAGTCGGAGTTGGCATATCCAAGTAACATCATTCCACCACTGTAAGCATATATGAGTCCATAAGCAATAGTACCTCAAAGGTATCTAAGCACATGCTTGGAAACAACCCCATGTTTATGTCTTGGCTCAAACATGAACTGACTCAAGATACTCATTTCATAACATGTGTCTGGTCTACTATGTATCAAATACACCAAGGAACCAATGAGTTGTCTATACATGGTAGGATCCACTAGATCTGATCCGGAATCTGACTCATGTAGCTTCTTTATATTAGACACCATTGGAGTAGACATGGACTTACAATCCATCATACCAAATATCTGCAAAACATCAACTCTGTACTTTCCTTGTGAAAGGAAGATCTCATATTTCCTTTGCCAAACTTCTAGACCAAGAAAATAGTGCATAAGACCTAAGTCTTTCGTTTCGAACTCATAAGTGAGCTCCCTTTTGCACTAAGCTATATGTTGCTCCTCTCTAGTAAGGAACAAGTCAACAGCATAGAGAACCAAGATCAATGGTTGGTTCTTCACAACCTTGAGGTACAGGTTGGGGTCATCTTCGCTTTTGGAGAATCCCAAGCTCATAAGATAGTTGTCAATACTCGAATACCAATCCCTCGGAGCCTGCTTAAGCCCATACAAGGATTTCTTAAGTTTGCATACATGGGAATCCTTCCCATGAACTACAAACCCCTGAGGCCTCATCATAGTCTATCCCTTCTTTATGTGAGAAACCACAAGCCACAAATCTTTCTTTATACTTTTCAATACTTCCACCAGCTGCATGCTTGATTTTATAAATCCACTTAGAAGTTACTATTGACTTCCCATCAGGTTTAGGAACCACTTCCCACATGTAATACCTCGTGGTAAGCCCCCAGACATTGACATGTTTTGCTTATTTTGTTTTGACGAGTTAGCACTGGGTGCTAGGACCATGGACCTTTATTGAGATGAATTCTATTTAATTTGCAATAATTATCATTATTATTATTTAGTTGTCATTATTATTAATATTATTATTATTATAATTAATAATGGCACAACATGACAATAGCATTGCTAGGGGGTCTTGGTATTTCATACGAGAAGGGGTTGGGGTTAGGAGTTGCAGCTCCCCCTAACAATACTCTAATCCACCTAATTTGTATTATTTTGGACCATGGGGGTCCTAAAGTCCATAATTAATGTTTTGCATGTAGATGCATGTAGTAACTACGCCCCCTAGGTGAGAATATTCCTCAACTAGTTGTTGGTGGGCCCCACTTCCACTTCACGCATGAGATATGTTCCCTTTTGATTGATCAAGAACATAGTAACGCCTATCTTGGGTCATTGGCAGTTAATTTTGAGTTAAAATTGGTTAACTTAAGTGATTGTCAGTTAGTTTGAGTCCTTGTTCAGCTGCACTAGTGAAACTAGTGTAATTAGCTGTCAGTTAGGAAGTAGAGTTGCCTTTAAATTAATTAAGTGTCCAAACATTGGAAATGGAGTCAATTCCAGTTAAGTTGGGCATGTTTGGATAAATTTGAGTCTAACTGAATGCATGGGAGTGGTTTTAGGAAAATTTGAAGCACTAGGTGTAATTCGAATTACCTTCATGCAGGAGGAGTAATTCAAGGGTAATTAAGAGTAAGTTAAGGTAGATTGGAGCCAAAATTGATGAATTCGAGTTATTCAAGGACTGGGAGTGTCTCTATCGGTATTATAGAGTCAATCTTAGTGGATTCAAATTACTTGGTGGAGAACTTGAATGATTTAGTCAATGGTTTCTTTGGAAGCCCCAGTGATTGGGAGTCCTTCCTCAGTGGTTTAAAGTCCATCTCTTGGAGGAAATTCGAAGGGGTCTAAAGGGATTTGAATTGCTCCAAAAGGGGGGATTCATTGTTTTGTGTAGGTCTAGGAGTAAAGGAGGGCAGGGATCTGGCTGGATTGCGAATTCCAAAGGGAGATTTGGCCATTATACTTGCACATTTTTGTAGAGAATTGTGCTTATAGATCTCGGAGGATCTGGTGAACCATTCTGTTGGTCTTGGAGACCAATTCTTCGTATGTTTCAGATGCCATGGTAGGGATCCAGAGGGTGTTTGTGGTATTTTTTCTATGTGGTTCGAATGCTCTAGTTGGGATTCGATCTGTGGAGTTGGGAGAGTTGTTTCTCCTTTGTTTTGATTGGTCCAGTGGAGATTCGAGTTTGTGCTTTGACCTGGGAGGTCGAAAGTGTTGTTGTTTCATCGAGATTATCCAACAAGAGAGGGGGGAAATTCTGTGTGTAAATCCCATTCTCGTTGCGCTAGAACTTGAGGAAGAGTGGGGCAATCTCGGACAAGTGTCTGGGCCATGCTCATCTTGCAGGAGAGTGGGACAATTCTGACAAGTGAGCTATATTTTAATGGTAAGTGGTGCTATGAGAGAGGGGGGAAATCTTGAGAAGGAGACCACACTGGCCATTGCTTACCTTTCTGGGAGAGGGGGACAATCCCGAGAAAGGAAGTGCTTTGATTATGATCTTGTCTTTCTGGAGAGGGGGAAAATCCTGATCAAGAGGGGTTAGAAGTCATTTGTATTGCTTGAGGAGGAGATATCTCCCATGTCATCCATTCGTGTCCATCCTATAATATACCTTCTCATGCGAGATTTCAGGACCTCAGCTTGGGGGTGATCTTTTAGCGGGAAAACATACGCCAAGTAGAGATCTACGGCTGGGAGGAAAATTGTCATATTGCTGCTAGTTGCATATATCAAGATAAGTACCGATGACCTCTAATATTTTATGCATGATTATTGAGATGTATCATGAAGGTTGTTTTTGTACTCTTAATGCTTAAGTAAATGCTAGGTTTATCATGTTACTAGCTTTGATGTTGGATTGACACCCTCTGGGAAGGCATGTGATTCCCTAAACTAGTAATATGTAATTTGATATGCATATTGTATGATGAATTAGGAAATATTATCATGGACAGTCATATGGTCGTATATGGCTGTCACATATCAGATTTTCCCATGGGTTTTATATCTGGTTTATTAGTATGGAAATGGTTAAAATTTATCTTGTTTATGGGTAAGCTTTTAGTGCAAATATTATTGATCAAATTGAGATGTTGTTACGATGCTTTATTTAAGTTTTTATAGGTTATTATAGGACTGATATGGAATTCCATGTGGCTATATATTCCAGCCCCATATTAGGTCACCCATTGGGGTTTATAGATTGTAGTTGATTTTAAAACTATGTCGTGAAACTATATGCAAAAATCTAGATGAGTTAAAGAAGTGTTGGCTTTACTAGTTAACCTAGAAGTTTTAAATTAATTATCAAATGACTAATCCCACTTGAATAAACATATCCATTGTGCTAAGATCATAAATCAACCTTCTCTACCTTAAGAGAGAGCCCATGCACCCTTCTTTACCCGTGACCTAAGTTGGGTGTGTTACACCACACATCATTCTTCAAGATAGATTTGTATTCTTCTACCATGGAATCGTTCCATACTTGCTGCTTTGAGGCTTCCTCATAGGTAGAGGGTTATGAATTACTCATATGACTCATCTATGCTACATATCCTAAAAATATTTCAGGCCTCTTTCACTCTCTAGATGAGCTTGGAGGTTCTCCATGCTTTTCTGCCTCTTGCAGAATGTCTCGATACCATGCATATCTCCTCTTAGCGGGAGGTTCATCAAGAGATATTTCTATTAGATATTCTGGCTCTTCAGGATCAAGCAGATCTATGGACACATCTGGCTTCTCCCTCTCACCATCTGAAAGGGGATAATTAGAAATTGTATCCTCCATCATAGGAGGATCATGCTCCTCCATATTTGAATCACATTGAAGTTCTTTGGAGCGCTTAGAGGCAACCTCTTCATGAAATGTTACATCTCTACTGACTTCAATGTTTCTTTGTCCTGGAACATAGATTATGTAGGCTTTGGGGGATTTACTATATCCAACAAATGTTCCTTTCATTCTGGATGGATCCATCTTTGTTCTCTTCTCTTTTGGTATATGAATGTAAACAAGACAACCAAAAATCTTTAAGTGTCCAATATCTAGTTTTCCACTAGTGAAAACCTCTTCAGGAGTCTTTTCTCCCAAGATAGCATGAGGGATTTTGTTCTAAATATAAACAACAATGCTGGAGGCTTCTTCCCATAAGGACGTGGGTAGATCCTTAGCACACATTATGCTTTTGTAGCCTCGCATATTGTTTTGTTCTTTCTTTTAGCAACCCCATTTTGTTGGGGGTTGTAGGGTACAATCAACTATCTTTTTATTCATGCATCTCGACATAAGTCATTTAAGTCATGGAACTCAAACTCTCCTTCATTATCATATCTCAAAGCATGGATGTGCTTCCTATTTTGATTCTCAACTAATGCTTTAAACTCTTGAAACTTGTTGAAAGTTCCACTCTTTGCTTTCAAAAAATAAACCCATGACTTGCGAGAGAAGTCATCTATGAAAAGCACATAATACAAATAACCACTTAAGGAGGGTGCAAACATAGGACCACATAGATCAGAATGAATCAAGTGAAGGATACCCTTGGATCTTTTGGTACTACTTGGAAAACTCTTATTAATGTTTTTGCCAAGAGTGCAACCTCTACAAACACTATCAAAAGCAGATTTAAACATGGGCATACCTTTCACCATCTTTTGCAATCTGGGTAGTGCTTTGAAATGGAGATGACCAAGCCTTCTATGACACAAATCACAAGGACTGACCATGTCATGGACCATGGCTTGAATGAGTTTTCCAGGAACTTTGTAGAGACCTCCCTATCTAACTCCAATCACTGATGCAAAGTTCAAGTCTTCATTTTTAGGCCACAGGAGCGCTTTGTTGTCCATAAAGATAACTTTGAATCCTTTATCTTCTAGAACCAAAACAGACAGGAGGTTCTTCTTTAATCCAAGGACAAAGAAAATTTCATCCACATGTAGTACATCTCATGAATCTAACTGAAAGGAAGTGGATCCAACTCCTTTGATAGAATAGGTGGTATTATCTTCAAGCTCTACCTTACATGAAAACTTCTTTTCCTTCAGATCTGTGATAGTGCTCCTATATCCAGTCACGTGCTTGGATGCGCCACTATTTACCAACCATGTCTCAGCACTAGTGGTAATGGATCCAAAAAGGGTCGAGACAAGATAGTACTCCTTCTTTGTCTCTTGATCATCAGATGAATTCTTTCTTGTGGGTTCATCTTCTATAGTAGTAGATGCATGAAACCTACCCTTTAACTTTCCTCTTTGATTTGCACGACATTCTCTTGCATAATGGCCCTTCTTATTGCAATTGAAATATTTAACTTTAGTCTTATCAAAGTTCTTGAAATCATTCTCCTTTTGATGAGAAAATTTCTTGTGATATTTCTTACCTCTTTTCATCCATGCCACAAGAGAGAGGTTCTCTTCATTGGAGGCAGTATACTTGATTTGGATTTTCCCTTCTTCTTGTAGGCAATCATGCCACAATATATCAAAGTTAGGTTGCACTTCTCGACCATTTATTGCAACAAATAATGTCTCCCATGAAGATGGAAGACCATCGAGAACGGTTTGAACGGGATCATCATCATCGACCGTCACACCAATGCTCACGAGTTGATCTCTTACTCGAGAGATATTTATGAAGAAGGAAGCCACAACTTCATTCTTTTCCATCTTCGGATTTTGAAGCTTGTTCTTCAATGCTCTCTTTTGACTGGGCGCCTTCTTCTCATAAAGATTTGTCAAAGTGTCGAAGCATTTCTTTGTGGTCTTCAATGGAGTGATCACGGGCACCAAGTTGTCTTTCACGGAATCATAAATGATTATCTTTGCTTTGGCTTGATTAATGTGCCTTGCATTGGAAGTAGGCTCTTCAATAACACTAGATACATATCCATCCAAATCATGCTCTTCCAGGATATTCAGGATCCTGGCCTTCCAAGCATTGAAGTTCGAATTTCCTTCAAGAGGGTCTTCCGATCTTACTAAGATTGAATCCATAATTCGTCAAGTACTGTGCACACTCAAGATCCACATAGGCTCAAGCTTGATTTCTAAACTTAGCTCTTTCACACCTTGAGCTCTGATACCATGTTAAATTTGTATCTTTAATTCGGAAATGCAATAGTACTTGAAATCAAATAACAATGATACACATAAGCAATCACATTCGAGACATGAATTTACCTTGGGGAAACCCTCTATGAATTGAGGGAGAAAACCCCAACAAAATTTTCCTTAGTATATTGATAGATAACAGAGAATGCCTTTTACATCAAGCACCCTCGGTGCAATTACAAAGCAAGAGAAATATAAAGAGGAGAGACTCAAAATAATATCCTGCACAAAGAGAAGTGCCTTTCCTTCAAGGGAGAAGAGAATTCACTTCACACTAAATTCATCAAACTTGTATAACATATTTATACATTCTTCACATGCATCGACTTCTATTTTTATCTTCTAACTTCAGGATGAACTCGCCCTCCACCTGGATGCATCAATCTTGCATGAAGAAGTGCGTCCCACTTCTCACTAAACTGACTCTTATGATGAACTCACCCCTTAACTGAAAGCTTTCCCACCTAGTTAGGTGGAAAACTTAAGTGTCGTCATGCAAGTGTCACAACTCAAGTGTCGTCTTTTAGTTTAACATAAGTGTCGTCATGCAATAACACTTAGTTAACTATATTCTTTGTTATCACTTAGTTAACTCTCTTTAATTGATTCTTTCTTGTTAACATAACTGTAGTGATCAATTCGAGTTCTCCTTTGATTTACTAAAGTCTTTACTGAAGTATAACAATTCAAATTCTCTCTTAATTAATTCTTTTATGTACAATTCAAATTCTCTCATATATTCTCACATCTTATCTTTTTCGCTTGACTTATCTGCATGGTCCACATGTGCCAACTTAATTATCATATAAAAAATACTAAGGAGATTTTCCCAATGATATGATCATATTGTCCTACTATCGTTCCAAGTGGTTATATGCTAAAGTAATTCACTCTAGAGGTGGTCAGTCTCTAGAGGATACTTAATAGCTCAACCATGGTTAGTAATACATCACACACCATACATGCTTCTACATGCAAAGCATCACCTCAACACATGAGGCACCACCTCGACACATGAGGATCTGTCTTGACACACAAGACCTTAGCCTTGACTAGCAAGACTGTACAACATCATCACTTTGACAAACAAAGCACTTGCCTCGACACCAGAAGCTTAACCATTCTTGAGTCCAACTCAATATCATTCTCCATGTTTCCCGAGTCCAACTCAGGCTCCTATAAGGCATTACCTTGACACACGAGGCTCAATCTTGACACATAGGATTGACCTGGAGAACGACTCATGATGCTGCAACTTTAACACAAATTGGGATCTAGGGTTAGTTGGGACCCAGATTGAGATGCTAGAGTTAGTTGGGACACCAAAAGAGATGCAAATTGAGGCACTCTTGTTAGTTGAGACACAAAATGTGATGTGAGGATGCAATTGTGGTCTTGTGAGGGACGTAAAAATTAACACAAACCAAGCACATGGGATGTAAAATATCTCAAAAGATAATGCAAATTTGACATTGATAATTATGAGGGTCACCAAAATCAATGTAGGGGATGCAATAAGACATATAATGAGACACCACCAAGTGTGTCATTATTTAATACATCGAGCTTTGCAAGAAAAGTACAATGTCAGGGGATGTTAATTGGGACATAAGAGCTTTATTTTATAGTATTGCAAGCATTACTCAAGTTGACATCGATAACCATCTATTGATAAGACTCAAATTGACGTTGATGAATAACCTTAGACTTTAGTTGATGTTAGTGTGACATTCATCAACAACAACAAACAATCCTTGATTTTTAGTGGACTCTAATTTGTTTACCAAGAATAGTGGATGCAAAACTTTAGGTGGGAAAAGATTATACAACCATATTTAGAAAGATCAAGAAATGAATGGAACCATCAAGAGACAAAGAACCATTTCAACAAGGTGGGGCACGTGTCAATTTGTAAGCTAGGAAACCCTTAAGCTAAAAATTGTTAGGGTAATGAAGTCAACAATGCAACAAATTCTTGGTCAACATAAGGGGAGAATCAATGAAGAGCGGGGTTCATTCATTCAAACATAGAGTATAGTGAGAACACTTATTGTGAACTTTCCTTAGAGTTCCAAAGTTGAGAAGAGTTTGATAAGTGTTGTTTCATTGACACATTGTAGCAAGACAAACTCAAAATACCAATGAGCTTGACAAGGATTGTTAAAGAGAGTCAAATTATGCATTGATATTAAACATACCTTGGTATTTGGTTGGCTATTGCTATAATATTGTTTTAGGTAGGAATGATGACAATTCCTTTTTATGAAACACATACTAACATGTAATACTCAATCGTGAATTGGAATACAATCTCGAGTTTTATTCACGATAAGGGGTTTCTCTAGTTAAAATATCGTGTCATTATGTGTGTTTGCTTTTGCATTTATGTATTGTTATGGGTTGTGTATGCAAATGAACAATAAAATTGAAACTCATTTCATGAGTGCCATTGGGAGATTTCTATTCACCCACTAGGAAAAAGGATCATCAACCCAAACCTACTCCAAATCTGTAAAGAACTTGTAAGGAATAATGTTTGGGGGTTAGCACAAACAAATGAATTATTTGGTTCATCCCCAAGCTTAGGGACATCAAGCGTATTACTAGTTGAATACTAATCATCCCTTTGAATATTTATTACAAGATTGTGGCCAAGGTCCCTACCATGTGGGTTAAGCATATTTTGCATAATATGATACATCCATGACAAACACAAACACATTTCATTGGGGGGCATCTGATTATGGATAACACTATTCTTACATATTGAGAAGGTGTAGAGTGGGCCAAATGCTCATGCCTCAATGCTCTCTTCATTGAAATTCACTTTGAAAATAATTATTATAGGGTTTATTGGCCTTCAATTTGGACAATTCTCAAGGCCATGAGTTTCAATCTATTCTCTCTTTACGGGAACAATTTTCTCAAGGACCTTAACTTGTTTATCTTTCAACAAATGTAATAAAGGAGGACGCTTATTAGCCCCGACAATCCATGTTACAAAGTAGAGGCCTTGGGATAATGGATTTCTCATAGAGTAGGCTAAGGTTTAGTCAAAAGCATACCCCAACCTCATAGGAAGCTAAGCAATTGACAAATGATTCATTCCTTATTGTCTCAGATAAGATGCAAGAATTGATGGAAAACATGATTGCCTATCTTCTTCTTTTTGGTTTAGCTTTAGGATATATGATTTAATGGGTTGAAATTCAACTTTTAGAATATAGTTTTTAGGATCTCCTTAGTTGGTTTGTTGAGCTAGGGTGATCTTGGTTTCAACCATGTTAGATTTTTAAATTCCTTTGTATCCTCTTTAGCTTTCAAAGTTCAAATTGAAACTTAATTTAGATCATGGTCACCAGAAAAAAAAATCGAGAAATAGTTGACCAAACCAATGCCTCATTGCCTTGTAAATTCCAAATATGATTTAGGATCTTGGTTGTTGGCCATGTATTATATTCTTCATATCAAGGTCCATTTACTAATGCCTATCAACAACTCAAGAAATCCCTCCACAACCTTCTTTTTTGAAAGAACATGGAGGAAGGCAAATGTTTGCATTGTGTCAATTGGAATGTTTATTTCACCCCTAGAAATTTGTGGGGTATGGGAATTATTAGAATCCACACATAGGGCTCTAATGCAATGTGTGTTAAATGGGCTATCAAGGTGTTAGATGGAAAATTGTATTCCAAGTCATCGACAGCAAATCTTGGTTCAATGGGTTGACTAAATTTTCATAACATTCGAAAACACAAATCTTAATCGATACAACATTGAAAACTGGAAAAAGGGTCGGCTCGATCCATGTCTTCATCTAACTGACCAATAACATAAAAGGCCGAGGATCACAAACAGCGAATACGGACCGTAGATTTCACATGAACATAGAGACCGACCGTCAGATCATAGCCAAAAGAAACACAAGACTGGAGAGGCGTAACGGTTAACAAGGATATTAAAATAATACAAAGCGGCTAACTTGTATAAAGTACCAACTAACTGAGGCTCATTGATATATAATTATATTACGCACACCTTTCTTCTTATTCTTTTCCTGTTGGCGACTTCTCTCGAGCGTGGTGCGGAGGCGCGGCTTTACCAGAAACCCCAAAGGTAAAATTTATGCTCTGATGTCCTCCGATCTCTGGCGGGTACTATGCATTTGAAATGGGTTTTCTCCGGTTTAAGTGTTTGATGCCTTAGATATTGAGTCCTGTGTAATGTCTTCTTATGGCAGAGGCTGTTGTTTGGAATCCCTGTTCGAGGGTTTAGCTTGGCTTCATGGCTCGTACCAAGCAGACCGCCCGTAAGTCCACCGGAGGAAAGGCTCCAAGGAAGCAGCTAGCCACCAAGGTCAGCGGGTGCTTTCAATTTGGTTCAGTCTTGGTTATTTCATTAACGATTTTTCAGGGTTTCCATTCTTGATCTTCAAGGTTTAAATTAGTGTCTACTAGGGCTTCTCAACGTTGGGGGTTTTTGTGTTTTAGGCTGCTCGTAAGTCTGCTCCGACCACCGGTGGTGTGAAGAAGCCGCACAGATACCGTCCCGGAACTGTCGCTCTTCGGTAAGTGGTTTTACCCTTGATGAATTATCAAAGCTTTTATTCTTTTTGGAGTTCTGAGATATTAATTAGCTGCGTTTGTCTTGCTCTAAAGAAGTAATTGTTGCCCTAGATTTTCACAATGGGTTTTGTTTAATTTTGCAAAATTTATTGTTTTTTAAATGCGTTTCTTGGAACTGACGTAGTCTGTTTGCTTGGGTTGTAGTGAAATTCGAAAATACCAGAAAAGTACTGAGCTTCTGATCCGAAAGCTGCCTTTTCAAAGACTGGTTCGAGAAATTGCACAGGATTTCAAGGTATGTTTTGGAGGCTTGGAAAATTATTGATTAATAAAGATGCAAGTGTGGAATATTTTGCGCATTTTTTTGGATTTCAGAACTTGTAATGGTTTCTGCACTGCTTAGGAATATAATCAATCTTCTACCCCGTGAGGTGACCTTTGTATTAACCCCCATCCGGTATGATGTGATGCATTTTTCTTCCAAATTGTATTCTGTAACCATGGTTCGTCGTGCGAATAATTACCCTAAAATCCCCGTATTAACCCAATTTCAACATTGGTGGTTAGTGGCCATATTGTGACTCGTCCGGTATGATGTGATTCATTTTTCTCCCAATTGTATTCTGTAACCATGGTTCGTTGTGCGAATAATTATCCTAAAATCCTCGTATTAACCTAATTTCAATATTGGACGAATAGTGGCTATATTGTGAAATGGTGCGAAAATTCAAGGCAGTGCAGAGTTGCTGGTGTTAGTTTAGTCCATGGGTTTGGTTTTTAGTCCTGTTTTTTGGGTTTTAAGCACGGGAACTGAATGTGTCGATGGAAACTCTGATTCAGTTGTCTTTGGGCTTCATGAAGCAATGCTATGGAATCTTATTGATGGCCCTTTTCCCTTTACAGTTTTCAATTTCTTATATTTTAGCTTGTTTTTAAATTTAATCTTCTAAAGTCGTTTTAATTTATGGCTAAAGTTGTTTCAATTTATGGCTGTTACAGACGGATTTGCGTTTCCAGAGCCATGCCGTTTTAGCACTGCAGGAGGCTGCAGAGGCTTACCTTGTTGGGCTATTTGAGGATACGAACTTGTGCGCAATTCATGCCAAGAGGGTTACCATCATGCCCAAGGATATACAACTGGCCAGAAGGATTCGCGGTGAAAGGGCCTAAGCTTTCTCAGAAACATGAGCCATTGAAGAATACCATTTTTTGATTATATAGAATCCTCTATGTATTTTAGGCTGCAACTTTGATTAACTAATCAGATAATGTTAGTTTTGGATTTCTGGTCACATCATATTTTAAACGGGCCTCTATATTGGATTTTTGACTGTTGAAACTTGATATGGTGTATTTTAGCCACTGGATCTGGTTGATGCTCAATCACCTGACTTGGTAGACTAGTTTATGACAATTGAATGTAGTGTTTGATGAGTGCACTGTTATTAATACTACTATCAGTTTATGATATCTTTTTGTATGGTATTGTGGGTATTGTGAGATAATTGGTTGTGAACCTTTTATTCTGTGACGCTCAATCACATGACTTGGTAGACTAGTTTATGACAATTGAATGTAATATTTGATGAGTGCACTGTTATTAATACTATTATAAGTTTATGATGATCTTTTTGTATGGTAATGTTGGTATCGTGAGATAATTGGTTGTGAATTTGTTTGTTCTGAGACCGGTGTTCAAGGTTTGTAACATGATTCAAATACAACGTTTATTGTTTCCTGCTGTTCATGATCTTGGCATTTGACAATGATTGTGGAGTCCATCCAACGTTTACTATTTCCTGTGGTTCCTGATTTTGGCATTGGACAGTGCTTGTGGAGTCATTTCACTTGTTATGTTGATGGTTTATCTTTTTAATAAATAGTTATATTTCCAAAGGTTCAATTCCAGTGGAGTAGGAAATAAATAGTTAGATTTCCACGGGTTCAATTCTAGTGGAGTAGGAAATACATAGTTACATTTCCACAAGTTCAATTCTAGTGGAGTAGGACATAAATAGTTATATTTCGACAGGTTCAATTCCAGTGGAGTAGTAAATAAATAGTTATGTTTCCACATGTTCAATTCTAGTGGAGCAGGGCTGCACATGTAGACATGTCATAGTAAAGTGTAAGTTGCATCTCCTTGACCTGAAGTCTTGGTCCAGGTTGAGAGTTTAAGACTTTCCAGGTTGAGAGTTTTTGGTATATGTAGCTTATTGGATGTTGTGTACACTCCTTAGAAGGTTGCTGGGTGGTTGTTAAATTTCCATGGTTAAATTTTTTTCCCCACTCTGCTTTCCCAACTCTGCATTCTCAATTGAGATGGTCTTATAATGTTTTTGTCCCAATTGACATGGATGGTGTTACAATGTTTTTGTCATTCACAATTGAGATGGTGTTTCAATTTGTTGTGCATTATTATTGTTATTTCTTTGTTATTATAATGTGTACATAAAAGAATTGAGATGGGGTTACCGTTTTTTCCCATAAAAGAATTGAGATGGTGTTACAGTTTTTTCCCATAAAAGAATTGAGATGGTGTTACAGTTTTTTAATTTCTTGGTTATAATAATGTGTACATCAAAGTTGTACTGTGCATCTTTCTTTCGTTATTAGAATGTATACATCATAGTTGTATTTTGTGCATCTTTCTTTCGTTATTAGAATGTGTGCATCATATCATAGTTGTAGCTACGGTGGTATGATCTTTAGATATTTGAGGACGAAAATTGGTTGCCTCCAAGAGGGTTATTTTCTTAAACTCTTTCCTTAGCAATAAGGCATGCATAGTTGGTTTATTGATCTAATAAAACACCGATAGTTTAGCGTTGAAAGGTGTTTTTATATTGTTGATTACTTTTATACTTGGAAAGGTGCATGTTCGGGAATTGTTGGTTTCTTAACAACTAATTCAGGCATGAATCTAAAGTTGGCTGCAAGGGTTTTTAAACTTCACTTTGATAGTTTCATCCACATCCAATTTGGTTTAAATGTTGTAAATTTATCTCTTTGTCATTTTAACAACTTTATTCATATGCGGTTGGAATAATTGGATTGTTGATTATGTATTATTAACGGAGAACCTTTGTTGGTTCTATGTTGGATGTGTTGGTTTTATGAGAAAGATTGAAATCATGGCCAATGTTTCACTTACTGTAATTATAATGTGACGTCTCCGTAACTCCAAGTGGATATTATATTATCAATGCTTGCACATGCACATGTTTGTTTTACACTTGTATAATTCAATTTAAACAGTTTTGGGGGTTATGAGTTGACTTCATTGAGCATGTTGGTTTTACACCTCTATAATTCAATTTAAACATTTTCGGGTTTTAGATTGATGTAGTCTCCACCTGTTATAAAATATTGCACCTAGTCTTCTTTTGATGATATGTATGCAAATGGTTTAATGATGTTACATCCGAATATTTCAGTTTTATTAATAATGAAGTTTAGGAGGGTTTGGTGGAAAGCTATTAAAGGGTTTTGGGTTGACTGTGGACCATGCTCTCAAGGAAAGGGTGTTTTTGGAACGTGTGAAGGAAATGTATTTGTGGATGTTTAGTTTGATGTAAAAGCGTGGAGCATGTGTTTGAAAAAAATACAATTAGTATATTAATAGAGTGGAGAGTAATGTCTGGAATCTTTAAGATTTTGTGGCGTTGATGAAATCTTTTATAGATTTTATTAATGACAAGTTATTTTTATCACTCGACGTATGTAATGTAAGTATTTATTGTTGGAGTCTTTTATAGATGTTATTTCTGACAAGTTATTTTCATCTTCAAAGTTATTTCTATCTTTAGGGTGTAAATTAAGTATTTATTTAACGGAAAGGTTGTGGAAAAAAATGAGGTGCTTTTTCAGAGTTATTTCTATCTTTAGAGTAGTGCAAATTAAGTATTTATTTTACGGAAAGGTTGTGCTAAAAAATGAGAAACTTGAGAGGAATGTGTCGTGGATTAGTTTTTGAAATCTTTTATAAAGATTACTGATATGCTATTATAATATTTTATATATTTTAATAAAAGATAGTTGGTAAAAGTAAAAAGTGATGAACTGCTCCTCTAGTGTAGTAATTCTTTTTTTCCAATGGTCAAGTGATGACACGTGGAGTTGTTGAAGTCCACTGGCCCATTTGATGATTGGTTGTCGAGTCACCAAGGATCTGCAAGTCCTCAACATGAATTGGCAGTCTGTTATTTTAGTGAAATATACAAAGAAAGTAATGCTCAAAATCTGGAAGATCAACTTAAAACTTTGAAAAATTATTCCAGATTCTTCAGTGAAGAGCAAGGTCAGAATATTGGTGCTGCTATTTCTATGGATGAGGTAATGTCAGTGATATCAAATTTTCCCAAGGCAAAAAACTTGGACTGGATGGATGGTTGGTGGAGTTCTTTTTACACTTTTTTAACTTGGTTGGAAAGGAGTTATTAGAGGCTCTTGGTGAATCAAGAAGATTGGGTTAGGTACTTGGTTGTATGAATGTCACCTACATCACTTTGATCCTCAAAAAGGAAAAGCTTAAGAAGATTGGGTTAGGTACTTGGTTGTATGAATGTCACCTACATCACTTTGATCCCCAAAAAGGAAAAGCTTAAAACTTTTAATGACTATCGGCCTATTTCTCTATGTAACCTCATCTATAAGATTATTACAAAGATCATTGTCAATAGAATAAAATTTTTATTTGGCAAAGAATATATTTGAAGAGCAATTTGGCTTTCTTTCAAATAGATAGATTTTGGATGTTGTGGGGGTTGCTCAAAAATGTTTACACTTGGTCAAGGTAAAGATTATAAATGATTTCATTCTCAAAATGGATTTGATAAAGGCTTATGATCGAGTTGATTGGACCTTCCTAAGATTCATACTCATTCAGATCGGTCTTTTAGTTGAGGTAACAAACTGGATTATGGCTTGTATTTTTTAGCAAAATTTGCTCTCTTGGTAAATAGATCTTCATCAACATTCTTTAACTACAAGAAAGGACTTAGAGAGGGGTGTCCCCTTACACCTCTACTATTTCCGTTGGTCATAGAAGGGATCAATAGACTTATAAAATGAAGCCAAGCACGAGAAAAATCAAGCGTATTAAAATCTCTCACTATCTTTTCATCTCATTTATTATTTGTAGATGACGAATTAATCTTTGGGCGAGGATCGATTGGCGAATGGAAACCCTTCCACTATAATGACTACTTTTTGTGGAGTTTCTGCGATGTCTGTCAGTCCTTAGAAGTCATCGTTCTTGTTTAACTATGATGACTTTGCCATCTACAATCATATTGGAAATATTTTTCTGTATCATATGAATAATCTGGATATAGGTTTAAAGTACCTAAGGTACTTCTTACTGCCAAACTGCTATAGAAAAGAATACTAGATTTGGCTTATTCAGAAAGTGGAAAAAAGAATTTGTAGGGGGTCCTTTACATGGTTATTAGTTGGAGGAAGACCTATAATTGCTGCTTTAGTTTTTCAAAGTATTTCGGTGTATTGGTTCTCTTACTGTGATTCCTTTTGTGGTTATTATTAGCATTAGATGAAAAATATTTCAATTCATTAGGATTGGCAGGCTAGATGTTTCAAAATTTCATTTGGCATCTTGGGAGAGTATCTCTTTGCCTAAAAAGATGGGTGATTGGGGGCTCAAAAACTGTGTGGTTTAGCCAGGTTTTGTGCATAAAGAGTGTGTGGCGTTGTCTTTTTGGAGGTCTTTGGGGAAAAATTATCCATTCCAAATATATTGAATCCTTTTCAACGATTCTATGGATTAAGGATCCCATGAAGAGTTGTTCAAATGCATCTATAATTTGGTGTGGTTTCTCAAAAACATTTCCCATTATTAGCAATTCTTTGAGTTGGAAAGTTAGTATGGTACTCAAGTATTTATTGGAATCAATCCCTTTGTTGGATCATTTGACACCTTTAGCTTGTTTACTCATTTAATTGCTGAACTCCATAAACAAAATGAGAAGTGTCAACTGATCCAATGCTAAAATATTAAGGTAAATTATAATAAGGTTATGATGAGGAAATGAATGTAGAAGTAAGAAGGGGGTAATACATTTGTTCTTGAGGTAAATAAAAACAAGTATAATAAAGGGATGTGCATGAGAAATCTAGGTAAAATGGCATCTAGTGTGAGGATGTGTCTTCAAAATAAAAAATAGAGTAGAGTTAATTCATTTGTCCTTCATGCTTAAATAAATTCCATTTCAATAAATGTCCACTCCAAGTAGCTATGTGCATCGAATAAGTTTATGAATGGATTTAATAAATGAATATATTTTTGCAACATTTTAAATATAGACATGTCAATGTAAGTGTCATGATAAGTGACTATTAAGAGAGGTGGAGGTCTAAAGGTTGCGATGAACAAACACAGGAGTGGTAAGTTTGGATAAGTTGTAATGAGTTCATATAGATATGGTGACAAGGGTGTTGTATGATATAATGTTAAGTAGTGATGAGTAGAGAGTATACTATTACTGCACATAAGTAAGAGGCATACTGATATGTGGTTAGTGACATAAGGATAATGAGAGTTTATAGGTATGAATTAGAGATTGAAATGAATAGAGTAGAGAGGATCAAGGAGTTAATGTAGAGATATATACAAAAGAGTAATCGAGGCTAAGCAATAATAACAAAAAAGGTAAGAACATAAAATAAGTAAAATGAATATATCAAGATAAGGAATAGTGAAACTGTTGTTGTAATTGTAACTTCAGAAGACATTCTTCTGCTTATTATTATATTATTATTGTACTTTTTATTTGTATCTTTGACATAGATGTTTTTCCTCCGTTTGAGGATGTCATTATTATGTTTGGTCATGCATGGTCTTTGAGGTAAAACCTCCATTGTAAGTTGGGGCAATAGCACCCCAAAGAATACATTTAAAATGTCTCATTGAGTCTCCTTAGGACAGGTTGGCCTAGTTAGGTTAGTGAGTGTCACAAACACAAAATTTCGTAAAATTTAAAAACTTTTCTAAGTGCCGTAAATGCCACTAAAATATATGCAGAAATATAAAGTGTGGGTTATTTTCTTTTAAATACTACTTACGAATAATTAAAACTTTGCGACATTTATTACTGTTTATAAATGTAGTTATGATATTCAAGGAAAAGATCATCCTGGATAACCAGGATTCTGCCTCTTCTCCTGTCTCAGATTCTCCATTGAAAGTTGGGGTTTTATTTTCTTAAACTCCCCGGAAATCTCTTCATAAGGTCTGTACTTTTTCCTTCGATTATGCAACTCAGCTTCACTGCTGTCACTAGTAGTGCGATAACTGTGTTGTTCCCTTCTTTCTTCAGATGATGAACTGCTGTCCGATTTAGCCAGTTTCATCCTCTTAGACCCTCTTTGATGACTGGCTTCTTCCGAGTTAGCTCTTTTGTTTCTTCCTTCTATCTGAAATTTTTCTAATAATAATTGATTTAGTTGCTCTTGAGTTTTCAGAATCCTTCTTGACTGTTTCTATTTCTGTCTTTAAACCTTTTATGGTCTGCATCAGTTCTGAGGAGTGAGCAATTACCTCCTCTGTCACAGGTTCTCTCGACATCTGTCTTGTCGCAGTGTTTGGAGATTCCTCCTCAGCATATTCTCCTAGTTTTTCCATACCTGCCTGTTAGATTCAGAAAAAGAAATTTTCTGCTCTCTTTTTGAAACAGAAAGTATAAGTTAGTACATAATATAAATATATAAATTTTTCTTTTCATTTACACTGTTCTGCGGAAACTAGTGGAGCCATCTTCAGGCCTAGTGTATGAACCTGGCTCTGATACCACATGTCAAAACCCGATAATTTTCGAAAAATTTAAAATTTTTTAAGATAGCAATAAATGTTACTAAATGCATTTCTTGATCTGTTTGATTTAGTTAAGGAGATCACAGCTATGTCTTGAGTAATTTGTCTTTGTACTAAATTTTCTACCGTGTGTCTTATTTATTGTTACTGATGGTTTTTCTGTTTGCAACCACAAGGGGGAGTTGTCATCGCAGACTGGGCTTACTTAGCTTCCGAGCTAATGCATCCAAATGTCTTTTATTTACAGGTATACAGGTAAAGTATAGGTCGCTGCAATTACTTTTTAAAGCATTATATTTCCTTTACTTGTACCAACGTCCAGTAAAGTTTAATCATGCGAGACGGGTTGTCAAAAGTAAAAAGGTAGAAGTTTTATTCCTGTAATATTCATATATTCTTACTATTAGCGAGTTGACAATTTTTTTTTGCATGAGCATAGGATAGATATTGTTCTTTATCAGGCTGTCTTAAATTCCACCATGGAGTACTGTTCGTTGATATTATTATTGTGTTGTAATAATATCTTTTATCTATCATTATATAATGTCATGGGAAATGGAAATCAAACCATTTGTTTAACTGTTGTTACTGTGTGATTAATGAACACTTACAAGGTCTAGAAATTGGCAATGTATAATTTACTTATTACTTGCACTGTATAATAATATGTCAGTTCATATTTTCTTCCTTCCTCTATTTCTAGAATAACACCGGTTTGAGTTTTGTTCAATTCACCTGTTGTATAAATCGCGGAGTCAAGGTTTAATCTACACAAAAATTAGGGATTCAAGGATATTGCCCTATGTCTTGGTTATTAAAGGATGACCTAGGATAATTGTATCGATCCCACTTATAAGGACTCCATGCAAAAATTCTATTACTCATGCTTATTCATTATTTTTATTTACAACTTAATGGATAAACCTTTGGTGTCTCAGATACCATTATCATATGTATAATTCAATTGATTGTATGGCAGGTATATATTTTATTTGTGCACCATGCAAGTTCGATATCGTTGGTTTCAATATGTAACTACTAAATAGTCTTAAGCATGGTATCACGACCTTGTAAAATTCACCCTTGCTATGATTGAGGTTTGTCAATTTGCAATTTTTAAATGATCGTAAGAATGATTGGGATCACTTCATGGACTATAGGTGTCGACCCACAGCATGCAAAAATTTAAAGGGCGACGTGTTTGTTTCTACGCCAAGTGTTGGGAATATTTAAGTGTGCCTCAACCCTAACTGGGCACATTTCCCTCGCCCTCGGGCTCGGCCTCCCTGTGAAAACCCTCCTGTCCGAACCCCATCGATACGTTATGAGTATGGTCTTACTGTATCTGTGATCCTCCAGGCTTGTGGTCTATGTTATAAGAGTGTCAATATACTGTGTTAATGGCATTGTAGTCGGTTGATATCCCAGGGTTTTTTATCCTTTTTAAATGTCAAGTTCACCTTGCCTCTGCGTTCCAACAACCCTCGGCTTAGTCCGGTTGGAGCTTCCATTTTGGTAGCTACCCTAGTCCCTGCCAGCTTGTGGCTTGCATTAATGATAACGGGGTTCTTACACTCATCATACTTGCGGTTTCCATACTGAATACAGTGCTTCAACTACTACCCAAGCTCGGTAAGTTACAGGTCTTCATCATTGTGTTTATATTTAAAGATTGGATTTCTTATATCTCCGCGTTTATTAAATAGTAGCAAAATGTGAATACAGGACCTGTCTGCTCGCGATGGTGTACAGGGCGCTTCCTTCAAATCGGTGGGTTTCTCCGGGTAAGCCTGGTCGATAGCCATGGAATTCCTTCTTGTTGGTTGTAGGTTTTGGGTCTGTGTTGCATAAGAGGATATAGGGTTTACAACAGTGTTTGTTATGCATTGTAATGATAAGTTAAGGGCGTAGATCCCGGGTCGTATAGAATATTACGGCTACGGTTCAAATTGTAATTTCTAGTTTTTATTATTGTGTTGATAACTCCTGTGGAGGAATTACTGTAAAAACTTTGGAGCTGGCCTGTAGGTGGCATTATGGCCTCGTAGTTTTTAATACCGGCTCAAACAAAAGCATTCAGGGTTTATTAATGCGTGTTAGATATTAACAATACCTGTAAAAACGAGTTCTGTTGAAAACTTGTATGTGGTTCTCCTGTATGATTTTAATTGGTGTTGATGCATAGGTTTGTGATTTCTATGCTCTCGTAGATGTTTATATTAGGTACTTACACTGATGCCGTAAGTAAAACTTAGTGTCTGCAACCCTGGTGTTTATTTTCAAAAGGAAAAGCATGCAGAAGGAAAATAGGGTTCTATACGAACTCTGCTGTCGTGGATGGTTTTTGTGATTGTGAAATATGAATTAAAGGAACTCGATACTGAGTTCGAATAAGGGTTTTGTTGTTTCGTGTTTTGTTTTTACTAGTTGATGTTATCGTTGTGAATTCCTTCTGTTGAGAGTCATGAAACTAACAAGAGATAAAGTAATAATACAGACGCTCGGCAATGAGCAAAAACTACTGTGCTGAGTGTTTAGTGTTGTAAATAAACTCTGTCAAATAAGTGAGTCAATTGGAAGTTAATAATACCTTTAATGAGCTCGATGTTGAGCCTAAGAGGTTCCTGCTAAACCTCTGGTTTTAATTATAAACTTCTCAGTAGGGTTTAATAAGAGGATTATAATGTAACGCTTGTTGAAATAACATGTAGGGTTTTGTGAAAAGAGGGAACTCGACACTGAGCTGTAAAACTGTTCTCTCTGTTTGGTTTGGTTTATGTTTTCTCTGCTAATTAAATTTTTACTGTTTAAACAAATGTAATAATTTCCTATTGTTAATAACTAAAGTAGTAGAATTTGAATTCGAAATGACAATGGTGGTTTGGTTCAAATGGTAACTCTGTGGATACGATTTTTGAATGACATGTTTAAATCAATTATTAAGTTAAGACTTTGTCGATACTGTGCATTCTCATGAAGAATTTGAGCTCGCTAGCGAACAAAAGAAAATACAGTGTTGATAAAAAAAATTATGACTAACAGGGAATAAAATCACTGTGTTGTATAAGCTCAGCCTCGAGCTAATTATTGTTTTTGTCTTTATTTCATTCTGTTTGAAAGTAAATAACTAGGTCAAACTTTACTGACGGTTGCTTGTTTAAATGGTCAATTATTTTGTTTAGTTAAAATTTTGTCGAAAGAAACAAAATAGTTTAAAGGGTAAAAAAAAATATGGCTAAACTGTGGTTCAGTTTGATAATGAGTCAATAAGGGTTCTGTCAGTCTTTTCGTATGTTCTGACAGCAGATAAATAAACTTACTAAAAATAATCTGGATCGTTCATCCTTATAACAGATATTGATAAAACACCTGTTAGCTAGGGTTTTTGTGTTTTGGTAAGAATTACTGGGTTTAAAACTGATCTATTCTTAACTAGGGTTGACACTTTGACACACATACCCTTATTGTAGCTATAAATGTCCTGCAAATATAACTATACTGCGAACGATAATTACAATAACAAACTAGGTTAAAATTTACAAAATTTACTAAGGCTTACAGTATTACTACTGTATGGCATGCATTGCAATTACTTTCTCTGCAAGATAATAATAATAATTTGAAAGAATGCTGAAACATAGTAATTAAATCTATCACTGAAAATCAGGGATTGCAAACTTATAATGAATTAAATACTACTCAGACATAACAAAGATAACATAACATACAATCATTTATATTTAATAAACAAACAGGAGTAGGTAGCAGAACCTGTTCAAACTGAGGACAACAACAGCAATGGGAGGCTGTTCCTCCCTACCAATTCCTGGAGAGTGCCCAGACAACACTTCTCAGGACCCCCGAGCTTTCTCTGGTCTCCCTGGCTGGAACTAGGTGCAACAAAACAATTCACTCAGCCAAACAGCTAAACTGGAACCAAGTTACTGCAGCATCTCATATCAAACACTCCCTTACTGTATTTTCCCTCTTCCTCAATGGGACTCCTGAATAGCATTCATCTGAATGTATTCTCCCTCCAGAACTTTGTTGAACCCCCAGCTCAGTTCATTGAGTACTATTTAAAATATTGCCTAGGTCTTAGTTGGGTTAACTGTCATTAATGAGCCACCTGCTCAGAGTCCACTTTCTTGGGGAATCATGGACCCAAAATATAGGAAAGTTGCCACCTGCAACTTAAGAAGTGTTTGAGGATGCTGCCACTTGTCTTTTGCCTTTCCACCTAGTTCCATCCACCAGTTAGACCAGTAACCTCTTTTAATAGCTCTCCCATGCTGTTGTCTCCATAATTTATTTATTAATAATGAAATATTCAGAATTTACATTCCATTTCTGGTGACTCTGCTGAGTCATCAATTCCTACTTAGCATTAAATTTAACATAATGTCTCAGGAATATTAATAAAATAATTACATTATTTTTGCAAAATTGGGGTATGTGACATACACACCCCCTTAAAATGTAACATCGTCATCGATGTTACTTATTCTTCATCCTCAGCCACCTGCTGGAATAGATTTGGGTATGCTTCCCGCATCTTACTTTCCAGTTCCCAGGTAGCTTCTTCAGGACTAAGGTGCTTCCATTGCACCTTCAGCTGTCCAATGGTGCGGTTCCACCAGAACTTCTCCCGAGGATACAATCCGGTTCCACCAGAACTTCCCCTTCTGGTTCTACCTGTACAATGTTCCAGTCAATAACATGAGTAGTATCATGAACATACTTTTTCAGAACAGAAATATGAAAAACATTGTGTACTTTTAAATTAGGTGGTAAGGCTAGCTGATAAGAAACTTGACCAATCCTAGATAAAATTTCAAATGGACCACAGTAACGTGGCGCTAATTTTGCACAAATTCCCAGTCTTAGGGAGCTCTTCTTTGGCCTTACCTTGATGAACACATGTTCACCTACCTGGAACTCTTTAGGAGTTCTTTTCAAATCTGCTTGACTCTTTTGCCGATCCTGGGAAATCTTCAAATTTACCTGCACTTGTTTCACAACCTGTTCCATCTCTTTTAACAAATCAGGACCTAACACTAATCTATCTACTGGATTACTCCAAGAGATAGGAGTGTTACATTTACGTCCATACAGAATTTCAAAAGGACTAAACTTAGCTGACGATTGATAGCTGTTATTGTATGCAAATTCTGCTAAATGCAAATAATCCTCCCATTTACCTGGTTGATCTTTAACATACATCCTTAGCAGATCTTCTAATACCTGATTAACTCTTTCAGTTTGTCCGTCCGTCTGAGGGTGGAAGGAAGTGTTGAAATTCAGTGTGGTGTTTAATCCTTTAAACAAAGATTTCCAAAAATTCCCTGTCTGATATAATAACTTTTGGTACACCATGTAACCGAAAAATATGTTTCAGAAAAATATCAGCTATGTTTGCAGCCTTGTAAGTGGTTTTAACAGGAATAAAGTGTGCTGATTTACTTAATTTATCTACTACCACCATAATTGAATCATTCTGATGCTGATTTTTGGGTAGTCCCGTAATGAAATCTAAGCTGATTATTTCCCACTTCCAGCTGGGAATAGGTAAAGGTTGCAGCAACCCAACTGGATGTTGGTGTTCTGTTTTCACTTGTTGGCAGTCCAAACATCTAGCTATATACTCAGCTGTTTCAGATTTCATGTTAGGCCAAAAATATTCTTTTCTCAACATGGTGACAGTCTTCTGGTAGCCTGGATGCCCTAAGTAAGGGGTTTTATGAACTTCGTCCAGAATTAACAGTTTAACTTTAGGTACATTTGGAACATACAGCCTGTCCTTAAACAATAAAAATCCCTCTTTGTTTAGGCTATAACCCTTTATTAAACTTTCTGTAGGTTCATCTTTTGCTGTAACTTGTAACTTTTGATAATTTTCATCGGATTTTATCCCTTCAGCCAACTGTTCATTCAAATCGGAGGTATAAGTGCTGCTAGCTGATACAAAATTCAGCCTTGCATTTCTGCTCAAAGCATCAGCCACCTTATTTTCCTTTCCTTTTATGTGCTGAATTTCGAAATCATATTCACTTAAGAAGGCCAACCACCTGGCTTGTCTTGCATTTAAATTAGGCTGATCTAAAAGGTATTTCAGACCTTTATTATCAGTCATTAAAGTAAATTTTCTGCCTATTAAGTGGTGTCGCCACATCTTTAAAGCATGGATAACAACAGCCAATTCCAAATCATAAGTGGCATAATTCTTTTCGTGAATCTTCAGCTTCCTGGATTCATAGGCAATGACATGCCCATCCTGAGTCAGCACTCTGCCTAAACCATCATTACAAGCATTGGTGCAAACCACGAAATCCTTATTAGGATCTGCTATTCTTAGAATAGGCGCAGTTGTTAATAAGGTTTTTAACTTCTTAAAACTTTCCTCACACTTCAAGTTCCAATCAAACTTCTTGCCTTTCTTTTGCAAGGAAGTGATTGGGTTGGCTATTTTTGAAAAGCCTTCAATGAATCTTCGGTAATAACCGATAATTCCCATGAAGGATCTAACATCTGTTATGTCTTTTGGTACTGGCCACTCTTCAATTGCCCGGATCTTTTCAGGATCAACTGAAATCCCTTCCTTGGTGACTACATGTCCTAAGTACTGGATTTCATCTTTGAAAAAGTCACACTTACTGAACTTCGCAAAGAGCTGCTGCTCTCGTAGTTCTTGTAAGACTATCCGTAAATGTTCTTTATGCTCCTTTTCATTCTTAGAATAAACTAAAATGTCATCGATGAATACGACAACAAATTTATCTAAATACTTATGCATTATGTTATTCATTAAGCACATAAAGACAACTAGGGCATTAGTAAGCCCAAATGGCATTACGACAAATTCGTAATGTCCGTACCTTGTTCTAAAAGCTGTTTTGAAAATGTCTTCTTCTTTAATCCTCACTTGATGATAACCCGATCTCAGGTCTATCTTAGAGAACACCGTAGCTCCACGTAGCTGATCAAACAGATCATCTATGCGAGGCAACGGATATTTGTTTTTAATCGTCATCTTGTTCAGTTGACGGTAATCTATGCAAAGTCGCATAGTTTCGTCCTTCTTTTTAACAAAAATTACTGGTGCTCCCCAAGGGGATACACTGGGTCGAATGTAATTCTTGTCTATTAACTCCTTTAACTGAGTTTTCAATTCGTTAAGCTCCAAAATATTCATACGATACGGGGCTTTTGAACTGGGTACAGCACCTGGTACCAGCTCAATTGTAAAATCCAGTTCTCTCTTGGGAGGTAATTCTGGGATTTCCTCAGGAAAAACATCAATAAATTCTTTTACTACAGGGATATCCTCTACTGTTATCTTGCTGCTTTCAGACTTATCTGTCTCATCTGTAATAGTTACAACATAGGCTTTGCACCCTTTTCTGACTGCCTTTTTAAGTTGTAGAGCAGAAATCTGCCTGACTACTGTTTTCCTAGGAATACCCCTAACAGTTACAGGCTGTCCATTACTGTTTACACACCTAAATTTTTTGTCAAAATAGTTTAAAACTACCCTATGCTGTTCTAACCAGTCCATCTCGATAAGTATATCATAAGAGCCAAGTGGCAAAACATTTAATTTAACAGTAGTTTTAAGATCAGTCATATCTAAGACACATTCCTTCACATAACAGTTTACCTTCCTTTTTGCCCCAGTAGCTAGTTGTACAGACCAAGAATTGTCAAACCTTTCAACAGTCAATTTACATTTTTCTACTAGCTGGGGTGAAATATAACTAAGACTAGCACCCGGATCTATTAAAATAGTTACAGGGATTTTATTAAGCATACCTCCTACTTCCACCATGGAAGTTTGATAGTCAGCTTGGCGGTTCTCCAATGCTGCATTGATTCGGGGCATAGTTCCTGCAAAGTCTCCAATAGTCATTTCATCTTGTAAAGTATGAATATTGTTGATTGGCTTCTTCCGATTTGGGCAAACTGAAGCATAATGTGGGCCATTACACTCCCAGCATTTAACAGGCTCCTTCCGTTCAAAGTTCTTAATGTAATTTCCGTGATTGTTAGGAACCTCCTTGCTGCCCTTGAAATTATTGGAATGATTAGCAGTTCCATTTTTGCTTCCCTGGAAGTTTTTACCATTAAACAGGGTTCTGTTCTTGTTATTTTTGAAACTTTTCTGGGGTACAAACTCCTTTTTCCTATACTTAAGCTGATTGCTGTTCTTTTTAGCTTTCCAGCTGGCTATCCCTTCTTTCTTTTTATTCTGTTCATAACAGAAATTAGCCTTTCGCATGGCCTCTTCCAGCATTTTGGGGTTATCATATTCAATTCTGTCCTTGATATGATAGGGCAGGCAACTAAGAAAACGCTGTATTTTAGGTTTCTTTCGACAAAATACGACACATATCTTAACAGACTTAAGAACTTACTGTTCAAGTCCTTCATAGTCATAGACCCCAGCTTCAATTCGTAAAATTCCTTGTCCCTCTCCTCATAGTACTGTTCGGACAGAAATTTCTTTTTGAAGTACCTTTTAAAAGTACTCCAATTGACTTCTTTTTCTTTAATCCCTTTGACCCTTTTCAGGTCTTGCCACCATATGTCCGCCTTTCCAGAAAGGTTGTAGATGGCCATTCGTGCCTTCAACTGATTTGAATAGTTGTAAATCTGGAAATATTTTCTCATCCCGGATAACCAGGATTCTGCCTCTTCTCCTGTCTCAGATTCTCCATTGAAAGTTGGGGGTTTTATTTTCTTAAACTCCCCGGAAATCTCTTCATAAGGTCTGTACTTTTTCCTTCTGTTATGCAGCTCAGCTTCACTGCTGTCACTAGTAGTGCGATAACTGTGTTGTTCCCTTCTTTCTTCAGATGATGAACTGCTGTCCGATTTAGCCGGTTTCATCCTCTTAGACCCTCTTTGATGACTGGCTTCTTCTGAGTCAGCTCTTCTGTTTCTTCCTTCTGTCTGAAATTTTTCTAATAATAATTGATTTAGCTGCTCTTGAGTTTTCAGAATCCTTCTTGACTGTTTCTATTTATGTCTTTAAACCTTTTATGGTCTGCATTAGTTCTGAGGAGTGAGCAATTACCTCCTCTGTCACAGGTTCTCTCAACATCTGTCTTGTTGCAGTGTTTGGAGATTCCTCCTCAGCATATTCTCCCAGTTTTTCCATACCTGCCTGTTAGATTTAGAAAAAAGAAATTTTCTGCTCTGTCTTTATGAAACAGAAAGTATAAGTTAGTACATAATATAAATATATAAATTTTTCTTTTCATTTACACTGTTCTGCGGAAACTAGTGGAGCCATCTTCATGCCTAGTGTATGAACCTAGTGGAGCCATCTTCAGGCCTAGTGTATGAACATGTACATAGCATTCAGGGTTTATTAATGCGTGTTAGATATTAACAATACCTGTAAAAATGAGTTCTGTTGAAAACTTGTATGTGTTTCTCCTGTATGATTTTAATTGGTGTTGATGCATAGGTTTGTGATTTCTATGCTCTCGTAGATGTTTATATTAGGTACTTACACTGATGGCGTAAGTAAAACTTAGTGTCTGCAACCCTGGTGTTTATTTTTAAAAGGAAAAGCACGCAGAAAGAAAATAGGGTTCTATACGAACTTTGCTGTCGTGGATGGTTTTTGTGATTGTGAAATATGAATTAAAGGAACTCAATACTGAGTTCGAATAAGGGTTTTGCTGTTTCGTGTTTTGTTTTTACTAGTTGATGTTATCGTTGTGATTTTTCAAGATTTTTCAGTATAACATAAGTATACAAAATTTCAAAATATTAAATGTTTATCATTCATCCTCATCCTTGATGAAATCTTTGCTTACTTTAGCATTCATAACATGCACACATAAATACATGTGATAGTCTAGCTACAAGACAATCATTATCATTAACTAAAATCATAAAACAATTCTTTCAATTGAGCTTTGTAATCACCAAACTTCTTTGTACTTCCGCAATCATGGAGACTTGCATACAAAACTCTTATGTATTTTCTGCAATCGTGAAGACTTGCCATACAAAACCCTTTATGTATTTCCACAATCGTGGAGACTTGCCATACAAAACATGAGTCTTCTGTAACTCAGCCGAAAAACCTCTGCATACAGCAGAAATATGACAGTCTTACTCTGCAACTCATTACATAGCTTCCCCTCATCGAATCTTCTTGTGGGCTCAGTTCTAACACCACAAGGAAAAAGTGTAGTCTCCTCAGAGAACCTCTTGTGCGCTCCGTTCTAACGACACAAGGAGAAATCGTGAGCCCTTCCTATGCTCAATTCGATGGATATAAAGTTTTCCTAGGACTTTTGGGTTAGTATAACATTCAACGAGCTACCCACCTGCTCTATTCCACTTCCATGGGGAACATGACCACAATTTAAGGAAGTTGCACCCTGCAACAGCTAGTAAGTGAGTACAAGATGCAGCCTCTACTTGAGTTCATGAAATATTATTTTCCCCTCAAACCTTCTCGTTTGAGTCTGAGAATTTTACTTGGTAACAATCATTTAGTATTTCTTGCATTCCACATGCGACATAATACCAATAAAATATTAACGAATATATTCCCTGTTTACTATCATATTCTATGTATTTTGATGATTACACATCATCACTCATAAGTCTTATCACCAATCATGGTTCATAAAGCCCTAAAATCCAAATTTAAAATGTAAAGTAAACCATTACTTACTCTTGATCGATTCCGCTCAACTTATCTATGTAAGTGGTTGTATAATCCATATTCTTCTCGAATTACGACATTGGTCATGATCCAAAATCACCTCCTGAAATGTTAGTATAAAGAAAAATTCCTTTTCTTCAATTGCTCAACAGTTGAACATATTAGTTCCATGACATGATACACATGCTCGTTCAATAACTTATGCATCAAATAATCAGTAGCTATCACTTCTACCAACAATTATTTTACCCGATTATCTTCTACATATCTACGAAGAAATATTTATAAAGTGACATTATATGAACTAACAATCATGCATTGAATTTGAGGGTGTTTATCTGACTTTGCTTAATCAAACAAACTTACTTTATTGGAGTATACTAATAAAACTGATACTTTTAACTCAGAGGCGCTCATAGGTAACACACTTAGTAAACTTTGATAAAAATGCAGGAAATATATGATACTTCTATGAAATTACTTATTAGTCGGCATGTCTCAAAATCTTTTGTTCTGTCAAGGTAATACCATATTTCAGCAAAGTTTTCCATATCCTCATCTATTTCTTCTAGTTTAGTACTTTACCAAAGAATATAAAAATTTATGAATCAACAATCCTATAAGAGATTATAGTGCTTCTATTCCCTTTAACAAGGTTAACCGAGTTAATAAATCATAATACAGAATTTGTTACATTCACATGTACTAAAATTATTTCCACTAAATATTCCGCGATAATCATGTGAGTACCTACATCTTTCTTCTAGCAAAGAGAACTTTCGACAAGGATAACATACCTCCTTCAAACGTTGAGATACTTATCTTTACTCCCTTGAACCTGGAGGACATTAACTCCTCGTCCATTCAAATCCCATGCATCCAGAAACAAAAGAACAATTTGATTAGTCAATTTTCATACCTACTTATTTCATGTTGAGCCCATCAGGCCCGAGTGCTGTAACCTACAGCTCTGATACCATATGTCACGAACCCAAAATTTCGTAAAATTTAAAAACTTTTCTAAGTGCCCTAAATGCCACTAAAATATATGCAGAAATATAAAGTGTGGGTTATTTTCTTTTAAATACTACTTACGAATAATTAAAACTTTGCGACATTTATTACTGTTTAGAAATGTAGTTATGATATTCAAGGAAAATATCACTCAAATGAAATTTATGTGTATAAGTACTATCTCCCGTCATTTTTGCACTAATAAAATAGATGTCTCATTTTCAACTAAAATCAATTCTTAACTTGAGATTTCAACTGTTTCTTAAATCTTACGGGGAACACCCAACTTCAACATGTCTTAATATACGTCCTTAAGAAACATGTACATCTTTTATCATCCCAATAGAAGAACATAAATGATAACAACATAATCAAAATCATAAGAGGAACATACTAGTATTATACATCATGTAAACATCCAACCTTCTATATGAATCGTATACTTCATCATAAACATTTTTAAGAACAGAAACAAGTACTCATACATAAGACACGTTGAGAAAACACCATAGGCAATATAGGAGACAAAGGATAACGTGGTTCACCCGTACACGGGCTAGTCCACAAAGGTGTGTGCATCTTTTATTATTAAGCAAAAAGTAATAGTATTACAACTAGCAACATGGTTGCTGTAATGAGATTTCTTCTCCTTCCGTAAGCCTCTTTCACATAGAACTTTTCAGTAATTAAACTAAGGACCTCTTCTAGATCCAAACAAGTAGAAATAAACTTTTTTCGCTCTAGTCATCAAAAGAGAAAGGTAAAAACTTTTACACATGTTTTTACTAACTAATTCACTAAGCACTCAAATTTGAGAGGAACTTATTCGTTAACAAAATAGTAATCTAAGGGTTCCTACCCTATGGTCTTACCATTAGCAAACAAACATTCTTTATTTATGAGTATTCATATCTTTATTTAAGTAAAAGGAGAAATGCCCCTTTTTCTCCATGTCAAAGAGTGGTTAAGTATTAATATACTTATTCTCTAATAAATTCTACTCTAACTCCCTACATTCTTAATGGGAGGAGACAAACCATCCACGGTTTATGCTAGCGTCGAAATCTCTTTGGATTCTCAACCTCTAACAAGGATTTAATTCCAATAATAAAATATATTCTTTATATCAGCCTTATCCACATATCTATATATAAAAAGAAATCTCGTGTATTGTTTACAACTAAGCTATAAGAAGTTTTATTGTTTTTCCACCTAAATTATTATAGTAATCCTTTACTATAATATTCATATTTTTATACTTATTTAATATGTCAATTTTGCAAGGTAAGAATTATTGCGATCCATATTAATAAATCCAAGGGTTTTTAACTTTAGAACAACTTATTCTAACACCCAATATATATATATATATATATAGTATTTCTAATTATATATATATATATATAATTTATATAACCTTAGTTATATTTCAAAGTGTCTCAAACATTTCACCCATCCTCTTGTTTTCCCAAGATACTAATTTTATCTTTTAGGGTTTAACTAATTCTACTAGGATAAACTTATATCTCCACTCATCATAATCGAATATGATAAGTCATGATATGGTCAACCGATCAAATGGCTTCCTAGTTACTATCCGTTAGGTTACTTATCGTTTAGTCGCAATTAGCATCTTTTAACCTTCTAAGCTTAAACTAAGACTTATAAACATATAAATCGCTCGAGGTCCATTGGTGGGGCCTTGGCCTTGAGCTCCTCACCATGGCCATTTACAAAACTCATATTTACATTTACAAAATAATAACAATAGGAGTGAATTTTAGGGATGTTACACACTCCACCCTTTAAGAATAACACCGTCCTTGGTGTTCAACAATTTGCCTTTCGCATCGTTTCACCATCTTTTGCTTACTTTTGCTCTTAAAGTTTGGTCGTCTTTACATCTTTGCGATTTCAGCAAGCTCTCTTCAATTGTAACCTGCACATTGTATAGCTCGTACAAGATTTTTCAGTATTTTTCAGTATAACATAAGTATACAAAATTTCAAAATAGCAAATGTTTATCATTCATCCTCATCCTTGATGAAATATTTGCTTACTTTAGCATTCATAACATGCACACATAAATACATGTGATAGTCTAGCTACAAGACAATCATTATCATTAACTCAAATCGTAAAACAATTCTTTCAACTGAGCTTTGTAATCACCAAACCTCTTTGTACTTCCGCAATCATGGAGACTTGCATACAAAACTCTTATGTATTTTCTGCAATCGTGAAGACTTTCCATACAAAACCCTTTATGTATTTCCACAATCGTGGAGACTTGCCATACAAAACATGAGTCTTCTGTAACTCAGCTGAAAAACCTCTGCATACAACAGAAATATGACAGTCTTACTCTGCAACTCATTACATAGCTTCCCCTCATCGAATCTTCTTGTGGGATCAGTTCTAACACCACAAGGAAAAAGTATAGTCTCCTCAGAGAACCTCTTGTGCGCTCCGTTCTAACGACACAAGGAAAAATCGTGGGCCCTTCCTCTGCTCAATTCGATGGATATAAAGTTTGCCTAGGACTTTTGGGTCAGTATAACATTCAACGAGCTACCCACCTGTTCTGTTCCACTTCCATGGGGAACATGACCACAATTTAAGGAAGTTGCACCCTGCAACAACTAGTAAGTGAGTACAAGATGCAGCCTCTACTTGAGTTCATGAAATATTATTTTCCCCTCAAACCTTCTCGTTTGAGTCCGAGAATTTTACTTGGTAACAATCATTTAGTATTTCTTGCATTCCACATGCGACATAATACCAATAAAATATTAACGAATATATTCCCTGTTTACTATCATATTCTATGTATTTTGATGATTACACATCATCACTAATAAGTCTTATCACCAATCATGATTCATAAAGCCCTAAAATCCAAATTTAAAATGTAAAGTAAACCATTACTTACTCTCGATCGATTCCGCTCAACTTATCTATGTAAGTGGTTGTATAATCCATATTCTTCTCGAATTATGACATTGGTCATGATCCAAAATCACCTCCTGAAATGTTAGTATAAAGAAAAATTTCTTTTCTTCAATTGCTCAACAATTGAACATATTAGTTCCATGACATGATACACATGCTCATTCAATAACTTATGCATCAAATAATCAGTAGCTATCACTTCTACCAACAATTATTTTACCCGATTATCTTCTACATATCTACGAAGAAATATTTATGAAGTGACATTATATGAACTAACAATCATGCATTGAATTTGAGGGTGTTTATCTGACTTTGCTTAATCAAACAAACTTACTTTATTGGAGTATACTAATAAAACTGATACTTTTAACTCAGAGGCGCTCATAGGTAACACACTTAGTAAACTTTGATAAAAATGCAGGAAATATATGATACTTCTATGAAATTACTTATTAGTCGGCATGTCTCAACATCTTTTGTTCTGTCAAGGTAATACCATATTTCAGCAAAGTTTTCCATATCCTCATCTATTTATTCTAGTTTAGTACTTTACCAAAGAATATAAAAATTTATGAATCAACAATCCTATAAGAGATTATAGTGCTTCTATTCCCTTTAACAAGGTTAACCGAGTTAATAAATCATAATACAGAATTCGTTACATTCACATGTACTAAAATTATTTCCACTAAATATTCCGCGATAATCATGTGAGTACCTACATCTTTCTTCTAGCAAAGAGAACTTTCGACAAGGATAACATACCTCCTTCAAACGTTGAGATACTTATCTTTACTCCCTTGAACCTGGAGGACATTAACTCCTCGTCCATTCAAATCCCATGCATCCAGAAACAAAAGAACAATTTGATTAGTCAATTTTCATACCTACTTATTTCATGCTGAGCCCATCAGGCCCGAGTGCTGTAACCTACAACTCTGATACCATATGTCATGAACCCAAAATTTCGTAAAATTTAAAAACTTTTCTAAGTGCCCTAAATGCCACTAAAATATATGCAGAAATATAAAGTGTGGGTTATTTTCTTTTAAATACTACTTACGAATAATTAAAACTTTGCGACATTTATTACTGTTTAGAAATGTAGTTATGATATTCAAGGAAAAGATCACTCAAATGAAATTTATGTGTATAAGTACTATCTCTCATCATTTTTGCACTAATAAAATAGATGTCTCATTTTCAACTAAAATCAATTCTTAACTTGAGATTTCAACCGTTTCTTAAATCTTACGGGGAACACCCAACTTCAACATGTCTTAATATACGTCCTTAAGAAACATGTACATCTTTTATCATCCCAATAGAAGAACATAAATGATAACAACATAATCAAAATCATAAGAGGAACATACTAGTATTATACATCATGTAAACATCCAACCTTCTATATGAATCGTATACTTCATCATAAACATTTTTAAGAACAGAAACAAGTACTCATACATAAGACACGTTGAGAAAACACCATAGGCAATATAGGAGACAAAGGAGAACGTGGTTCACCCGTACACGGGCTAGTCCACAAAGGTGTGTGCATCTTTTATTATTAAGCAAAAAGTAATAGTATTACAACTAGCAACATGGTTGCTGTAATGAGATTTCTTCTCCTTCCGTAAGCCTCTTTCACATAGAGCTCTTCAATAATTAAACTAAGGACCTCTTCTAGATCCAAACAAGTAGAAATGAACTTTTTTCGCTCTAGTCATCAAAAGAGAAAGGTAAAAACTTTTACACATGTTTTTACTAACTAATTCACCAAGCACTCAAATTCGAGAGGAACTTATTCGTTAACACAATAGTAATCTAAGGGTTCCTACCCTATGGTCTTACCATTAGCAAACAAACATTCTTTATTTATGAGTATTCATATCTTTATTTAAGTAAAAGGAGAAATGCCCCTTTTTCTCCATGTCAAAGAGTGGTTAAGTATTAATATACTTATTCTCTAATAAATTCTACTCTAACTCCCTACATTCTTAATGGGAGGAGACAAACCATCCACGGTTTATGCTAGCGTCGAAATCTCTTTGGATTCTCAACCTCTAACAAGGATTTAATTCCAATAATAAAATATATTCTTTATATCAGCCTTATCCACATATCTCTATATAAAAAGAAATCTCGTGTATTGTTTACAACTAAGCTATAAGAAGTTTTATTGTTTTTCCACCTAAATTATTATAGTAATCCTTTACTATAATATTCATATTTTTATACTTATTTAATACCTCAATTTTGCAAGGTAAGAATTATTGTGATCCATATTAATAAATCCAAGGGTTTTTAACTTTAGAATAACTTATTCTAACACCCAATATATATATATAATATTTCTAATTATATATACATATATAATTTATATAACCTTAGTTATATTTCAAAGTGTCTCAAACATTTCACCCATCCTTTTGTTTTCCCAAGATACTAATTTTATCTTTTAGGGTTTAACTAATTCTACTAGGATAAACTTATATCTCCACTCATCATAATCGAATATGATAAGTCATGATATGGTCAACCGATCACATGGCTTCCTAGTCACTATCCGTTAGGTTACTTATCGTTTAGTCGCAATTAGCATCTTTTAACCTTCTAAGCTTAAACTAAGACTTATAAACATATAAATCGCTCGAGGTCCATTGGTGGGGCCTTGGCCTTGAGCTCCTCACCATGGCCATTTACAAAACTCATATTTACATTTACAAAATAATAACAATAGGAGTGAATTTTAGGGATGTTACAGTGAGGCCGACCTAATTAGTAAAAAGGTCCCCCAAAAGTAAAGTATAAATAGATATCTTTGTTCTCTCATTTGGACACACCTCTCACTCACTCAAGTTCGCATAAGCAAGAGAGAGAAGACAAGTTTGCTGAGGAGAAAGAAGAGAGAGTTGCAAAAGACTTCTTATCTTTGGATTTTTCCATTTTGTGATATTGTATTAGTGATGAATCTATCTTTGAGTAAGTTGCGGGGTTTTCTCCTTTATGGTGTCCCTGAGGAAAATTATTGTGTCTATTGTGTTTTGCTGTGCTTGTTATTCTTTCAATTAAAGATATTAATTAAATTGAATTAAAGTGCAAACTCTAACATAAACAATATACTATTAGGATTGGAAATGGGACAAAGTTTTCACCTTGATTTATGGGGCCAGGTAAAGTTGTAAAAATGATTGGACCAGTTGCATATTGCCTTACATTGCCACTCCATTACCACTCCATTGCCAGAATGGAACATCATGGTTGAATCGATACAGATATCGGATCGTAAGGTATGATATATCAAGCATAACTTAGTGGAACATGTTATGGTCCAATGGGACGAGGATTCAAAAACTATGTGTCATGATTATCCCACACTTTTTTTACTGTAATTTCAGGATGAAGTTACCCAAAGGGTGGGTGTATGTGTGACACCTCATCTTAACATATTATAAAACTTGGTGAGAAATTTACACTCAAATGAGAACTCTAGCCATAACACTTATATTTTTGCATAAAAAACACCAAAAACAACCCCCAAATCAAAGAGTGTTGCTAACGATAGAATTTTTTTGGGGGGTTAAAAATACAACCATAGCCTTAAAAACCCATATTGTTGGTAGCACAAATATTAAAATCAATGATTGAATTGAAAACTAATGCTATTGGTATCACAATTTTTTTTAAAGGGTTAAAATTACAAATAGTTTGGAACCATGGACCTAACTATCAATATCATTGCTAGAAAAATCTTAAAATTGATCTCTAAATCGAAAAGTAGTGCTACCATTAGAACTTTTGTTTTATTTGTCTTAAAATTGCAACATTTGTGAAACCATGGCCTTAACAACTGCTACTATTGTTAACAAAAACCTTAAAATCAACCCTTGAATTGAAAGTTAATGCTATTAGGACCACCAATTTTTTCAAGAGTTAAAATTACAACTTGTTTGGAACCATGGACCTAACAATCAATATCATTGCTAGAAAAATCTTAAAATCAACCTCTAAATCGAAAATTAGTGTTATCATTATAATTTTTTTTTGTTTTTTTTTCTTGGCTTAATATTCCAACATTTGTGAAACCATGGCCTTAACAATTGTTACTATTGTAACAAAAATATTAAAAACAACCCCCAAATTGAAAGAATATGTTACTCCCTTTTTTGTGGGGGGTTTAAAATTGCAAATGTTTTGAAGCCATAGTCCAAAAATCCAACACTATTATTCAAAAATAGTAAAATCAACCTTAAAATGCCCACTCATTTAGGGGCAAGCACCATATATTACATAATGGCACGATGGTATCAACTCATAATTAAAACAAATTATTATTTCCTCGACATATAGTTTTCGGTCGGGGACATTAATTCAAGGGTGATTGTTAATTTTTCAAAGAAGGCTATAGTCTGAACTTAGGAATTGCATTTTTTATTTCGATTTTTTTTAAATAGCAATTATTTGCAATCTGATTGGTTGTTTGATGCCGACGTATGCATCGTTATGTGTTTCCCACCACCGGCGACGGGATGATGTCATCCTGTTTAAATGCTTTGGTGTAGATAACCAAAATAAAATTAAAAGGATTTCAAAAATTGACATAAGTTCGAGGCAGGTGTGGTGGTATTTCAAGGTTTTGTTCTGGCATAACTTAAACAAAACCCTAGCATGCCAATATGCTTATTGTAGGATGCCCACGCATAGGGGTAGTCTATCCATCCATGGGTAGAGCGACAAGCTTCATCTTGGGTAACATGAGTAGGAAAGCGATTCCCTGCATGCAGAATTAAATTTCCACCCATTTAAAATATAATTGCATGCATGCAGCAAGGTGTACATGTTTAGGATAATTTCTAAAATACGAAAAACCTAATTGATAAACCAGGGAGTTCGAACAGGTTTAAAACCCTAAATTTTCATTCCACCATTTATTTTCATTACTCTCCCACCTCTCAACCAGCTACACTCTCAGATGTAGCCTGAGGTGACCTGCATTTCCTCTCAGATTGTACTGTTCTTTAGTTATTTGGCATGGAGGCCCCTTCATTTTTAATCATGAATCTTTGTGTTTCCAGGTTCACCCACGATGTGTGTGTGTGTTCAAAGGTGTGGCCATTTGGTGCATGGCGGTAACAAACAAAGGGTGGTGCACGATGGTTGCAAATAATGGGAGGGCGCTGCTCTAAGAGCTTCCAAGCATGGAAACATTGGTATTAATAAAGGAGTTTATAGTCTCATGGGTTTGAGCGCGCCTGCCCCCTCTTTGTATGAGTAAGAATGCTGGGGTGCCCTTTTCAAACGGCCATTTTCCTCTCTTGAAGACGCTGGTGAAAGGTTGGCTATTTTTCTATATTCGCCAGACATTCCTTGATTCTTTAAGTTTACAACTGAAATACGTGGTAACCTGCCTGACTGTAGGTGGTGTGCAAAGGGTCTTAGCCGTGGGCTATGTGGGTGCTCAGACCGACACTTGGAGTGTTGCCTTGTGGCTTGGCAATGGACTCTGGTGCTTCGGCTCGACACTTTGGAACGAGTGTTTTTTTTTGCCGAGGAAGAGTGACGAGAACAACTAGCATCTTTCTCAAGATGACGAGCATGCCAGTGTTAAGTAGGAAGTAAAATCTTAAATGGGTTTTCTGTTAAACGACTTCAACTGCTTTGCTAAAAACCCAAGAGACACCGTCTACCAACAGCAATCGTGGATTGGATTATCAGACCACAGACTTTGAACATCTTGTGAAACAGATACATCCTAGTCACGCAACATGCAACAATTTAAGGTTTATGATAGCATCCTTTCTAAATTTGTTTATGGGTAATGAAGGGGTTCAACAAGTGTTGGAATCTTTTGCATAAATTGCCTTCTTCTATAAGTTTTCTAGCTAGGGTTTCATCTTATGATGGGTGCTCTCAGTTTGTTTTGTTTTTATTCTTATCAGATATTTCAAACTCTGAAAACAAAAGAAAGAAAAAAGGTTCTCCAACTTTAATTTGTTTCTTTTTCATAACTTGTTATCTGTTTTGTAAATCCTCTCTTATATTTTTCTTTAATCTGTTTTGTTATTCCCTTTTTTTTTCCTGCAACTCTGCGTTTCTCCTCTTAGTCACGAACAACCCATGGCCAGAGTTGAGGATGCGGCCTCCCCCAACCCCCATAACAACACAATATAGCTCTCCATTAGACTTGGGTTGTGGCTCCACTCTTGGCCTTGCTTCTAAACATCAAGTTTGATCACGTGGCTTAGACATTGGGAATTTGGCACTTGTATGTCAAGCTAAGGCATATTGGGTTGTGTCCTTTTATTCTCTACGTCTTTTATTAATATATATTATATATATATATATATATATAAATGGAAAAGATTTAACCCTCAATTTCTCTCTATTTATAACTGGTTTATATTTCTAACCATATCTACTATTTGTTTTGCAGGTTGGAAAAAAATTGGTGTGATGACCAAGCATGAAGAGGATTTGTTTGTGATTTTATTACATATACACATAAAGTGGTGGGTAATAAATAAATTTTTTTGGGTATGTTATATAGTGTAATTTTCTTAATAATGAATGAATTAATAAGTTATAATTTATTAATTTTAATATAATAAATTATAAATTCATTTTAATTTTTATATAATAAATTATAAATTCATTTCATCTAAAGTTAATATTAGTGCAACCATTTACATCCAATGGCACAACTTCTAATTTATGAAGACAAGCTCATATCAAAATAGCAAACCATATGCCAAAGTAATTTGCTCCTATCAAAATTGCAACATCACGTGGCAATGACAATGTTGGGGACATTTCCACCATGTGGATCTTGTTTTATTTACTTTTAATAAAAAACACAATAGAAATTGCATTGAATTCAACACAAATTATTTACTAAAAATATTGTTGCATTGTCCATAATCAAGTCAAAGAAGTTATGATATTATTCATCATCAATAAATATATTAAGCTAATAAACATATAAATGATTCATATATAAATTCAAACACACTTTTATAGTTGCCATACAAACATCATATTAATGAAAATGATATAAAATGTTTCATACAATTATTCAAACTAAATCATGGATTCCGACACACCATCATAATTTACATGATCTTCAGGTGAATGATTGGATAAATATGTAGATGGCCCATATTCTTCTCTATCATCAATGAGTGCGACATCTAAGTCTATATGTTTGCAACATTTTGGATGCCATATTCCTTCTAGATCTACAACTTGGTTTATCAGACTCCCATCTTGCATTTAATTGTTGTGCCAACAATCTCTTGATAATCTATGTAGTCTTGGAGTGAAGAGTGTCTTTCTTTTTCAACTAGAAGTCATAAACAAGTATGTCAACATCCTTTAATTTAAGATGTCAATGCGATGACAATTTATATTTTGAACCTTTATTTTTCTCTCTGCAAATTTGTTTCTCGACCACCGTCTCTAGCTTGTACACACCGGTGCGTATTTGTTGCATACTAATGTATCTCATCTCATATAAATTCCTCATTTTATTTATTGACCTTCCTGACTTTTGCAATCCAGAATGGATAACCACATGGATATTTTGTAGATAGAACTGCAATCAACAATCCTCCTTGATATCTTGTATTGAGCCCCTATAAAGGTCTTCTGTGGATTCATGCCGCGCAAATGATCTTCTAAACCCAATATATATTTCCCTTTCCTCTACTTGAGAAGACTCAATAACACATTGACGTTCATGTTGTTCAACAACATTTATTTCCTCATGTTCATTTGACATGCTTTGTGTCAAACTAAATGGAGTGTTCAAAAATATATCTCCATTCGTTGAGTTTGAAATTATGTCACTTTGCTCAATGAAAAAAGACTCCCACTAAATAGAGTTAACAACATCAAAGTAGTCACATGTATGTTTGATAGACTTTTTGATTTCATCCAAGCATTCAAAAGAATCTACATTTTTATTATGTTGGCGTGCATTATGAATCTTGGTAGCTGATTGCAATAACAATAATTAATTTGAAGCATACATTTCATGATTTGGGATGAATTTCATAAATGATAAACCCGACGAAGGTCCCCATTTTGCACTACTTGAGTATTGCTTGCCCCATACTAATGTTTTTCCATCAATATTTTTTATATGAAATTGATTCTAGAAGCTATTGACATTGAATTGTTCAATGCACGTTCCTTCATGCATGCGATCCCTGAATAAATATTTGCATGTCAATCGTTTTTTCCAATGTGTGAAAAACATACTTTGGACTATATTCTTTTGTAATAGTTTCAATTAGTGATTGTAGGCTCCCAACATTCTTTCTCCTCAATGTTACTGCAAAATGGCAAAACATTTAATCAATATGGTCGTGTGTATGTCCGACAAGGAGGAAACCAACTTCCACCTTTTGAAAAATTCCCAATTCAACAAGCATGTGTAGATAACAAAACACAATCTGACTTTTGTTTTCCCAACTGATGTTGTCCAATTGTAGATATAGAACTTGAGGAAGATTACCATATTTAAATGAATAAGCACATGGTGAATTATGGTGATGGTCAGCTTTGCATCATTATGAATATTTGGAGCTGTAAAGTAAACCTTTGGAGATATTTCACCATTAAAAACCATACAACCAACCAAGTGAAATTGAATAAAATTTTCCTCCTTTAAATTCTTTGGTGTACGGAGAAAATGTCGCAAACTTGTTTTTCTTTTCTTTTTTGATCCATGCCATCAATTATCAAAACCAAATATTTAAGTGGAGCATCATAACACTTTTTGCGATGTAAAACTTTTGTCATTCATTTGATTGTTGATTGTGATGTCCTTGAAGTGCTTTGTTAATGAAATCTACAAATAACAAAAAATGAAAATATTGGTAACGAGTTTTCATATTTGATAATTATCTAATTCTAACAAATGATTTTGTAGAGACATACCTATTTCTATCTCTTTTGATTTATCCCTTTTTCCTTTAAGAGAAGCATGTGTATTGCAAACCCTCATCCTTGACCTCTTAGGAATGTGGACAATGTTGAACTATTTTTTCCATATTCTTGTAAAATATGCATTATCCGACGAAATTTCCTCTCCTTCCGTACCTTCAACATATTCTTTGTATAAGTTGTATATTTCTTGCCTTGTGAAGTTATATGGAATGTGTATTGTATCTCTATATGATGTACTCTATGCATCCATGACATTGTAATGTTTGTTAATGGCCCATTGTCTCATCTGTGATGTGCTTTAGGATAAAATGTAGGACCATTTTATATTCTTGTTTGGATTCTTGATAGTTGAAGATTACCAATTGAGTGAATTCTTTTCAATACCTTTCTACAAAGCAACAATTTTCCAATGCGATAATCATAACCAGTCTTTCTACATATCCTGCACCTCACTAAATATGAATTTTGCATATTTTTATTCATTGACAAGTACAACTTCCTTTTCTCCAAGGCATAATTGTAGTGTATACCTTTCAAACAATTATTTTGGAAACACTAACTTGAAATCAAATCAATAATAGAACTTGGACTTGTGAGCAATTCTTTCCTAGACCTTGTATAACTTGAATGATTTGGATTGATATAAAAAGGTCTAGTCCTACTCTTAGTCTCTCTCAAAATTGTATCACTTCTTTGCATTTCCTCCATTATTTTTATGGAAATATCAAACATTCTCATTAGTAGGAATGTCCTCATCACAAGGAGGAATATCATCCTTTTACTTTTCCCATCATCATCCTCATTGAAAATCTCATCACTAAGAGTCCAATACCAAAATTAGTAGGAAAATCATTATCCTCATCACTAGTTTCATTGGATCCACTATGAACTTCTTCACTTGAGGATAAATCAACATCATCATGAACACTATTGGTGCCACTAAATTCGCCACTCGAAGGAAATTCTTCATCAACATTACCATCATCAATGTCTTTAAAATCCTCACTTGGAGGAATATAATTATCATCATTATTGGTGCTTTCATCATCAGTGCCTTTAAAATCCTTGCTTGGAGGAAAACCGTCATCATCCTCGTTATTTTCTTTAGAATTACCACTTGGAAGAGAGTCTTCATTATCTTCATCGATGCCTTTAAAATCCTCACTTGGAGGAAAATATTCATCTTCTTCATCGATGCTTTTAAAATCCCCACTGGGAGGAAAATATCCACTATCTTCATCTACACCTTTCAATTCTCCACTTAAACTATAATAAGAATCATCACTTGGAGAAATATTATTGATACTATATTGAGTGGCTGAGATGATTGATGACCATCACATTCTTCCCCTTCATCGGTGGTGCCTTCAAAATCTTCAAAATTAAAAAGTTCTTTATCAATATGCTTAATCATGTTGCTTGCATTACAATCAATATCCTCAGTAGATGAAAAATACAACTCTTCATTGACATTGGAGGCATTTACATAGTATTCACCAATAGCACGAGAAGAAATATGTAACAAGATGTTGATGCTTTAGAAATGGAATTTACTTCTCCATTAGATGAACCCATGAATTCTCACCAAAAAATAGAATGGTAGCCCCAACAATCTCAATAGCTAGGAGAATGAAAATTTCCCTCAATTCTCATAAAAAAATAGAATGGTGCAATCGTCCACCCCCCAACAATCTTATAGTTAAGAGAATAAAAATTTCCCTCCAAAATTAAATATAATTTTTTAGTAGTTTTTGTAGATTAAATTGTGTTTGTGTTTTCAATACGCTAACACAATTAAATCCATAAAACTACTACAATAAAATGAAGTTTTTATTATGTATTAAGTAATTACATTTTTTGGTTGATTTATTTATCTCATATTCATAAAAATAGTAATGTTAAACCTATTCTATGCTATATAAACACACTCGTGGGATTATATTTGACAACTAAATTAGACTGTATGTGACAAATTTGTGTTGTTTTCTAGGACCTTCAAGGAGTTGGAGAGCTTAGGTTTATGATTCATGCTTATAGAACTTAATGATTGCATTTTCTTTTCAATGAATAGAATCAAAGTATGATTTTTTTCCTGGAAAAAAGTTACATTCATTTGCATTTAATTTAAGTTCATTTACCTTTCATCTGTATAAATTGCATTTCACTTGCATTTCATTTTAGGATTTAATTCATTTACTTCTTACCAAAAATAATTTGATGTGATTGGTATTTATCTAGCTTCAAAGTACTTAAGGTAAAGTGATTTCGCCTTACGAGATGTGAATTGAATTTAATGATAAATTTATTTTTCTAAGTGAGTTGTCAGATCACTTGTTTTGGTAGGTAAATTATTACTATATGATATTTGGCCTTCCTAGGGCCCTTCTCGAGAGAACTAGGAAGGCAATGGAAAACCTTTTTAAAGGGGGATTTTGGAGATGATAAAGGGGTTGAAACTTGGAAGGAAAAGGAAACTCGGAGGATGACTGCTTGTTAGTAAAGTTGAGTTGGGATCTTGAGGTTGAGGTTGGAGCTTCAAGGTTATTATCTCTATTGTTGTTGTTAAATTTGTGGGAATAGAGTGCTAGGAAACCCCATAGGTTTCCTACATATGACAATTGAGCTGCTAATTGGTTGAAAGGATAAATCCTAGTTTGGGAAACCCACACCACTCAAGAATCAATTAGTGGACTACTAAATCAACTTGTTTCGAGAAGTAAATATATTATCTTTACTTTGATTAAGTTGAGTTATTACAAGTATCAAAATTGTTGTTAGATTAGATGAAAATATGATGCAAGATATATTGTAAACAAAAATGCTTAAATTGTACCTATTAACTTTGAAAATATGCAAGGATACATAGATTTCAAAAGAAAAAAATTACATTCAGAATTTCTGGCTCGATTAATAGAGTTAACTTGAATTTATTTGTTAATTAATTCTCATTATGAATAATGAGGTGTTACAATTGATATCAAATCTTTTTGTTTGGAAATTGAAACCTTAAAGACCAAAATCATGCTATCAAAACATATCATAAATTGATTTAAAATAGAATATAATTTGATTTGAACATAACATAAACATACATATAAATCTAAATAATAAAAAAATCATAAGAATTAAAAGACCTATTTATTAAGAAGGCAAGCTTGATAAGTTAACTGGAAGGAAAAATAATTAAAGAGTGCAATACAAAAATGAAACTTAGTTTTATATTTCAACCAAAAAAAGTAAAAGGAAAAACAAGCCTATGAGGAGTTGCTTTAAAAAAAATTAAAAGGTTGTAACATCCATTGATGGGTATTGAGGAGCACCTTTCCTTTTGCATGATCCCATCCCTACTACATATATGGAAAAAAATCACTGTTACTTGCAAGAGAAACCTTTGTTTTTTTTTCAATTAGCTTGCTCCTTCTAAGATGAGCATTAAAGTTCTTATAGTTCCAAACTATATACAAAATACACACTACAAAATGGTTGCATTCATCTCTAATCCAGCTATTTCTATAAGCTCCACTGTTATAGATATGGTTATTCTGCAAATTGCTACTAATTGACTGAATTCTTTCCCCAAAACCCCAACCCATGATGGACTAATTCTAAAAGTGACAAAACTAGCCTGGAGGAATTGAGAAGTCCTCCCACAGAGAAATAAACGTCGAAGGGGTATGATGAATAATCAACTGCAACCCTTCAGTACACTCCCACCTAGCTCGGATACACTTCCTCAAATCACTGTGGATATTCAAGACCAGACCTGGAGTAAGCTGACGGTATCCTCCCAAGCACTGAACTATGACAGTAATATCTCTGCTCAAATGGATTATATGAATATTCACAGGCAAACTATCAACCCCTTGAATTTCACTGTGGCCCGGAACTGTTCTTTGATATTCTCAATTTTTCTCCAGAGATCAACACCACGGTAATTCCATTAAAGGATGATAGGGGTGAGCCCATGATTAAGTTGATGACCTCCACCCAGCACTGAACTCCAGTATAATTCAAGATTTTCAAATACTCTGAATCATATTAAGAGCAACTGCAAGAAGGGATAAGAAAGATATCTTCGAATATAGACCCTCCGGCTTCTTTGCTTACCTCTGTGACAGTAGTCTTTCTGCACTAAAGAATTATTTGGAGATTCAAAGGCTGATTTTCGACCTCTTGACTTTCACCAGACCAAAACTATTCAATCTTTTCTAAGAGAAACCTTTCATAACAGCAAAGGAAAGGATAAACAGAATCATGAGAGCAATAGAAAGAAAAAAATCCAATTAGAGTTCTAGAAGATCCTATACATACATAGACATATCTTTCAATTTTTTATTTGTTTAAATTTTTTTAATTTCAACTTATTGAAAAGATATAATAATAAATAAATAAATAAGAAAAGAAAACAAAAAAATGTGATTAATAAAAAACAAAAAACAAAAATTAATTAATAATAAAATTTGTTGTAAAAGGTGATAGTTATGGCTCATAGGCTGGGCCTTAGCAGTCCTGCCTCGATCCTTCCCATGGGCTACGACCAAGTGGACCGCTACCATGGTCGACCTACATGCCCACGATGAGTAGACAAGCTGCAAGAGACCAACCACCACAACCATGGCTAGGATCCCTAGGCCTGGCCATGGCCGCAACAACCAAACCACAGGTTGTAGCTAGAGGGAGGGAGGAAAAAGCTAAGGGATTCCCACCATCCCCAAAAAGGTATGTATTTTTCTCATTTCTTTTCTTACACTTAGAAAAATAAAAAGAAAGAATGAAAATCTATAACCAAAATCTAAAGAACATGGAATGGAGATAGGGTCTTATTTAAGAAACCATGGCCTTAGACCCAATATCTTCTAGTTAGGAGACAAAGGAGTAGGGAATTCTCTGGTGCTTGTAGTGATTCTCAGGTACCTACAAACAAGGAAAAAGCGACATTGCCACAAACCAAAAAGTGTGAGGGTGTGGTGGAACCAAAGAATCCTAGCTTGAAAACCCATGATGAAACCCTAGTTGGAGGAAGAGTGAAGATTGGAGCAAAATTTTAGTTTGATAAAAATGAGGGGAGAGCAGAGAGGGAAGTACTTTATCCTCGCAAAACTCCCATATTAGCGGGGGGTGAGGTGAGAGAGGCTAGTTAGGACACATGCGCCTCATGCAAGGCCCTACGTAGGTGACTAAGGTTTGAAACCTTAAATTATTAAAGTTTTGTTTACTTATTTTATTTAATTATATTTTAATTTATTTAAAATTTAATTATTATAATGAACTTAATTAAAAAACAATTGCCCACGAGGGTAGAGCAATTGGTAATGAGTAAATGAGATGAGAAGTTGTAAATGGAAGGTCACAGGGTCAAATCCCTGTGGGTACTTAGTTACAAAAAAAACCTTAATTCAAAAAAATTATTATTCATTTGTCTAATTAAACTATAACTTAAATTAAATTAATAAGATAATAATTAATTTTTTTTAACAGAAACAATTAACATTTATATTAACAAACCTGTCAGGTTGCCCCAAGCAGCAAGAGTACAAAAACTGGCCAGTATCCCATTTTAACATGATCCTTCCTACTACATGAGATTTTCAAAAAAATAAAACATTGTTGTCTACTACATATTATAGAATCAAGATGAACACTTTCAGGTTCGCTATTACAAAATTGGACCAAGTTAACCCTAGGACTATATTCCAAATATCCATCCAATTTTCCATTAATTTGCAAAAAAACTAGACCATAAAACCTGGTGCTGCTTGCATATTCCTAAGGAGATATGGATTTAATCTTTGGCACCACCATCGTTGGAGGGCCGTGTTGATGGCCAACTTCAAGCAGGGGGGTGGATGAGTAGTCAAAGCCTGACTCCATAGGGATGCCTCCCATCTCCAAGCACTAACTTTGACCTGCAAAAATTCAAGTTGAGCTTCCATAGTTGTTACTTTTGCCGTGAGAACCTCATTTTTATCCCTTTCGATATCAATTTATGTTAACAACACATGCTCCCATTGTCTATTTACCTCTCACTCTTGGTATCGCTCCTTCTACTCCTGCTCCATTCACTTCTCCAAAGCTTGGAAATCCTACCCGCATTCCCTAATAAAACACCTTAGCACTCTACCTATGTGTTGGCATTCATCTTCCACCGTCTGGAGACCATGGAAAAGATAGACTTCTTCCCTCCTATCTCTTCATTGTCTCGGCATTGCTTGAAAACCTACTAAGTCCTTTTGGCTATCAACTCTCCGTATCTACTTCCCATGTTCACCTTTCTTCCACTACTCCTCTCTTCGAATGACGATCTTAATTTCCATAAGATATTGTCCTTTTATTTATCCTCATTTTCATTTCATAATTTTACCCACAATGGATTGCATCATTTTTTACTCCTTCCAATCATGTCTCCATACTTTTCAATTGGATCCTTTATAGCCAAATTTATTGTCCTTCATGTGAGTTATGATCCCGTACTGCTTCTCCACAATGAGATATTATTTGGAGGGGGTGATTATTCCATCAATCCACCTTCACATCACGTGGGTTAGTTTTAATCATGGTTTCCTTCCATGCACCAAGTTATTCCATGTTCCATCATCATGGGACTGGGTCCCACATGGAGGGTTCCAAGTATTTTTGAAGATGTTGCTCATTCAAACCTGTTGCGTGGTTGGTTAATTTGTTTGCTTACTCGTTCAGGTTTCACAGGATGTGTTTGAATTGCAGCCTTTTCATATTACATATTTCATGCCTAAATCAATTGATTATTCTTTGGAGATATATGTCTCGAGGGTTAGATTTTTTATTCATGTATCTTATGATCAATGAAGAATCTCCTAGGATTATTGCTAAGGTGATCTTGTTTTGTTGGAGGATTTTACAACCTTGTAAGCGAGGTAATGCTTATGCTTGGTTGTTGGGTTTGACTCAGATTCCCCAAGCAAATCATTTGATTGGATGTTCTTTAGGGTTAAATATCACCCCCCCTCCCCCCCACACCTGCCACCCCTAATAATTATTAAATTTTAAAACCTTAATTTGTAATAATTAGATAATAAATACAAATAATTATTTATTTTATATCTTCTAAAGTGTTTAGGATTGTAGCAATTAACCTAACGATTAAACATATTGGGAGTTCCGATATGACATGATTACTATCAAAGTTGACCCTTTTTTTGGCATAAAGGGAGCAAAGGGATGAAGCGAAGGTTTAGGGATGGATCTTTTCTGCAGCCCCTTCAGCCCTAGGGGGCTCCACCTGCAGCCCCCGAACTTTCCCATCACCCTGTTTAACTCTCCCTCCCGTCACCCCTTCTCTCTGACACTAGTCATATGGATCTTGAGGAGGAGCTCTTGGACTTTTCAGCTGACCCGCGGCAACACATCACTTTTTTCACCTCCCTGGTAACTGCAGCCCTCATTGATCCTACTGCTGGTTTTTCCTCGTTGACAGCTGGAGCCTGTCAACCCTCCCCTGGAAGAATGGAAGCTAGGGTTTCTGAAGTTCCCACTCCCGCTATTCCAACCTCCGAAGCACACCCACCATGGTTACCGCTAGTAGTTAACCCCTTTCTCCCTGCACTTGAAATCAATTCCCTTTCTCTATCCCCCTCACTTTACGCTTTGGACCCATTCCTCTTAGCCTCAGACACCAACACCTTCTTCCCAGAACCCAGTTCTGCTCAGCTACAAACATCCCTTCTGCCGCTTGAACAAGCCTGGCATTCTGATCTGGAACTATAGGAAGCAGGTTGGCTTGGAAACCTACCCGACCAAACGGTTCAGCAAACAAAGGATTCTCCGGAATGTGCAAAAACTCACACCTCAAAAGGCTTCATTGCATCCCTCTTACACTTGGAGGATTTTCATGGCTTCCCTCCTGCGACTAGATCAGACAATAGCAGTGAAGATGGCCGAGCGGGTACTTTGGCAGGCAACACCGAGGAAAGAAATTCCCTTCTCAGGAAATGGAAAAAAAATGTCTTACGTCGAGTGGAAGCTCTTTAAACCTGGTTTGCGGAGTCAACATATCTCTCAAGGAAGCTGGTCCCATGGCGGAGTGTACATTGGTTGGGAAAATATGAGGTCACACTCCCTCTTCTGATGAAGTTGATTCCTAGGTTCGAAAAAAATGGATGTGCCATATCCATTATGAGCCTGAAATTAGCGCACTTTCAAAAGGTTGGTTTGGTTTCATTTTCAACAGTGTTGAAGATCCGGCTTCAATTCTGAAGCAACATTGGAGCTATGGCTCAATTCCCATCATGCTCAAAAAATGGATATCTCTTTTTAATGCTGACTGTGAGAAACTTGACACCCTTCCGGTTTGGGTGCGCCTGCCTAGCCTGCCCTGGGAATTTTGGAACCCGACTTCCCTGCACGACCTTGGAAATGCTTTGGGGGTTTTTCTGGAGGCTGATCTCTCCTTTCAACAGACCCAGATTCGAAAGGTTGCTCGAATTTTGGTATCCCTAAACATAAGGACAAAACTCCGGGCTCATATAAATCTTATTCGGGACTCCACCATCAGAAAGTAGCTTTTAGATTATGAAGAGATACCCTTCCGATGCCACCGCTACCACGAAATGGGACACATTGCTCGCAGCTATCAATTAGGGCTCTCGCAGGAATGCCCCCGCAAATGATGGATGGCTCAGGAAAAACTAGCACAGGAAAACAAAAGGACATCCATAGAACCATCCGAAAACAAGCCGGCTACTGCTCCAGGAGGTCCTTCTCAGCCACCATCAGCTACAGTTCCTCAGCTCACTCCTTCAGCACCTGATTTGGACCACACACTTCTTCGAGCCTCAGCCTCTCCCATAGGTACTGCTCTAGTCTCTTCACTAAATGATCATTTGTCTTCTTTACATATTGTTGATTCAAACTCCGACCCCGCCTCTTCCCCCCTACCCTCTACACCCCGCTCTCCTGAAAAGGACTCCCCACCTTTCTCCCCCCAAAACTCAAAGCTTCCATCTCCTCCAAAACTCTCCTCTCCATCTCAACCCTCTTCCCTGGATATCTCCTCTACATCCTCCACAATTCGTTTTCACCTCAGATCAAGAGACATTCCATTCATGCTTGACCATCCCTCCACCTTCCTTGGTTTAGGACCAAACCCAACCCTTCCTTCAAAAAGCAAGGGAAGAGGTCGATCCTCACACCTCTCTTTTGCTCAGCAAAAGGCACTTCGAGACCAAGCAAATGGCAAACATAAATCTATCATTGGGGCACTTAGAGGAGAAAAATCCCCCGTAGGGGTTCCCCGATGAAACTCCTCTCCTACAATTGCAGGGGTCTGGCAAGTACCCGAAAAAAGTTGCCCTCAAGAGGATGCTCCTGGTCCTTAAACCAGATGTTATCCTCCTTCAAGAAACCTTGGGCTCAGAACTCGAAGTTTCTTCTCTATTTTTCTCTATATCATCATCTTTCTCCTTCCTCGCTTAGAGTGCCAGAGGTCATTCTGAAGGTTTGGCAATCGGGTGGAACCAGTCCACTATCAAGCTCATAAACTCGTGGGGTGCCCTTTTTGGCATGGCCATTCAGGTTCTTTGGGCGGAAGCTACCCTCTCACTAAATATCATCAATATCTATGCTCCCTACTCAAATCGATTTGATTTCTGGGAAACCATACAAACCTCTCCTATGGTAAGGCTTGAAAATACAGTAATCGGTGGCGACCTCAACTTCACCTTGGGCTCCCATGAAGTTTGGGGTGCGAACGCTAGAATTGACTCTATGGAAAATTATTTCACCAATCTCCTCCAGAACATTCAGATGGTGGACCTCGACCCCATAAAATTTCTGCCCACATGGACAAATCAGAGACTAGGGGAAGAACGAATTGCTAAGAGACCTGACAGATTCCTTTTGGCTGAAGGCCTTCTGGATTGATACCTCATGTACAAACAATGGGTGGATATTGGTGGAGACTCTGATCATCTCCCTATCTGCTTGGAAATTCTCAGAAACCCTAACAAGCCACTAAGTCCCTTCAAACTCTGCGAAGCTTGGCTTAAAGAAGCAGAAGTACTCGAACTCATCCACAACAACTGGATCCCTTTTAAGGAAGAATTTGGCAAACATGCTGCTACTCTTTTTGGCCAAAATATCTCTTGAATCAAGGGTCTCCTGAAGGTCTGGTCCAAAGAAAAAAATATTGTGGATGATCAAGCCATACTCCATACTGAAGCTGAGTTGGATGAATTACAAAGTAGTGAGGGGGGAGGCTTCCTCAACCAGGATGAGAAGGAAAAACTCCTTTCCCTAGAATCTAGCAGAACCAAAATCCTGAAAGAAAGAGAGGAAGTCTGGAGGCTCAAGAGTAGAGCAATTTGGATGGCTAGTGGGGACGACAACACCAAATTCTTCCAAGCCTATGCTAAGGGAAGGAAACAACACAATACGATATGGGAATTGCAGAACAACAGAAATGAAAAGGTCTCTTCTTTTGAAGACTTGGCTGAGACTAGCATCGCCTTCTTTGTAGGCCTCTTCAAACCTAAACAACAGGCCTCCATTGCAGAAGTTATTCAGATCTCCCGTCTCTTCCCTTCAAGAATCACTGATGAAGACAATTCAAATCTTTTTGATGAGGTCACCGAAGAGGAACTAAAAACAACTCTTCATAGTTTTCAAAAGGACAAAATCCCGGGTTCAAATGGTTGGACCATCGAATTCTTTCTAGTTGCTTATGAAATCATTGGGCCTGACCTTCTTCACCTTGTGGAAGAATCTCGGGAAAATGACCATATACACCCTCCCCTTAATTCAACTTTCATAGCCCTCATCCCCAAAAAATAAAACTCTCTTAGCCTAGAGGATTACAGACCCATCTCTCTCTGCAATATTACCTACAAAGTGATTGCAAAGGTGATTTCTCAAAGATTCAAGAAGGTTCTCTAAAAAATCATCTCATTCGAGCAGTTTGGCTTTCTAGAGAATAGAAAAATTCATGAAGCAATTGGAGTTGCCCAGGAAGGCATGCACAACCTCAAAGTAAAAAAATCTAAAGGGGCCATCCTCAAAATTGATCTCTCAAAAGCCTTTGATAGGGTAAGTTGGCTCTATCTAAGGCTTCTGCTCACTCACTTAGGTTTCAACTATCCCTTCATCAAATGGATTTTCGCCTGTATCTCCACTGCCTCCTTCTCGGTTCTAATCAATGGATCCCCCACTCCTTTCTTCCATTCTAAAAGAGGCCTTTGTCAAGGGTGCCCACTCTCACCTCTCCTCTTCCTACTGGTGGTTGAGGGCCTAAGCAAATCCATACTAGATGCCAAAAGCAGAGGTGCCTTCACCGAGATCAAGATCGCCGAAAACCTCAAAATTACCCATCTGCTGTTTGTAGATGACATCCTTCTCTTCTGCAATGGCTCCTTCAGGGAAGCATACATGCTCTCAGAAATTTTGAAACTCTTCTGCAAAGCCACTGGTATGAAACTCAATGAACAAAAATCTACCATCACCACCTTCAATTTGGAAGAAGCTCCCATCAGAAGACTCTTGGTTTTTTTCTCGTTTGTTGTTTCCCCCCTGGATGCTGGCCTCAAATATCTGGGCTTTAACTTGAAGCCAAACAACTACAAAAGGAAGATTGGTTCTGGCTAATTGAGAAATTGGAAAGGAGGATCAATGTCTGGAGTAACAGATGGATCTCAAGAGTAGGGTGCTTAATTCTAGTAAAATCTGTCCTGGAATCCATTCTTGTCTATTGGATGGCCCTTGCTTGGATCACTAAATCCATTCTGGAAAGGACAAGAAAAATATGCTCTCGCTTCCTGTGGACTGGGAAAAAGGAACAAAAAGTCACCCCATGGATTAAATGGGACCAGATCGCTCGCCCAAAATATTTGGGAGGTTGGGGGCTAAAAAACATAACACTTTTTGCAAAAGCCCTTGCAGCAAAAGCTGGGTGGAGACTCATCACGACAAAACGTCTTTGGACGGAGGTCATCTCCCACAAATACATCGCCCCTCTCTCCATCTGGGACTGGATCAGAAACTCAACACATATTGCACTCCCCTCGGGATCCATCATTTGGAAACCAATTTGCAATGCTTTTCCACTCATCCTCAGAGGTCTCTCGTGGAAAGTGGGGGATGGATCTAAAGTCCGAATTGGAGCAAACCCATGGCCAGGTAGCCAACTTCAACACCTTCTCCCGCCTCAGCTAATCCAAATCCTAAAAAAAAATAGGTTCTTCCACTTAAATCAGATTGCTGATCCAGCCTCCACAACTTTTTGGAATCAGGGATGGAAAGGTTTCAGTGACCTAGATCTTCCAATTGAGTGGACTGCAGTTTGTAACAGTTACACTAGTGCCCTTCGTGCCTCACATATTCGACTCTCTGATTCTCTGGATGAGCTCATTTGGGAACTTAATGCGCATGGATGCTACACACCCAAAACTGGCTATCAAAGTATCTTCTCTATAGCTTTCCCTCTAATCCCTAAGTGGTGGCCATATGGGCTCTAGAAACTAAAGTGCCCCCTGAAGGCAAAAATATTCATGTGGTGTGTGTTGGAAAACATAATCCCCACACGGGATAGAATGAAGAATCGTTAGCTGGCAGGCCCTGGATGTTTCCCTTTATGCAAAAACAATGAGGAAAACCCTACTCACCTCTTCCTATTCTGCCCATTCTCCCTCCAAGTCTAGTCCCACACACGATCCTTACTAAGCCTCAGTTTTATTTGGAATGGTCAGTCCATTGAGAATGCTTGGAACTCATGGTCCTCCTCGAATCAAATCATTCACATCAAATCTCTCCCTCTCATTCATATCTGGCGCATCTGGCTTGCTCGAAACGCTGCCATTTTTCATGAAAAGGCCTCTTCTCCAGAATTAACTGCAAAACATGGCCTTGACATCTTATCCTTTTTCCCTCAATTAAAAGAAGCCCCAACTATCTATGTCATCACTGAAGAACAATTTGATTCCTCTATCCCATGGGCATATTTTGATGGTGCATCACAAAATCACTACTGTGGCAGTGGCACCACTCTTTTCCTCTCCCAAAACCATAACTTCCAGATCCAAATGGGCCTAGGATCCGGCATAAACAACTATGCAGAGCTACTTGCCTTGAAACTTTTGCTGTGTTTTTCTTTGGAGAAAAATTGCAGAAAGCTCCAAATTTTTGGTGACTCTCTCATAGTCATTAACTGGGTGAACAAGCTCCAAAGTTGCAGAACGATCTCCCTTATTACTTTGTTTGAATAAGTCTGCAGACTCATGGCTCGTTTTGACTCCATCACATGTCTGATGGCCGACTATCCAAATAGGGGCTGACCATGGAGTTCGGGACATGAAAAATCGTGGAAACCAGGGAGGCTGAAGTCTATGAGTTTTTTCATAGACCCTTTATAGAAAATCAACTCCTCTAGTAAACGCATCAGTTCTTTCTCATTAGCACGGTTTCTCTTTTCCAAAATGACAATTTTGGGCACTTCATGGAATATCCTTTCGGATGATTTTGTAATTAAGCTATTTCTTGCTAGACACTTGATTCTTTCACGAATCAGAACTTTAAGCTCACTCACTATTACAGTGAAGGTTTTTGACATTTCAAACAGACTACTCACACAACACTGTTATGAAATTTGTATGCTTGCATACATATGTAATCATGCCTCTCTTTGATGATAATACAAAAAGCTTTTTTCCTTGGGAAAAAAAATGATTACTATCAAAGTGATAATGATGCGATACCCAAGGAAATATCAAAGTTGTTATTTATTTATTGTTATCATCATATTAACCTCCCTGACCTATAGCCACCTTGTCTTAAGTGATATGCTCATTACAAGCAAATGTAAAAGACACTTACACATATGCATATCATTATATGTGTTTGCATTTAAATAATCTAGTTGTATCACTTAACCCCTCACTATTGAACTTGATTGTTTTGATGCAGAACCAGTATGGTTAGGACGCATGGGAATTGAGATCGGGGTTGGGCGATACCACTACTTGGGACAACAACCATAACACTGTTGACACTGTGACATGAGATGGTTCTTATAATGCGCTCTTTGGAGGCAATAAACGAGGCACTTAATGGGATTCCAAGATTCATTGTTACCCCTATTGTAGAGGAGGATACCCTACCATTAAAGGAGGGTATTATCAAAGTTTCAATGAACTTGGAGCAAGGAACTCCTCCCTAGACATTGCTAGAGAGATTTTAAAAAATCAAGCTCCTAGAGTTTTCTAGGGGTCATGCAGGGTAGTGTGTCGAGGAATGGATAGAGGGAATGAAAATGTGCTTTGCACTACCTCAAAGGCCAAAATAGCCATGCCTTAAACTGGTGGGGAAACCTTGAAAAGAAATGCATTTCAATCTAGATAATGTCCCATGGGAACTATTTGAAGATAGTTTTTGAAGAAAGTGCATGCCTGCATTCTTCAAGGAGGAGTTGTTAGGAGCCTTTCATTCCTTGGTACAGGGGAACCGAACTATCAACGAGTATGAGATATGATCCATGGAACTAGTAAAATATATATCCTACATGGAATTAGGTTAGTGATAGAAAAATCATTTTTTTATATTGGTTGAATTATAAAATAATGGCCCTTGTATGAATGTGGAAATTAAGTTTAGTGGTAGGTGCAGTCAAATGTGATTGATATGGAGAATAGAATCAAGGATCTAGAGGGGACTAAAGAGGGGGTGTAAAATAGACTATCCAACAATAGTCAAGATATGTAGGGAATTTCCTATGAACTTTTTCTAGGGTGAGTACTCTAGGGCACCTCTTTATGGCGTTTGGGAATCTCAAGAGTCCAAGGCATTCATGAGGGGCAATTAGTAGGGGTAGGGGTTTCAAGGGGAGGAACTCATCTCAGAGATCTCCTCATATTAGTAGACAAAATCGATCTCACATTGTTTATTCGGGGTGCAGTAGTCCACATTTCTAGCATGACTATCCAAAGTTTCAAATAAGTGCCATGCATATAGAAGGGAAGGCCCCGATGGGGAATTTGAGAAGAAATTACCAGATCTATGCAGTGGTTGATAACCATTAGGATGAGCATCAATCCATTGTGGTGGAGGCTTCAAGTAAAATAAATAATTTTAAACTTAAAATCTTATTTGATACAGGTGCAAGAGATAGTTTCATTTCTTCAATTGCAGTAGAAAAAGTGGGTTGGAAGCATGCGGGTACAATGATTTTAATCTAGTTAAAATGGATTTGGGGGTAAAGAAAGTAGTAGGACCTAGTGTTGTAGAGTGTTCTGTGGACCCAAGGGTGTGTACAACTAGGATAATCGTGTACATAATTTCCCTAGGTACTTATAATCTTATTATCAGTACGAACTAGCTAGAAAATCAATGAGATTTCTTATATTGTTATGGGAAGAGAGTGCTTTGTTTACATGAGAAGGCATAACAATTCATGTTCATGGTATTAATAGAAATGTGTCCCTATGTTTTGTCTCAACATTGAAATTAAAGCGTTGCCTAAGGAGAAGATGTCAGTTGTACTTAGTAGAGGTAGTAAATGGAGAGAAGGGACTATGTTTAGATTGGTACCCTATGTACTAAAATTCAAGGATGCCTTTCCTAAGGAGTTACCAAGGTTACCTCCAAAAAGAGAACTTGATTTTAATATCGAGTTAAAACCAGGCTCTGATCTAATCTCCAAGCCAACTTATAAGATGGTAGCTCCAAAGCTTTGTGAGTTGCAAATGTTGTTGAAGGAGCTATTGGACCTAGGACTAATCAGACCCGACATTTCACCTTGGAGTGCACACATAATATTTTTTAGGAAGGAAATTTCCTTGTGACGGTGCATTGTTTACATAGATTTTAATAGAGACGCAATGAAGAATGGGTACCCTATACCTCAAATTGATGACCACTTCGATCAAATAAAAGGGGTGGCAGTTTTCTCAAATATTGATCTATGACTAGGTTATCACCAAATTATAGTTAAGGAAGGTGATATGCCTAAAATTGCCTTATGGACGTGGTTCGGGAACTCTAATTTTATATTGGTGCATTTGGTTTGAACAATTCTCCATATGTATTCATGAGTCTCATGAATGGAGTATTGTGAAAGTACTTGGATTTCTTTATGCAATCCTTGTTAGATGATATTCTCATGTATTCTAGGTCAAACAAGAAGGAAAATGAGGAGAACTTGTAGTTAGTGCTATCATGCTTAAAAGAACACAAGTTGTATGGTAATTTGTCTGAGTGTTCTTTCTTTCAAAAGGAGAGACTTTATCCTAGCCATATTATTTCAGGGAAAGGAATTTTGGTATACCCTAAAAAGGTGAAGGACATCATAGAACGGACAATGCCAAGGAATTCTCATGAAGTGCGAAGATTTATGGGCTTAGCCGGGTACTTCTAAATGTTTTTGAAAGGGTTCTCAATTATTGCAAAACCCATCACTACTTTGCAACACAAGGGTCAAGTACGAGTTGGACAAGGAATGTGAAACCACATCTGTTGATCTTAAGAGATTACTAACTAATGCACTAGTCCTATGAGTGCCTAATATGGACAAAGACTTTACAGTTTGCATGGATGTCTCAAAGCAAGGGTTGGGCATCATGTTAAGTGACAAGAGGGTGGAGTAATAGATTATTCCTCAAGGAAATTCAAGACTCATGAAGAGATTTACACCACACATGAATTATAGTTCACAGTTATAGTTTTACCACCAAAGCTTTAGAAGCATTATATTGTAGGGAACAACTTCATGCTCAAGTCCAATCATGAAAGCTTGAATTATTTCTTTGTGTAGAGAGATCTAAATGCTAGGTAGAGGCAACCTAGTGAATTTATGAGTAAGTACAACTTTGGAATATCATACATTAAAGGAAAATAGAATGTGATGGTTGATTCCATAAGTATAATATCGATGATCTTTTCTTGAGTACCCTTAAAATTGGATTTATGGGAGTGAGTGTTAGGACAACTTCTTGGAGATAATTGGTACCTAAAGGTTAAATTAGTACTTCAAAATGGAAGGCAGGTAGAACCTAAGTTAGAGGGGTATGTCCTTGAGGTAGATGGATTTTTGTGATTCCAAGGGAGTATGTATATCCTAGAGGAAGAGTATAGTAGAACCACTATCCCTAAGGAATCCCAAAGAGCACTTGATTGTGCGCACCGTGATATGTATGTAGACATGAAAAAGCTCTTCTTATGGGAAGGCATGAAGTGTGATGTAGTGCAATTCATTGCTAAGTGACTTAAATGTCAGCGAGTAAAGGACAATCAACACTGACCAAAAGGTCTCTTACAACTGCATAATGTTACTATGTCCAAGTGGGAATTCATTTCCATGGATTTTGTTGTAGGATTTCCCCCTAACAGCTTTTCAACAAAATAACATTTTGGTAGTAGTTGGTAAACTAACCAAAAGTATCCATTTTATTCTAGTCAAGGAAATTTATGATGTTGCAAATGTGGTGAGGGTATTTATAAGTGAGATTATTCATCTTCGTGGGTTTCCCAAAAATATCATCTCTGATAAAGACTCTCGGTTTACATCTCAGTTATGGAAAAGCTTACAATCAACATTGGGTACTTAGTTAATCTTAAGCACAACTAATCATCCTAAAATGGCTGGGTAGATGGAGAGAGTTAATTAGGCGATGGAAGACATGTTTAGGGTGTATGTTATGGATCTACAGACCCATTGGGAAAAGTACTTACCTTTGGTGGAGTTCACTTACAATAATGATTACCATAGCTTAATCAAAATGCCACCTTATTATGCTCTATACAGAAGGCCATGCAAGATGTCATTGAATTGGGATAGGTTAGAATACCAGTGATCATAGGACCAAAATTGGATTAGGAAATGGAACATCAAGTAATTCATATTATACAATGGTTAAAGGAAGCACAAGATAAACAAAAGATTTATGTCAATGCACACAAAACATACCAAAGTGATAATGTTGAAGATGGGGATTTTATCCATATTAAGCCTAATAAGGGTACTATTTGGTTTGGAAATGGGACAAAGTTGTCACCTCAATTTATAGGGCCATTTGAATCCTAGAAAGGACTGGACCAATTGCATATTTCCTTACGTTACCACTCCATTTGAATAAAACTCTTGATCATGTATTTGTATTACGCCATTATATTGTTGACGAATCTAATAAACTAAATTGGTAGGAACTATGGGTTTTTTATAAGGAAATAATCATGGTTGAACCATTATGCATACTGGACCATAGGGTCCAAAAAATAAGGCACTTCTTGGTGGAATATGATAAGATATATTGGGATAAGTATATCCCAGAATCTGCTACCCGGGAGGATGTAGAAACCACGTGTCATGATTATCCCACACTTTTTTTATTGTAACTTTGGGATGAAGTTTCTCGAAGGGTGGCTGTATGTAACACCCCATATTTTGAATTGACAACTAAACAACATTATGACATATTTTGTACTTATTTGCTTATTTTCATTTGGACTCAACTTGATTGAGAAAACTATTTTTATTGATTTATGAACCTACATATATTTAGAAATTATGTTTTAAGTTTATCGTTTATATTATTGATGATGATTTGTTGTGTAATTTACTTCCAACTGTTAGGATATTTAGACACTTAGGAGTTAGTTAAGATCAACTTGTGTAATATATCCGTTAGGGATAGTGTGTTCCTTTAGTATGCATTAGTATGCATTTGTAAATACTTAATCCGACGGTCACGATATGTTTCCGACATAGAGTGATCCGACGGCTCAACTTCTCTTAGATCAAACCTAACCTTGATCCGTGACTTAACACCCGATTGGTCCATGATCTCTATTCAAAGAGCATGGAGGGTCATTTTTTAGTTGATCGATTATGAGAAGCTCATTTGTAACTTTCTTTCTTTGCATAATAAATTGTCCCGTAGAAGCTATTTGGCCGGGGCCGTGGAGTGTTTCCCTCAAGAGGGTTTAAACCACGTCAAAACATCGGTGTGTTGATCTGTGATCTGTTTGTGTGAAGTGGTTTCTCTTGGTGTTCGATCCTTTGGTAGTACCATGTGTACCCGAACATGGTATCAGAGCATTTATGAAGTGTCGCTTCCGGTTATGATCTAGATCTTGAACTACTGTTGCCGAAACTCGAAAGGGTTTCTAGTTCTGGTATTTCTGTGCATTTCTGGGCTGTGGGAGGTGTTCCATTGCGTCCGGAGTGTCGTTTCCATTGGAAAATAGCTTTCGTTTGATCGAAAACAGTTCTCAGTTGCTCCAGAAACGCGTATTTCATCAGATATGAAGGTATAATGTTACAATGACGCATTTTTTTATTTCTTTTTTTAAAAAGAAAAAATCTCATATTTCATCTTTTTTTACTGTTAGATTTTTTTTGGGTTCGGATTGTTGCTTTCCCGTTTGCGTATGCTCTTTTCCGTGCACCTTGAGCAATCTCGGTAAATCAGAAACAGAAAGGGAAAGGGTTTTTCTCGGCTACGTATGCTCTTTGCCGTGCACCTTACGCGATCTCGGCAAATCAGAAACAGAGAGAAAACGTAGACTTTCCGAGCAAGCTAACAAGATCTAACTCCATAAGTGTGGAAATTTTTTTTTGTTTTGATTTGTGGTGTGTTTTGCAGGAAAAAGGGCAAGCACGCAAACCGAGCAAGAAGAGTAAAAAAAAAAAAAACCCCTTCCTCATTCCCATATTTTACATACCTTTTAATCTAGCTCACTTGGTTCAAAGTTGCTTTATTCCTTAATAGATCTTGATTTCAAGTCTTAGGAAGTTACTTTTAAAATAAAAAGTGCATGCAATTTCTATTTTCAAGTTATTTTATTGTAAAAGTACATCTCACTTAAATAAATAAATAAATAAATACAAGTTTTCACTTAAGTTTTTTATTGTTGCACTATTTAAAAGTAATATCATTGTAAAAGTGAAATCACTTATTTTACAAAAGTGGTTCACTTAAAGCAACTTTCTTGTAAAGTGATTGTCAAAAGGTTCATCTTGGGAAGAGGGGGGTTCTTTTTTTTGCTGGACATTCTCTAGCTGCCACGTCACTATTGGGGACATCTTCAACAGTTTTTTTGTTCAAGCATAACTTTATCATACAGAGTCAGTTTTCAGTGTCGTTTTTTTTAAACCACTTATTTTTTCGAGATCTTCACATCCAGACTATTGGTTTCTGCTTTTACAGCCATTAATTTACAAATATGGCCGCCCCTTGTGATATTCTACTTAACATTTCCAACTATTTCTCATGGAAATCTTGTATGGAGGATGTCTTACGAAGTAGGGGACTTTTCAGAATTACCTCAGGGAAAGAAAAAGAACCCACTGATGATGATAATAAAATAAAATTGGCAAATAGATGTGATGAAGCTCGTGGATTGATTGGGATGTCAATCGCTACTGATTTGCGATTCCACATATTTGGAATTGATGAACCTAATACTGCTTGGGACAAGTTGGAATCTGTGTTTGGTAAACACAATGAAATTCGAGATCACCAACTCGAAAATGAGTTGATTTCTTTAAATCCAAGTGACTTTTCATGCATTCAAGATTATTTATCTAAGTACAAAAATCTTAAACTCTTATGTGCAGAATGTAAGATTGAGAGGGAAGACAAACAATGCATTTATCATATTCTTTCCAAACTTGGACCTGCATATTCTATTTTTGTATCTACATTTTACTCCATGAAAGCATCCTTGAATGCAACTAGCTATCAAGAGCCTAGTCTTGAATCCTTTTGTGATTCCTTGATTAGGGAACAAGATAAACTCATTCATCTTGAAATAATCAATAATGCAGATACATCTGGGAAAGCCTTATTGTCCCAACAGAAAGAAAAGTCCAAGCCTCCCAAGAAACAACATTTTCGCAATAATAAGTCAAACAAGGGTCCTAAACCCTCTCAGTCAGCTCCTTCTTTAAAAAATGACAAAGGATCCAAGCCAAAAGGCAAAAAAACTGAGCGTCATTGCAACTATTGCGGGAAAGATAATCATGATGAATCTAAGTGTTTCAAGAAGATGGCAGCCTTGGAAGCAGCAATGAAGAAGCCCCACATCAGCCTAGATTCGTCTTCAGAATTTGCCTCTCATGGACATGCACTTTGTGCTTCTGGTTATTCTTATAATGCATCTCTTCTTCTACTTCAAATGAATGGCTCATTGATTCTGGAGCATCTTATCATATGGCTAAAGATCAAGCCATATTTTCTACTATGCATGAATGTAACACCAAACAAATATTTGTTGGTGATGATAGATCTCTAAGTGTTGTAGGAGCTGGAACAGTTCCAGTAGATAATGGTCATTTTAGTGATGTACAATGTGTTCCAAGAATTTTCTGCAATTTGTTATCAATCTATCAGATCACTCATTCTGGTGAAGGTAAAACTGTGACCTTTACACCTCACAAAGTTGTAATCAAGGATTTTAAAGATCCTCAACAGGTCTTAGCTACCGGAATTGTTGATGATATTACCAGGTTGTACAAGTTTAACAACTTTGGGTCATCACCTTTCCCTTCAGTTTTTGTTGCTCATAGTGATAACTTGAGCAAACTTTGGCATGAGCGATTTGGTCACTTAAATTATCGCTCATTGCAACAACTATGTAAAGACAATATGGTGACAAGTCTTTCGATGGTATCTTGCAGGGATGGTGTTTGTTCCGGTTGTGTACTCAGAAAACATCATCAGGAGAGTTTTGACAAGCGTGCCTCTTGGCACGCCTCGGTTCCCTTGGAGCTTGTGCATAGTGACTTGTGTGGTCCTCTTCCATCTGCTTCCTTTTCTGGTTTTAAATATTTCTTAACTTTCATTGATGATTACACCAGATGCACTTGGGTTTATTTCCTAAAACTTAAGAGCGAAGTATTTAGCATGTTCTTGGCCTACAAGGCCCTTGTTGAAAAACAATCTGGTCATCAAATTATTAAGTTAAGATCTGACAATGGAGGAGAATATGTTAACAATAAGTTCACTACTTTCTGCACTGAACAAGGCATCCAACAACAGCACATTGTTCCATATACACCACAACAAAATGGTGTAGCTGAGCGGAAGAACCGCACTTTAAAAGAAATGGCTAATTGTATGATCCAATCTAAGGGACTAAGTCTTCAATTTTGGGCTGAAGCCATTAATTGTGCAAATTACATAGTTAATCGCACCCCCACTAAAGCATTATAAGGTATAACACCGGAAGAAGCATGGAGTAAAACTAAACCTGGTGTAAGTCACTTCCGTGTGTTTGGTAGTGAAGCATGGGCTCACATTCCGGATGAAAAACGGAAAGCATTGCAGCCTAAAAGTGAAAAGTGCATATTTGTTGGATATTCTGAAGATGTAAAAGGTTATAGACTTCTTCAACCACATTTTCATGATATAATCATTAGAAGAGGTTAAATTTGATGAAAATCTCTTGGCCTACGAGCCTAACTCGGTAATTGTGCCATCTTTGGCCTGCGAGCATGATTCGACGTTTGTGCCTTCTTCTTCTTCTTCCTTCCTTGACAGGTTTTCAACTCCAGTTTCTGATGATGACAGTGAGGATGAAAATCCACCTAAGCCTGCTCATGTTCCTCCAGTTGCACCAGCACAAGTGTTTCCTCGATGGGTCCGTTCAACATGTGAAGCAATTGGTGATCTTGCCGGTGATCCTAGAGATCAACGTCGGACATGTTCTCAGTTTCAGCGAGCCTCTTCTCTTTTGGCTCAAGTTTTCGAGAATCCTGATCCAGAAACTTTTGCAAAAGCTTCAGGGAATCCAGATTGGGATGTAGCCATGGATGAAGAATATCGTTCCTTAATGGCAAACGATACTTGGGATCTTGTACCTCTTCCAAAAGGAAGAAAACTTGTCAGATGTAAATGGGTCTACAGAACTAAGTATGCATCAGATGGAAGTGTTGAAAGACTTAAGGCAAGGTTAGTTGCCAAAGGTTTTTCCCAAGTTGGAGGGATTGACTACAATGAAACCTTTGCTCCCGTCGCAAAAATGAACTCCATCCGCCTTGTTCTTTCCCTTGCAGCCTTACACAACTGGGAAGTCCATCAAATGGATGTCAAGTCTTCCTTCTTACATGGTGATTTACAGGAGGAAATTTACATGGAACAACCTCCTGGCTATGTTCAGAATAACTCTAGCCTTGTCTGTCGCCTTAAGAAATCCTTATATGGCCTTAAGCAAGCTCCTAGAGCTTGGTATGCCAAAATGGATAACTTTCTCCTTGACACTGGTTTTTCTAGATGCCATTCTGACCCCAATGTCTATACCAAGAAAGTAGGAAACCATCTCATCATACTTGTTCTATATGTTGATGACCTTATTCTTACTGGTAGTGACCCTAAGCTTATAACCCATGTGAAATCCAGTCTTAAACAAAATTTTGAAATGTCAGACTTAGGACATTTGCATTATTTTCTTGGTCTCCAAGTCCTGCAAACCAAAGAAGGAATCTTTCTTTTTTAGTCTAAGTATGCTTTTGACCTTCTTCGTCGCTTTCACATGGAATATTGTACACCATCCCCTTCTCCCTTCCAGTCTTGAGTCAAACTTTCTGCCACTTGTACTTCACCTAAAGTCAATGCCACCTTGTATCGTCAACTTGTTGGTAGTCTCTTATACTTGACTCATTCCCGTCCTGACCTTTCCTTTGTCGTTGGTCGTGTTGCCCGTTATATGCAGACACCTCATGAAAGTCACTGGAAAGCAGCTAAAAGAATACTTCGATATATTCGAGGTACAGTTCAGTTTGGGATTCATTACAGTACAGGGGGGAAACCTTTGTTGGTTGGTTTCACTGATTCAGATTGGGCCGACGATCCTGATGATCGAAAGTCTACTGCAGGTTATGTTTTTAGTCTGGGATCTGGACCTATTACTTGGGCTTGTAAGAAACAACAAGCTCTTGCTCTTTCTTCAGCAGAGGCAGAATATCAAGCAGCAGTTAATGCCAGTCAGAAAGCTTTATGGCTTCAACAGATCCTTTCAGAGTTTGGATTCGAGCAGCAGCAACCTACTCCACTTTGGTGCGACAATCAAAGTGCCATCAAGCTTGCCAAAGATCCAGTTCTACATCAACGCAGCAAACACATTGAGCTACATATGCACTTCATCATAAATCTTGTTCATGATCGTGTTCTTGAAGTGCTCTTTTGCCCTACAGATGATCAAGTTGCAGACATCTTCACCAAGTCTCTTACAGAAGTGAAGTTTTCTAAACTTCGATCTATGTTAGGAGTTCAGGAACTTGTCATTAAGGGGGGATAGGCTCTAATGCCTCCTTCCTTCTCCTAATAGTGTCACTTTTGTAAATCCTTCAATCCTATCCCAAGTTGTTCTTAAGGGGGGGATGTTAGGATATTTAGACACGTAGGAGTTAGTTAAGATCAACTTGTGTAATATATCCGTTAGGGATAGTGTGTTTCTTTAGTATGCATTTGTAAATACTTAATCCGACGGTCACGATATGTTCCCGACATAGAGTGATCCGACGGCTCAACTTCTCTTAGATCAAACCTAACCTTGATCCGTGGCTTAACACCCGATTGGTCCATGATCTCTATTTAAAAAGCATGGAGGGTCATTGTTTAGTTGATCGATTATGAGAAGCTCATTTGTAACTTTCTTTCTTTGCATAATAAATTGTCCCGTAGAAGCTATTTGGCTGGGGCCATGGAGTGTTTCCCTCAAGAGGGTTTAAACCACGTCAAAACATTGGTGTGTTGATCTATGATCTGTTTGTGTGAAGTGGTTGCTCTTGGTGTTTGGTCCTTTGGTAGTACCCCGTGTACCCAAACACCAACATGTAAATATAAATAGAACGATAGGGCACAAATGGGTTACATGCACATGATGAATAGAACTTAACATGTTTACACCGTTTGATAGTTGATAACTTGGTAATTCCTTGGAGACAATAAAATATTATGCATGATGTTATGTTTTGATGAGACTAACCCATAGGTTAAAGTGGATACGTAATAGCCAGATACTTGTGGTACTAAAGTGATCTTAATGTTGTTGACATTAAAAGAGAAAAGGATAACCGATGAAGCATTAATTCATGAATTAATTATTAGTTTGATACATTGCTATGACATGTGAGCTACTACAAGATTTTACAAAAAACTTGGTTGCCCAAATCGGTCATTTGATGATGCAACTCTAAGAACAACAATAGCACAATGTGATTATTGGTAGGGATTTGAACCTAGTTCCATTAGGAGGGGTGGATGTATTACACATCGTGTATCCTTTGAAATCTGGACTTGTGGGAGAGCCATTTTAATGCATACTCCCAAATTTGTGTGATGGTGACTACCAATTTTGTGTTAGGGAAGTTAGGTTGATTTAATTAAAGCTTCTTCTTATGGCTTATATCCAGGGTTAGGTAAATGTAGTTGACACTCCAACATTTTCTAGTAGAGGAACAAATAGGATGTCGAATATAGAAGTAGGTTCATAATGAAGGATGATTCAAAGAAGTAAGGATGTTTTTTGGGAATTAGATATGCCACTTTAGTTTTGTACTTGGTTGGTTCATATAGAGGAAGCCAAATAACATGCATTGTTGACCAAGCATGTTCAAGAACTAGTTCACTTTGGAATCAAATATATGGAAATTTGATTCACATTATCTTTGTCATTTGGATAAAGAAAGGCTAGTGGATGGTATTCTACAGATTCAACAAAATCAAGGAGTTTGTAGAGCTAATTAGGTGGGAAATTAGCACTAAGATCCATTTGATGAAGGATGGGATTGGAGAGCCAAGGAGGTCTTTTTGTTGATTCATGGACATGTTTGTGGACATATGAAGACTCCGTAGCCATATATTTCTTTTTGTTTATAGATGAATTCACTCAAAAAATGTGAGTGTACTCTTTAAAGTTAAAATTTAAAGCATTTATCGAGTTTAGGAAGTTCAAAGCAATGGTGGAAAAATAGTCTAGGGATTGCACTAGAATTATCATGTCCGATAATGGTGGATAATTTTAATCCACATAATAGAATAAATTTTATACTCAGGAAGGTATTCAATGGAAATACACCACACCCTACACTCCATAACAAAATGGAGTGGTAGACAAGGTTAACCACACTATTATTGAGATGGCATGTTGTATGTTAGAAAAAAATATGTTCCTTATAGATATTGGGATAAAGAAGTACATACAACAATGTATTTTCTTAATAAATCTCTTATAAAGTCAGTGCATAAGAATACACCAGAAGACAGGGGTGGCAGGTGCGGGAGGGGTGCTTTACGATCCAAGAGGAAACAAATTGGCCTCTTTCTCTTGGGGGCTTGGTATCTGGACAAAAAATCAAGTAGAGTGGGTTGCATTAATGTTGAGTTTAGAGATAATCAAGGATAAAAACATTGGGGGTTGAAAAATTCTTGGCGATTCCTGGATTGTCATACAGCAAATGAGAAAATTGCAAAGGGAAGGACCAACAGGCAAAGGAAGAGTTCAAAGAAGAATAGCAGCTCTAGCAACAAACCTCTCGAACCTTGCCTTTTTGCATGTGAAGAGGAGCAACAATGTTGAAGTTGATCGTTTGGATAGCACAGGAAGTCGCCTAAAAGAAGGAGAAATTGTGATAAACTACACCAAAGAAATGAAATGGTCTCCTTGTTTTCTCTAGAGCGTCAAGTTAGTATGGATATCCTTGAAGGTCAAGGTTACATAGAGAAATATCTCTCCTGTCTCAACTCATTAAGGGTGGAATATATCGAGATGAACACCAGAGTGGTAGACGAAGGAACATAATAAATCAAAATCATTGTAGAAGGTGTTTCTCAGGCTCAGAATGAGAATGCCAATGGACTTCGACACCTAATGGAAGGAATGCGCGATTGGTTGCAGGCTTTTCGTCGTGAGAATAGGGATACAATGGAGCAGCGGTTCGCTTGGCTAGATAGTATGATGGAAGCCACTGCAGCGGAGGTAGCAAGCTTTCTCTCTGACCTCAAAGGATCCTCAAGGCATGAAATGGATTCGATGCAGAATGATCAGGTCTCTCCAATGGAAGGACTATCTTCAGCTCTCTAGGAAATTGAGCTCCCAGCAGATGAAGCAAACTCCACGAAGCCAACCTAAAAATATGATTAATCTGGTTTTCTTTTACATGCTCCATGCTTTTTTGCCTCTTAATATGTAGTCAGTATGTTCAAATTTACTCAGTTATAGGAAATAGAATAGGTATATCAGACAATCTCAGGAATTTTTGGGTTCAAGTAGACTTACTTTTGGAACTATTTGAGATCTGCAAAGTCTCCTATTTTGTAAACTGGGCATCTATCCCTCCTGTGTATATGGATCCTTTATATTAATATTAATATATCTATTTTCAGTTTCTGTAAAAAAAAAAAAGAATACACCAGAGGAAGCATGGTCTAGATGAAAAACCACAAGTAAGTCATCTCAATTTTTTCGGTCTAGTTGTATATGCATGGATCCCTAAAGAACAACACACCAAACTAGATCCTAACAGCAGGAAAATAATGCTAACAAGCTACACTGACACTCACAAATCATATTAGTTGGTTGATGTCAAGCTTTAGTCAAGTTGTTATGGTTTATGGGGATACATGGTTATTTTAGACAAATTTGGATTTAAAAGTTTCTAATAATGAGGAACTTTTGACTAGCAGCTCAAGTAGGATGCGTGTACAACGTCCACTTGAATGGAGGGAGAGGTAAGAGGATGGAGCCATTACAGGTGCCCCAAATAAACAAAACGACAATGTTGATGTGGAAGAAGAGGATCCTAAGAAGAGACCAAAACTACGGCACAATACCATTGGAGATATTTGGCTAGATGAGACGAGGAAAAAATAAGACCAAGAAGAGGTAAGAAACCTGATACACTCAATTATGATTTGATGGATAACATTCATGAGTTGTATGAACCTTAGGAATATAAAGAGGCTAAAAGAAGACCGAAATGGGAGAAGGCCATGTAAGTATAAACATGAGAATCTGATGAAAAATCAAACATGGGTTCTTATAGAGCAACCGCTAGGGAAGAAACCCACTAGCTGCAGATGAGTGTATAAAGTGAAGTGAAAAGTAGATGGGATGCCTGATAAGCATAAGGAAAGATTGGTCGCATAGGGATTCACACATAAATAAGAAATTGATTGTGAAGAGACCTTTGTTCCCACAAAAAATATAAGAACATCCTACTTAATTCTAGGCATGACATCACAATTTAGTTGGAAACTATAGTAGATGGATGTGAAGAGTGCCTTCCTCAATGGATATTTGGAGGAAGAAATATACATGTACAAACCACAGGGTTTTTAGGTTTCAAGTAAAGAACATTTGGTCTATTAATTATAAAAACTCTCTATGGCTTGAAGAATGCACCCAGAGCATGATACATCAAAATTGAAAAGTATTTGGATGAACAAGGGTTCCAACGGAGTCCTTTGGATCCCAATGTTTATGTCAAAAGGATTAGATATGAGGTAACTATTTTGGTGATATATGTAGATGGCATCATAATCACACATAGCGAGTTCAGGGAAATATCACAAGTAAAATCCCATTTTTTGTGCATCTTTTAACATTGTTAGGCATCCTACATTATGGCTAGATACAAAAGTTTGGAAAACAAACAAACATATTTTTGTTTCGTAGACAAAGTATTCAAAAAGTTTGTTAGACATATTTAAGACGGTAGATTGCAAAACATCATCTACACCTATGAAGAAAGGGTTGAAACTTTCATCCATGATTGATTTTACAGTAGTTAATGAATCACTATTAATAAACTAGTGGGGAGCTTGATCTATCTTATGGCCACAATGACTTAAGTTTTGCAGTTAGCTAATTATCTTGATTCATGACCTCTCCAAATGTAAAACGTCAGAACACAAGAAAAATATTGTTACGATATGTGAATAAAAATTAGATTTTTGCATTGTATATGGTAAGCACAACAAACCTTGGTTGTGTGGTTATACAAATTTAGATTGGGAATGATTAATGGATGAAATGAAACCCACATCATGTTTTTTTTTAGCCTTGGTACTAGAGTAGTTATGTGGACCAACAAGAAGCAACATGTTGTTTCCCTTTCTTCAAAGCAAAATATCAAGCAATAATGAAAGGAGCATGTGAATCAATTTGGCTCTAACAGATGCTTGTATATATGAAGATACAACAAAACAAGCCTACCCTATTGTACTATGATAATCAGGGAGCTCTTAATCCGACAAAGAATCCAACCTTCCATGAGCATACCAAACATATTAACATTCATTTAAACTTTATTTCATAGCTTGTAGAAGATGGAACAATTGAGTTATAATACTATTCAAAATAAGATTAGCTTGTAGACATTCTCACCAAGTGGTTGGGTCCAAAACAATTTATAAAATTTAGGGATAAATTTGGTGTATTTTCTATATTGGCAATTAAGCGAGGGTGTTAGAATATAAATTTCATCTAGACTATAGACTTAGGTATATTAAAGTCGCTTGGTGACTTTAGGTTACTTTGTGCTTATTTGTTGCATTAAAGCACACATAAGTTATTTTAGGGTTTGAGCAGTTAGGATTTATGTCATCTCATTATTATAAAGAAAATATTTTTCTATTCATTTGTAGAAATTAGAATAACTATTTTCTCTCTTTCAGTTCTATATTGTATGTTTGGTTTTTGTAATATATTCCAACCTCCCCAAAGATATTCAACTAAGCTTGGAGGGAACTCCCATTTTTTTTGCAATGCCTTTAGCAAATGAATATCTCCTCTATTTATAACTTTCTTTCATTTGTACATCCAAAATTAGGGTTTGATACATTTAGGATTTAGAGAGTAGAAAATGATATTTAATCCATGAAACTTGTGCTCCTACCTAGGTCACACCCTCTAGTCCTTCTTCTCGGGGTTTAGGGCCTCCCAAACCCTACTACACCTCTTGGAGATCTCTAAACCCTATTGCACATTTTATTTAGTGATAATCATGCTTCACTTGATCTTCCTTTAGCTTATAGGTCCAAATTTGACTTGGGACCTATTTTCCCTTTGCATAGGACCACTTGCCATATTTATATTTCTTTAGGTCTCCTCCAAATATGTATAACATGATTCGAACAAAGTGCCCTTGATCGAAATACATAAAGTGTGAAATATGCTTCCAAATATGTGGAGTACACTTGAAATAATTTGTAATTCCCCATAAATCCATTTTAACATGTTTTAAATGACTTATTGTGGAAGATGCCCCCCTTAACTGGGGTGGATTCATGATCAACCAAAATGTTCTTCTTTTCACCCTTGGAGTGGAATACTCATCAACAAGTGACCATTCTTTGACCATAAAAATACCTTTAGCGCCACATAGAACGATTTCAAGCAATGTGTTCCTCCTTTAGTTTCTCTTCTTAATACCTATCATGGTCTAGGCCTCCTTTAAGGTAGGGTGTTTTCTCCTCTAGCCTCTCTCATTGCCACATGTCATGATTTGATCCCATTATGAGCTATGGTATTCATATTATAGGGTTTTTTTCTTTCTCATACCATCCATCCATGTGATCTTAGATCCTGGTTTCATCCTGCGAACATGGAAATCCATCAATGATGCAACCAATGGTGATACAATGCATGTAACCATGCTCCAATATGTGTCAAGTGCACCCAAATGGACCTCATGGTGAGATATGTGTTGTAATACCTTGGTTTTGAGCCTTTGAGTGAATTGACTCATATTATGTAAATGGTTTAAATATTCTAGTATGGATTCATAGTGCAGAGATTAAGGCCAAGGCTCAACTAGTGACTGATCGGGCATGGATTATTTAAATATACTTATATGGAATACTTATCATGGTGAAGTAAATTTATGTAAATATTAATGTTGGAATATAATATAAAATGGTCCAATATGGCTGCAGAGAGCATGAGAGGAGCTATGATTTCAACATAGGGGAAGCGAAAAGCGATCCTATGGGAAAGTAAATCCTCTATTGGTAATTTTCATCCTCAGAACTCAACTATTTTCCATCATGTGCCTTAAATGAAGCCATCGAACTCCATTGAATTATTAATCCAATAATTGAATGTATGTAGGAGGTTGGTGGGGAAGTCTTTTCATGTAGTTATGGAAGTGTGGACCGGATAAAATCATCACTAGGAAGTGTAAGAACCATACACTCCTCCTGCTATAAGTAATGTCAACCATCACTTCACTTAATTCTCTCATGGTCATTCACTCATTCTCTCAAAGCATGCATTCTAGAATTCTCATGTTCATGCTCTACGTTTCTCATTGCATTATTCTCCATTGCTAACCATGAACCAATGTTGAAATTGACCAAAATCAACAATATGAAGATGAAATTATAGACATTAGATAAAATATATATGGATGTGGGTGAGCATTGAGGCTATAGGCGATTTAGGAATCCATCACACATTGTGCATTTTCTACTCTTAGGATGCTTGAGATCCAAGGATTATCCTTGTAGGAAATTCCTAAAAAGAATACAACGAAGTGGACTCTTTCTACCCACACTAAAGAGCATTGGTGAAGAGAATATCATTGAGGGACTATTGAGTAAAGAAAGGGAATATATTCCTTGTGTTGCATGGGGTAGTGGAGGAGAGTGCCATGGTTTTTTTTATGGTTGGATGATATTTTTGGAGTGCTCTATAGTGAGCATATTGGCTAGGCATGAGAGAATATGGGTTAAGCTAAGAGAGATATAAGTTGGTATCTTGTTTCCTTTGCCTTGGTGTTAACAACCTAATATTTCTCACTTGCCTTTTCATGAGTTTCATAATCATTTTACATCAACACCAGAAATATTATCCCCGTCTCCATCTCATCCATCTCCACATGACCTCAACGATGTGACCAAAATCCACAAGAAAGTTAAATTTTGATCCTCACCATCGCATCATGACTTTTGCTAAAATCTCACAACAATGTGTCTCGCTAAAACCCTCGAAAAATGTAAGAGGTACCAAAACCATATTTTGGTTAGTCATCCTTGTTGTATGCTTCCCAAAAACAAGTAGTGGTTGAAAGTGGAAAAACCCGAACCATTGTGGTAGAAAATAGTTGTTGATTTGGCCTTCCAAACCCTAACTTCCCCACTAAATCATTAATGAGGTGGGGATCATCCACATTGAAACTATATCTGGTTGTTGTCCACAATATTTCCTACAAACACAGTCCTCAAGGTCACCATTCTATATCGATACTCACAGTAAGATTATGCAGTCAAAATTCCCACTGAAAGTAAGAGAAAGAACCACCATTCATTTTCCTCTTTCATCATTTGGGGATAAATTACACAACCACTTGGTCGGAAACTTGTCTACAAATGAGCTATGAGAACCCTCCTTTAGTAGGTGTGGAGGTCCACTTCGTCTATAATCGTTATGAAGGTGATATCATATTCTTTCATTCTTTGTATAATCAAATCAAAATTATTCTTTACATGTTTTGCATCTGCTCTTTTTAGCTAGCTTTCTTATATGGTATGCATGCATGTTAAAGGATTCAATTAGTTTAGTTTAGTTTCTATTCCATATATTGATATGTTACTTGAGATATCATAACCCTCAAGTAAGTAATTTTGGTACATGTGAGTGAGAAATCACCTACAAATATTTGGTGACCATACTAGGGATCAATCCTTTTATTCATCCTCGATTGTGTTAAGTACACTTTTTCAACCTCACGCCTAGGTTATTAGGGTAGTTTTCTTGTTGTTGGTGCTTGGATTTTGTCGTTGTTTGTTTACATATAGGTACCATGGGTGAAAACCTTGAGTTTTTTAATGTAACTATGAGTTGTAGTTTTAGTTTTTGAAGTTTCGTCTTTACATCAAGGTTTTTCTAGATAAAAACGCAATGTGCTTGTGATTTTTCCTTAAAAAACTGTAAAGTCGCAGGAAAAATCATTTTTTCTTGTGACATGACTGATTCCAAATTTTCACCCTTTATACTCCATTCAGATTCCTATTACGGGTTTTCAATCAATATCGATTTTCTATTTGAAGCCTTCCTTTTGTTATATTGGCTTATTTGTGTTTCAATTCGGGCGATGTAAGTGGAGAAAGGATTGATAAATATTATTATTTACAGCTTTTAGGGTTCCAGGTTCTATTTCCTTTTAGCCTCTGTATTTCTATTTCAACAAAATATTTTTTAGAATTGAGCATTAGCTAGTTTTTTATTTTGCTTGAAGCATCTTTGTTTGGTTGCTAGAGATCCTCATTTACTCTTTTTGCAAATTCATTTGAAATTAGCTAGTATTTTTTCTTCTTGTTAGAAAGAAAGTAGTTGATAAAGCAATCCCTTCTAGATATCTTAGTATCAATTGCTAGTATTTATTAAAGATAAAGGTGCCCAATGGATAAGGCATTATGTGGAATGATTCAAGGGTTTAGGTCACAAACATTTTCATTTTGTTGTTTGGTTGAGAAAATATGTTATATCTTAAGTTTGTTGTGCCATCCATGAAGATTGCAAAGGAATTGAATCACTTTTAAAGATGTGTTTTGAAAGGGAGAGCAAACATATGAGAAATAATGAGCATGACCTCCACAAACTCCTCTATTGTATGGTGAGAAGCTAATCATTGAATCACCAAAAAAGTGATTTTTCAAGCCTTATATAATGTTTAGTATAGATTATCATGTGTTTTGAACAAAATAACACATTGATTATCAAGCACCAATAGGGATCCATCTTAACAATTATCATCCCATTGTTTAATATGTTAATGGTACATTCAAGAATACATCAAAGTTAAATTATTTTCCTCAAAACTCTAAGAGCCAATATTAGAGCTCCAAGTAAGCTCCAACCTCCAATATGCAATGTTGGCCCGCAATGTTACAATTGAGACTAGGAAAAAGAATCTTAGGAAATAATCAACAAATATATATGGGCCTGTAATTTCACAATGTCAATGATAGCAATCACACCCTTGTGATTGAAGATCCAATATTCTCTAATGATGTGCCTTTCAAATCTTGACTATCGTAATGTATAGTGAGACTAACAAGATAGGTATAGGTTAACCCCTTTTCCCAAATTGTAACAAGGAAAATGTATCCATTTTTGTATCTTAACTTTTGCATTTGCATACATCATTTTTCTATAGTGATAGTTACTTAGGTGTTTCATGGATGACTAGTCTCCATTGTCTTAGGTGATACCTAGGGCAATGGTATAAAAAACTTGTTGCAATTAGTGATATTTAATGGACATGCATGATTGTATGACATGATCAGCGAAATACTTAATGGAAATGCGTGAGGGGAAGCTTAAGGGCCATCAGCGACGGCTCACAGACCAGAACTTGTATATTCATGAGATTCCCAACCAATCACTTGCCTTAGGAATGCTGAATAGAGGGGTGTTATTATCCGCCTACTTAGTGTGACAATGTTACTAACCTGGTGTGTTTATTCTTGATATGCTGCCTCACTTACAATACTTATAGATTAAGCTTGGAAATTTGCACTATTATTACTTATTGTCTAATTTTTTGGTATAAACTCTATCTTTATTCATACCTCCCTAAACCTTTGACACAAACCTCAAACCCCATAGCCCCTATCCCCAAATGCACACCCCACACCCCTAATCGTTACCACTATATTTAACTACCTACACATTATCACTAATTACATAACCGCAAAAACTTATCCCCAAACCCCTACCCAAAAAAAATCCATAACCCTTTACCAATCATTATGCACCAAACTTTGAAATGGACAACGTAGGGACCTCATGGGCAAGGATTCCACCCCGAAGAATGTGTAATGCCCTTCTAGTTGATAGTACATGGCCCATGGGATACAAAAATGAGTGTTATAGTGTAAGATGGTGGTATTTAAACACTTATCTTGTGGCATCCTATCTCAGGATCCCTTCTTGTAGGATCCCAATTGGTTAGGAGTTATAAGTTTCAAGGACAAAACCTAATTATGACCCCCTCACTTCAACCTATACCCCCTAACTATGAACCCCTAAATTCTACCCATACCCCCTTGGCCCTAACCCTAAATTATATACCCCTACACCTCGACCCCAAACCATATAGTCATTGTCCCTAATTATATACCCCTAGACCTAACCCATGTTTCTAACTACCTACGCCTTACCTCAAATCCCTAGCTACAAACCCTTTAAACCCTACCTTCTATCCTTTTATCCTAACTAGATACACCCCAGACCCTACCCTTTAACTTCTTCTACCTAACTACATACCTCATAACCACTACCCCTCACCTCAAAACCCACACCCCTTAGATATGACCCCTAATCTCTATCCCCACCTCAAACCCCATACCCCTTTGTTGAAACTTATACTCATCTACCTCTAGAAGACATCTCAAATAATCAATATTCCTAATACAACACTTGTTCTTTGGTGTCCCTCTCAACTATGTCCACAAGTCCCTTGTCCCACACTTTTATGTCCTCTTTAACCTTGCTTGAGGACTTTTGTCACTTTTGATTTTATTTTTAGTTGGTCCTTGTCCATACTTGTTCACCTCAAGTGATTCCTCCATGACCTCCTTTTATTTCATGTAGTTCCCACCATCATCACTACTCCTTTACTTGTTATTGGCTAAGTCTCTTGCTCCAAACCCTCAAGGATAAAATCTTGTGGCTACAAAGGCTTCTTTTTTCCTTGAATCTTTATTGGAATTAATCATCATCCAATCCTTCATAAAAATCTCTTTTAGTTTGGGATTCGTATTTGGCTCATGGTAACGCAGTTCATTATGCATACACACTGGAGGGATATTATAAATGTTATTTTGCTTGGTATGTCCTCACATCATAAGCAATGTTTGCATGCTTGCATCCCCTTGGCAATGTCATGTTGTTATTACTGTATCATTTGACTCAGAAGATATCCTTAGTGTTTAATCCCTATCCTTATTGATTAGATTGCACATTAAGTGTTCAAAAAATAGGGTATATTCACACAGGTCAAACACCTTGAGACAAACACTCACACATAGGTCAAAGGTTGTGACACTAGGGTTTACTTGGTTAGAACAACCTTACAGAGAAACAATGCATGAAACTTAGGCAGTTGATTAATGCATAAATTATTCACATGGATGTATTTCTCATAAGTCGACCATCAACAAATGATCATCCATGCTCTTTAAAAAAGCTCATGGACCAATGGAGTGTTAACTCACATATCAAGTGTTTTTATATATTAAGCAAATGTTTGAATCATCAAATCACTCATGTGTGTAAAACATGATTGTGTCTATCATATTAATAAAGTACAAAAGCACATTAAAAGCACACTTTTTGGGGCGAATCAAAACTTCATTTAAACTATTAATAAGGAAAAAATTTACATGCCTTGATACAAAAAATGGTGGACCGCCACTGCAAGCTCCATTAGCATAGAAAAAAAATAAAAAATTGGGACTGTTCAAAGCCAAAACACCCCCTAATATGAAGTCTTGATTCATAGTGAAATAACAACAAAAATTATAACAAAGGACCAACACTCAAAATAGAGAGCTAGCCAACCATGTGACCATTCATAAGTGGGGCTTGGTCTTGGTCATTGGGGTCCTGCCACAACTAGTCACGAGTGGATCAATTTCAAAGGTCATTGGGTTCCACCATTAATAGGTGAATCTGATAACTTGGGCCCCTCTATGATAACAAGTGAAAGGGTGAGTAAGTTTTATCATGGTGTGGGGGATAGGCAGACAAAGTGTGTGCATGCTTTTGTCACTCTTGAACCTACCAGCAATTCTTTTGACATAACATGTCGTTGATCCTCTAGATGGGATTTCTATTGTGGGACCCAGCGTTTCCCAACGTGGAAAAAGTTCCATGTAGTCTAGTAGTCCAAATGGGATTAGAGGGTCAAGAGGTACATTTCTCATTGTATAGGGATCCCTGTGCCAATATTCAAGAAGTTGTCAAATATGTTTCATCTCTAGTAATAGCTTGCATGTCTGGATAGTAATTTTCCAAAGCAAGTAGGAACACATTAGCAAAATATCAAACTAAGAGAAATTATGCTAAAAAAATATATTTTAACTTAACAATACATTAGACCAAGTTGAACTTAGCATATCTCCTAGTGTCGAAATATCCTAACATCCCCCCTTAAGAACAATTTTGTATAGGAGTTAAAGATTTATAAATTGAGAAAATGAGAAGGAAGGAGGCATTAGAGCCTATACACCCTTCATAACAACTTCTTGAGCTCCTAATGTAGCTTGAAGACTTAAGAACTTGGCCACGGTGAGAAGCTTTGAAAATGTTAGCAATTTGATCATTTGTATAACAATGGAGCACTTCAAGAGTGCATTCTTGGATAATCTTCTCAATTAAGTGCATGGTAAATTTTTTATCTTCGCAAATTGCAGATTGCGGAAACATCAAAATCTAACAATTAAAATTAAAGGTTCGGCATTCCACATTGCGGATTGCAGAAATATTGAAATTTAACAAAAATTAAACGTTTCGCAAATCCGCAAAAATGCATAAAAATGATCCAAAAGCTTGAAAAAATGCAAATTTTTTTAATATTGAATGAAGTAGATTAAAGTAAAATAACAATGGAGAAAAATATTAAAAATCTAGAAATATAAACAAAGTGAAAGAAAATCCAATATTGGAAAACAACATTAAATCATAAAACCTAGAAGTAAAATCAAAACCATTTACAAGTTAATTCTTAAGAAAATAAATGTTGGAAAAAATTATGTGTATACCAAAAGAATCACTCCTATAATATAGGAGAGTTAATAAGTCCCATAAATAGGTTTCTAACATAAAACATAATCATTTTCCAAGAATAGAATGCCTAGAAAAGAATAATAATATTTCATTTTGCACAATAATAAATGAAAATCCTTTTAAATTGCAAAAGGGAAAAATAGAAATTGTATTTTCAAAATCAAATTAACTCCTTGAGAAGGAAAAACTTATCCATGATCAAACGAACTTTACATTCGTGAATATTGAACTTTAATATCACTAATTCCCAAATAATCATAAAACAAAAACTCATGGAAATTAGAGAAATTAGAACTCACTAAAACATGTGTGTGTGTTTTAATTTTCATAAAATCAAATTGTGTATAAATATATGGATTTAATAAAATATACAAATTAATTTAATGAAAGTCAAAGCATGACCATGAATATTTAAAAGATTTAAATAAGCTTAATTTAAACATTAAAAATATTAAACTAATATAAAGAAACAAAACAAAGGACCAATATTATTTACAATATTTATATTATGATTCTAGGCATGCAAAAATGAAAATAAAACTCCATCAAGCTCAAATATCAAACTAATGCAATATCTAAACTCATGAGAGAAGAAACCATAAGATCAATCAAAATCCCAGAATGAAGGTAATAACCAGCCATCATCTCAAATGATCAGTTTATGCAGCGAAGACCAAATCTAGGTGGGGAATGTGAAGGACAACATGGTAGATTAACCACCAAGATCTTGGAACCAACTCAAATGGATCAAAAAGAAAATATAAGCTAGAGATTAGTAAAAATGGAAACAATCCAAATAATACTTGAGATCTAGGAAAATAAATACATTGGTGTGTTGATATGTGATATGTTTGTGTGAGATGTTTATCAAGGTGTTTAATCTTTTGGAAGTATCATGTGTTAGTTGAACAAGGATTTGTGGATTTGAATTGATTATTTTCTCATTATGTTGCCTTTTATCCCGCTGCCCTTGCTTTTTTAATCAACTCTAGATAAACCTCAATGTTCTACCCCGTCTTTTAGCAATTGCCATGATGAGGCTAACATAGTTGCAAGCAATTGCATGCAATGTGCCCCACCTCATTATAGTTGTAACAACATGGCATATGAGAGTTCATGTCATTTCATGATTCTTGGTTATCTCAGTTTTGATTCTTCCCTCGACTCCCAGACCCAAATGAATTTACTACAAATATTTTTTTCTCAAAGCACTTAGTCCACGCAGATAATGCATGGAATTCCTTTATGTGGTGAGTGTTTTTCCTACAAAAGTTGCAATGTACCACCATTGTAGTGTTATTGTATTCCTATAGTAGTGAGCAATGATGGGACTTATGCCCTAGGTTCCGGTGTATCTTACATATTCCCCATCTACCTTGACCATAAACGAGTTCATAACCACAATGGCATATCTTTGGAACACTAGGAAATCAATCCACATATGGTTTTTTGTTTTACACAACTTGCACTACATCACATCTCTTGCACTCTATTTTAACTTCATTGGCTCTTGAATCCGCTCACAAGTTGTCAACTAATATTTGAATTGTTCAAACCCCAAATCCAATCCTATAATCTTTGCTTCATTCAGTCCACTAATAGACTTCAATCACATTACAAATTCCAAAGCTTCCTTATACATCTACAAGTGAGGTAACAACCAACTAATAAACCATTCCATGTGTTGCACCTCTTGGATGGCATAACTCAATTGACTCATCAAATGTTGAAATCACTGGTCATGCCCCCATATGGTCACTCCAAATTTTGATTGATACCCTTTAATTCTATAATGTTATGTTGTTTTAACTTCAATTTCTTAAACTCCTTCACAAGGTATGCCCGCAATTAAACCAAATTCACTCCATGCCAAGTGGGAATGATTTATAGCATTACAATGTTATTTGTTGCAACATTGTTTGGAACTCCACCAAATGAGTTGCATCCTTGGTTCTCTATGAATTCCAGATGGTGTCTCAAAGATACCAATGTTGCTCTATGTCTTCGTCACCTTTGTGATGGAATGTAGAAAGTTATAGAGAAGATTCATTTGGTCATGTTGTCATCATTCTCACCCACTGACCCCAAACCAACATAAATCATTGGGGTCTTTGTTGGGGTAAGACCGGTGTTGCTCCTATGGAAACACTCACGGAATTGGGAAACACTAAAGACAAATTTTGATTCCCTTTAGTAGTCACATTTATGATGTCCAAAGCCATTGTAGCAAGTGTACTTGGATTGTTAATCAAACAAACACTTGCACTATATGTAGCAATGGTCACTAGATATTGATAAAAACCAACTCTACAAACTCTTGAATTCTCCACATCACCACACTTTATTGATCTCCTCTTCTGGGACTAGACAAAATTCTTCATAGGCTTCTATCATCATCTACATCACTCCACACTTCAAATGCATCTAATGGATGTATCCTCTCATCAAAGGTTGTCGCCTATTGCATATATTTTCCATTTATTATCGACACTAACTCTTTGTTATCACTACATTCTTTTGATGTTGATTATACCATTCTCTTTCATGATTTGTTGCCTTTACCATCATTAATCCCTCTTGCAACTTATGACTTGAATCTGCCTTCCGATCCTCCTATCGTTCCACTCCCCCACATAGGGTTTATGTTTCCATCTTAGTGAGGATTTGTAGCATACTTCGTTCTACCATCAATGTTTTTGTCCACACCCATATTTCTTCAATCAATATACTACATGGTCCCTCCTTAAATAATTCTAGCACCTTTATTAATGATCGATGACATTCTACTGTAAACTCCAAAACATAGCCTTCCGCAACAACTTTATACCAAAAATCAACTACTTAGGTCAACTTATGGTCATAATATAGTTGCATCTTCAATAGGTTCTCAACAATCCACTCAATTTTTAGCTATGGAACCCACTGATGATGCTTTCCATGAATCTTTCTAGCCACTCTCAAAAGGTTACCGAGAGTTCAACCTATAAAATCTTATGCAAAAACTCAAATAGGTACGTACCTTTAAGTCTTGCAACATCGTCTCCTATGTGAGCAATTTTTGTTAGGCAAATTCATGAATTCTTTCTTCCAACCAATCTTGAATTTTGCCCTTCTTTAGCCTCCATTGCATCTCTGATACTTTGCATGTGTTAAGGTCCCAACAATGGAACCATGTTGTTGGCTCTATGATAGAGCCATGGTTCATAGAAGTTATGAAACACAAGTTCGATGTAGTTTAGTACAATGGCATATTCGACCTTTTGAAGGAAGGAGGTCTCACTCGAGGCATGTATGATATGTATCATGTTAGTAATGTGCATAGTACTAAAGATTTAGTGAAGTTACGTAATCTGGTAGTTATCCTTTAGCTACATTCATTCAATCTAACTGGACCTAAAAATTTCACATTAAAGATAACAATGTGCACATCATCCATATAAACCATGATAACAATGTGCACATCATCCATATAAACCATGAGCACATAGACGTGAGTAGAACAATCTTCCATTTTATTCACAAATCAAGCATTACATAACATGACATGTGCATAATTCATATTGGAGCATAAATCTCACAAGAATGGTCAATGCAACATCATCAAAACCTTCGTTGATTACATATAAACCTTCATATATATAGACAATTGAGGTGGTTACAAATATTCCCAAGTATACTAAAGAATATACCAATTGTAACCCACTCATACAAATGGTTCATGCCTTTGGATCAATACGCAAAGGTTCCTATGTGCTAATGCCAACATCCTTACAACCACGTGTCTCTTTGTTGGAGATAATATGGAAAATACACCCTTTCCTTGGAGAGTTCTCCCTCATGGGTGTGATTTTGGAAAGCTCACCCTAGTGTAATAATTTTCACATGTGGCACATTCAAGATTTTTTTTTAACTAAATTTTGTAACGGATGGCGTGAAGGAATGGATTTTGTTTAAACCTAAGATTGAATCCATGTTAATTTTGGGAATTGGTTTAACCAAGGTTTGAAAAGGAGTCTACAACATTACCCGTGGCACACAAATCGAGGCAACCAACCTTATTGTGTCACACAATTTGCATGTAAATGACACTGCCACATGGACCATCCATGCCACACTGCCAAGCAACATTCTATCGCATCAAAAGTATATTCAATTTGCAACATGGATCCTCATAGATCACCACTTGTCACCTTGGTTGACACCCCCTCATTTGGCAATTTAAAATGTGAGTGTCATTTTCAAATAGGCATGTCTTTTCTATATGAAATCCATTTTGAATACATTTTTTTTGTTCTAGCCTATATTTTCATTCTCTATGCATTGATGTGGTCCATTTCTACACATTTATTTGTTTTGCCCCATTGTCTTCTAGTTTTTTCAAAAATTTCCATTTCATCCCCACTTCCAAACCTTCCAAGATGTATAACCATTGCATCTAGACATTATTTTAGATGTTTTTTTTAATTAATGTGCATATTTTTTCAAGAACTTTATACATGAACATGGTTTGTCATCTTACTTGTAGAATGGAATATGACAAGTTCAAGTGAGGTCCTTTTTTCCTTTTATTTCCCAAACGATAACCTTGTGAAGAAACCTTTGAGTACTATCCCGTGATCCATTGATGATAAGCATCATAAACTGTTAGTCCTAACTACTAAACCTAATGTCGAGGGCATAAAAAAGTACACGTGACCTCTTCAACTTCAGGGGAGAGATATCATGATTGCTTGAGCTAATCCTTGGAGCTTAATTTAAGTGAGATTCTACTTAGAAGTAGCGAATATTTATCTTGGAGACCTCTTATGGAGGATTTATTGTGTGGTGAGGGATTTTAATAAGCCACCTCGGGAACATAAGTTGCCCCCATAGATGCATTGAAAAGAGTTGAATAAGACAGGATAAATTACTCAACACACACACACCCATGGGAATTCCAACCTCTAATAACTTGCAATTTCATCTTCAAGGACTTGTTACTCTAAATGCAACTTGGAAGAAGTTGGAAGTTGTGTTTGGTAAACAACGCTAGATTCGAGCCCACCAACTTGAAAATCAACTCATAGATTTAAATCTTGTGATTTTGCTTGCATTGAAGTCTCTCTCTCTTGAAGTTTAAGGCCCTTCCACTCTTACTTTTAGATTACGGCATTAAGAAATATGACGATCAACTAATTTTTGCTATTCTTTCTAACCTTGAAAATGTCTATTCTATTTTTATATCCACCTTTCACTCTACTGGAGATCTTTTTCTTAGTCAAGATGTTGCTTATAATAGAATGAACTCTTTTGACATGTTACGTGATTCTCTAGTTTGAGAGCAAGATAAGCTCTTGCATCTTGAAGTTATCAATTATACAAGTACCTCCAACAAATCCTAAATGGAACATTAGAGACAAAGCCACAAACAACCCAAGAAGCAACATCCTCACAACAAAAAACCATACTAGGGTCCCAAAGCCTTTTAATCTTTTCCTACTCCCAATGTTGATAAATGAGTCAAGTTAAACAAAAAGAAGACCGATAAACATTGCAAATCTTGTGGATGAGATGGCCATTCGAAGTCAAATTGTTTAAAGAATATATATGCCCTAGAAGTATCCTTGAAAAAGAACAACGCCAATTTGCATCATTTTTCTTCTATCTCCACTTCTTCTTATTCTTCTAAAGGACATGCTCTTTCTGCCTCAACTTTCTCTTTCATTGCATCAAATTCTCATTTGAATGAGTGGATTCTTGATTATGGAGTATCATATTATATGGCCTAAGTTAAAGCCATTTTTTTACTCTAAATAAATGTAACACCAAGCAAATATTTATCGGTGATGATAAGTCTCTATATTGCATTGTAGGTGTAGGAATAGTTCAACTATATGATGGCCAATTTTTATGTGTACTATGTGTTCTAATATCTCCTATTATTGGCAGGCTATAATGCTACCTTCCTTCTCCTTTTTCCACCTTGTAAATATTCAATCTTATCCCAAGTTGTTTTAAGGGGGGGATTTTAGGATATTTTGACACTGGGAACTATGTTAAGTTCATCTTGGTCTAATGCAGTGTTGGGTTAAAGTGTGCTTTTGTACTTTATTAATTCGATGGTTAAAATCATGTCTTAGACATGAGTGATATGATGGTTCAAACATCTTGATATCACTTGATCTATGGTTTAACACTAGATTGGTCCATGATCTCTATTTAAAGAGCACATGGGATCATTTGTTGATGATTGATTGTGATAATATACCTTATTTTTTGAACACTAAGTACATTTTTCTCATTCCATTTAATTGGCCACCTATCTTTGCAAACCTATTATTGATCATTTGATTGAGTGGGTAATTCACCCAAGCATGGTCTAAGGTTTTGTTGTCCTTGTATAGAGTTATGCGAGAAAAAACCCTATTGCTCTTGCTTGGATCATTATCTCTTCTATACTTTTACTTTTCCTTCGGCCAGTCTTCATGCCTACCAAGTTTTGCAAACTTTTTTCAATAATCTCCATTTTCTAAATTTTGGCTCCCTTATCCTTCTTAGTTTCCTTTCCTTTGCAATAATATCCATCCTCCTTCCATCTCAATAGTTGCATTAACTATTTCTGTAAGTGTGTGTAGCCTCGTGGTCTAGACATTTGCTCTAATAGTTAGATGCATCCCGAACATGATTAAATTGATATAATCTTCTTCTAGACCACGATAACTTAGTTGCCTCAACAATTATTTTATCTACACGTCATAGTTGATGACTTCCTTACCATTCCTTTGCTTTATATTCTTCGGCTACATACACACATAACACTTACCATTAAAATAAGTCCATTTCTCCTTAAATATGAAATTGACATCAACCCAATTGTAAAACGAGTGTTTTGTATCTAATTTTTTATACCACGACAAAGTATTTCCATGAAAATATCTTCTAAATTGCATCCACTTATTACTTCAGTTTCTTTCTCCACATGATTGCCATATCATCTAGTGTGAGCAACTAATCATCCCCATTCACGATTCCATCATATACAATAAATTGCGTTGGATCCATACTTTTGTTTATCCTTCCTTGGTGAGGATGGATATTTATGTACCCATATAAATTATCATTATAATACATGTACGTATGCTCTTTGTGTAAGTCCAAGAACATGTAACTATTACACAAACTCCTATAGGTACTCCTTGGACTTCTTTGCCAGTTTCTCCATGAACTTCTTCCTCTACCACTCTCTTTTGTCTCAATTTTTTTCATTTTCTATGTCTTTTTCCTTTTTTTGCTCTCTCTCTCTCTCCCCCCCCCTCCCTCCCTGATGATCCTTTTTTTGCTCTCTCTCTCTCTCCCCCCTTCCCCCCCACCCCCCTGATGAGCATAGTTGTCATTGATGACAACACATTAATGACAAAGGATGACATGGAAATCATTGATGACTTGATAAGCATGAGCAAACCATGACATGGCAAGATAATGACAAAGGTTGAAGTGATGACATGGAAGACATGACAAAGGTTGAAGACATGGAAATGGACAAATATTTGGCAAAGCACAATGACATTGCAAAGGACAAAGACATGACAAAGGACAATGACATGGAAGACAAAGCATGGAAAGCATTGATGACATGACAAGCAAGCATGACAAGGTTGATGGAAAGCAAGCATGATAAAGATTGAGGACAAGGCAGTGACATGGCAAAGGTCAATGACATGAAGGATAAGGACAATGAAGGACAAGGCAATGACATGGAGGACAAATTTTGGTGCCTTGGCAGGCATTTGAAGGACAATGGTGGGCATTTGCAAGCAAGAATTTATGACATGGCATTTTGTATGGAGTGTTGCGGGCATTTCAAAAGGTCATATGCGGGCATCTAAAGAGGGTTGTGCAGGCATGTTTAAAGGCCCTTGTGGTCATCACATTTTGGTATAAGGAAGATCCCTTGCAGGCATTTCAAGAAGGATATGCGGGCATTCTCTTGAGTCCTTGAGAGCATGTATAAAGGGCATCCTTAAGGACATGACAAGGATTGAAGACAAGGGCCTTGCAGGCATTTATAGAGGCTCCTGCGGGCATCTTTTAAATCCCTTGCGGGCATAACAGAGGACCCATTGTGGGCATTTCTTTATCCCCTTGCGGGCATTCTAAGAAGTCCTTGCGGGAATAACAGAGGACCCATTGTGGGCATTTCTTTAGCCCCTTGCAGGCATACTTAAGGATCCCTTGCTGGCATATGATGGAGCCCTTGCGGGCATCACATTGAGCCCTTGCAGGAATCACTCAAGGGCCCTTGCGAACATCCCTAAGGGCTTGTGTGGGCATCTCTTAAGTCCCTTGCAGGCATTTTCTGGAGGAGCCTGTAGGCATATAAAGGAGCAGCTTGCGAGCATATGATGAAGAGCTTGCGGGCACTCTGGAAGGTCACTCAATGACATGGAATATAAATGGTGAAGTGAAGGGTTGGGCATTGGACAAGGGTCCAAATGGTTTTTGAGTTTGTTGTTTATTTCCTTGATTGAAGGATGGCCACCTAAATTAAATCTTATTTCATTTAATAAAATTGAAATGATAATCTATTTGACATGTCGTCCTAGCAAGAGTTATGGAGAAGTTGTATAAAAAGGGCAATCCGCCTCATTCTAATATGAATTTTTGGTGGTGTGAAATTCGGTGGAGTAGAGAAGCTCTGATTTTCGGGGGTCTGAGATTTTCAGGGTAGCAACAGATTCGAGGCAGCAAATCAACAATCAAGCATTTTATCTTTTCTGCTCTTCATAATTTCGGGTGGCTAAAATGATGATGACAATTTGACTAAACATAGATAACTTGATATGAGAGGTCAGATGACATGGACAGAAGGATGAAGTGATTGTGGATAGAATGATGATGATGGGCTTGTGGACAGAATTATGATGATGTGCTTGTGATGTGTTTAGTTGATGATAGTGATGACATGTGACATGACTGTGTTAACAAGGGCAGATTGATGAAATGTAATGTGACAAGAATTTGTATGTAAATACAAGCCGGGTCTTGTACATATTTTCTTAGTTGGATCTAAGAAAAGACCAAGCTGTGTCTTGGAATAGAAGTTGTTGCTTCTCAATCAGTTCTAGATGGTAAAGCCTAATGGTTGTAGCCGATTGAAGAAATATAAAAAGAATACAAAGCTTATATTGTGATGTGTCTCTCATGATGTGAATTGATGTTATGAATGACATGTTTAAGTTTGATGTTTAGCTTAGTGAATGATGAAAGTGTTGAAGTGATTTTGTAAAATGATGTACGTTTAAGTCTTGAAGAAGTTGAAATTGGTCTTAAAGGCTGGCCCACTGATTCACCCCCCTCTCAGTGTGCCATTGTGTCTAACAATTGGTATCAGAGCCTGACCTTCATCACAAGTCTAGAAATCTTGAAGGAGATCCGTGGACACAAATGGAAGGACCAACAAAAGTTCCAGTTTTTGAAATATCAGATTGCTTTGGTTGGAGAAGTAAAATGAAAATTTACTTGAAGAGGTTTGGTGTTTGGGAAATTGTGGTTAATCCACCTGTCAAGACCAACAAGAAGACAAAGACAGAAGCCGATAAAGACACTAATATTTCCTTGAAGTTTTTAATGGATGGACTCTCAAGCCCTAGGAAAGAAAGTGTAAGAGAATACACCTCTACCAAAGATCTTTGGTTCAAGTTGGAAGGTGAGTATCAAAGGAGAAATCAAGACACAGAAGTCAAGCCCTCTGAAGATGATAAGCAAGTAGAAAAGGAGGGACACACTTCAGATGTCAGTGAAGGTAAGGACTCTTCTGTTGGTGATAATTATGAATGTGATGATATTGAAATTCTACTTACAGAAGATGAAAAGGAAGATTTGTTGAAAGTCAATAATGCATTTGCATGTACCCTATTGGATATTGATCTAAAATTCAATCCGAGGATTAAGAAGAATATTTTGGTGTCATTTGAGAAATACAAAAAGGAGACAAAGACATTGCTCATGAGATTGAAATTCAAGAACAAATATTTACAAGATGAGCTAGAGGATCAACATAATGAAGTTAGAAGATTGAAGACTGAATTAGCAAAAGAATAAGAAGAGACTGGCAAAGACCCTAAAGAGCTTGAAGAAACAAGAAGGGATAATATTGATTTGAAGACTCAGTTGGAGGAATCCAAAAGAATAAAAGAAATCATGAAGTTTCAGCTGGAAGAAAAAGAGAAGACAAACCAGAAGCTTGTAATGTCCCCATTCAAATAAATCTCAAAAGAGAAAATTCCACCAATCTACTAGTTTCCTAGGTTGGGGTGGAAACATTAGATTTGGAATAAGGAGAGTATAAAACCCCAAATGGACCTTAGCTTGACATAAATATATTAAAAGGGGTTAAATAAATATTTATGATGGGAAAATAAGGTGGCACTTGGTCATGGAGACACATTGGTGGTGTGGGACCCACACAAACCCATATTCCTCATGCCACATGGCATTCTATTCTCAACCATTCGAATCCAAGGTGGAGTCTAATGATATTGGGGAGTTGGAAGGTCAATATAATTGGCATGACTCAATGAAGGTCGAATTGGAGTGGAAGAGTAATTCCCATGGAAGAGGAAGAGGCATTTGAGAGATATTGAGACACTTGGGCTAGATTCCCTAGCTTCTATGACAACAATGATGAAGATGCTATGACACCTATGACACAAATCAGACATGATTGCTGACATCTAACATATATGACATGTCAGGGATAAAAATAGCCTCCAAGAGGGCGCACAAGGGAGTTAGGGTAGCCAAAGAGTCACCGATTCGAATTGAGTGAAGGAGGAGGCTAGGAATGGAGGGACAAGTGGCACACATTGGAATCTCTTCCCAATTCGAGTTGGCATGAAGCTCATGGATGTAATTCGATCTAAGGAGGTCTTTGTAAGTTTATAAAAATCAAGAACAAAGAAGGAGAGTGGCTTTTTATCATTTCTCATTTTTCATATTGGAGAGCATAGCTTGTCCATGCTTGTGGAGTGTTTACTCTACTTGCCTTAGTACCAATTTCGAGGGTGAAATATTCCCATCCTAATTGGAAATTGGAGAGGCCATTAAGACATTTCATTTGGAACTAAAATGGAGTCATTTGTTGTAGGTTGAAGCTACAAGGCTTCTCGTGATATTCTCTTCTTCAACTTGTTTCCACGCCTTTCTCACATTTCTCTTCATATTTTGGCTCTTGGAGGAAGGGCGCATTTGGTGAGATGTTGATATCTCTGGGGAAGCTCTTGTGGCACCATTTATTTGTAATATGATGTATTTAATCTGTATTTAATGCTTGAAATATCCTTAGGTCTAAATACCAAGTGAAACTATGTCAAAATACCAAACAATGTACAAATGGTGCCAATTTCCTCATATCTTGTTATGAAAGCTTGAAGTTGCCTTATTTCGACTTGTATCAGTTCATATATGTGATTTTTATGATGTATGGAGAGTCATTAATGTTCTGAAGAAGTTTCATATACATTACATAATCCTTTGGAGCATAAATCTCGAATTTCATAGCAAGTAGTGAAGTTTCCTATCATTTCCCCCTATGTGAAGACTTGTCCACAAACCTCTGATTTATGGGAGTTGAAGCAACCTTTAGGAATTGATTAATGATGCATTTTGGTGCCCATTTAATTCCTTTAACTAATCCATGTCTCTTTTCTGAACTTTGGGAGGGTCGTACTGCATTTGGGAAGCCATCTTTGTCCCCTACCCTTGGGGGTTTGAACCTCGAATTTGCTAGTAAGTTTCCCTATTTTCTCCTAATTGTAAATGAGTGTTGCAGAAGTCTTTTGAGAGTGTCCAAGCATCCATAAGACTCATTTTTATGTCTTAATACCTCTCAAACACATTCAAACCCAATTTGGAAGCATTTGAGTCATTACTAGTCCAAGGGTCGAATTTGCCAAACAGTGCAATTTTTCCAATTTTTCCAAATTTATTAAAAAGGGACACTACAAAGCTTGAGATGGAAGTTGTTGATCTCATAAAAAGGATTGAAAATTCAAATTCTCATGTGAAGTTCAACAAAAGTTTAGTTATCTTGGATGAAATACTGAATTGCCAAAGGTCTCCATTTGACACATCTGGTCTTGGGTACAAGAAGGAAGAAGAAAAATATGAAAGTGGCACTTGGTCTCCCAAGACTCCCGAAGTAGGATCCACATCATTCAAAGGTGAAAGCAAAGCTCCTTAGAAAGAACCTGCACATGACAACAAAAACCTTGAAAGATCAAGAATGCATTAAGAAGTTGGTCCCACTCCTTAAAGCAAATTCTTCAGAAGAGAGACAACTCTGAGATGGAATCAAGCACTCAGGCATGATAGTAGTTTTAATGGTTATTGCTATTCTTGTAATGGTTTTGGTCACAAGGCTATGAATTGTACGTTCCATGGAAGAAGAAGTGTCGGAAGTCGAAGTGACCAAATGAGACGCTGGACATGTGACCAAGTTGGACATGTTGCTGCAAACTGTCACACTTTGAGATGCTTCATCTGTGGTGGTGGTGGTCATAAAGCCAAAGCATGTGCAAGTCCAAGAAGACAATCCATGAGAAGTTTTTCATATCCATCAAAAAATATAGTAGGTGAATCTTGGAAGAAGAATAATGCAAAAATATTTGAATACCAAAGGACAAATGATCACAGCCAAGGACATTCTCAGGTATGGATGAGACGGAATATTTTGTTGAATGTAAATGAAGCTGATCATAGCAGAATAGATGGTTTCCATATGGCAAGCCATGTTTGAGGTCCTTCAAATACCTTGGCACATCTTGAGTTCATTAATATGGAGGATGGACTCATGGGTAGATGTTGGTGCTCCAAGTGAATAAATAGGTCCAATGATCTTGATTACAATGGAAGGTAAATATGCATACTGATAGGGGGAGCAGTATGGTTAGTTTTTGAAGTATGGAAACATGGTGATAGTTAGAAAAATGGCCTTGATACATGCTTACCCTCTATGAATCTACTAGATGATTGTTGAACATGACTCTCTCTAGCTTTGGATATGATTGACAACAACACTTTTTACTAACATCTGATTGTATGTGTAATATTGGGATTTCCATACAACAATTGGCTAGTGCCCAAAAGGAGACCCGAGAAATTGAAGAGGCCAAACACGCGGGTATTCACAATGAGGATACTATTTGCACTAACATGACTACAAATGTTTCTACTTTGCTTAAGAATGATTTGGTAGAGGACATTATTATCAAAATGAGAAGGAAGTAGATGATATGGGAAATGTGAGGCAAATGACAAACATGAAGCAAAGACAGTTAATGCCTAGGGTATTGCTAAAGAGATTTCCTTACATGAGTTTGAATCCATGCATGAGCATGTTGTCGAATCCAAGCAAGAAGGCATTCTGAGGATTGTTGCAGTAGGCTTTCAGAAGATCAATTCAGACATCAAAAGTATTCCTTGGGTTCGTGTGAGATAGTGACAGGAGCAAGTCAAAAGTTCGTTTACAGTTGTGGACAAGTTTGGTAGAGCAGAATTGATAACAAGAATAACAGTTGATAAATAAAAAATTGCATGACAACAACTTGGCAAGGAGTGACTGAGGTGAGCTCAGAATATTTAGAAACAAACTACAGAAAAATGGAAATCAGAAGAGACCGTGAAGACATCCCCAAGCATGAATTCAGACTGTAGCAGGCATAAAGTTGTTTGAAAGAAATGATCTCTAAATTCAGGTAGTTGAAGATGTCATCTTGTGATAAAGATGTTTTAAAGGAGTTGATCTCTAAGCACTCTTTTTCATCCAAAGGATAGAAGTAAATCAAGCCATGTTTTGATGACTGAAATCAACAGCATATGAGAGGTCTCACGATCATAACCACAGGGGTTGATCAAATTGTCTTGAAAATTGACAACAAAAACCTTGGTTTGAGAAATAATAACAAGTTATGATTTTGGAACTAAAGACAATTTTTTTTAATAGCTTGTAAGGAGATTATGATTCAAATTTTGTGAAGAGTAGAACTTGTGGATTTTGGTTACAATGACATGTTGATAGGGTGAGTGGGGTGAGCAAATGAAGTGAAGCAATATGTTGATTATCTTTATGCTTACCTTTTATGAATTTACTAGTTGATTGATTGATGCATTCCAGGGACTAAACCAAAATGTCAAGCCACACTCTATGTCCACAGTAAGAAGAAGCAAAGAACAAACAGATCAACCAATGAAGGAGTAGATTTGAAAGGAGGAACAAGCACTTCAACAAGAAAGAGATTAGCTCAGCAAATCAAGAAGTCTACATGAAAGGGGGAGCTTGACATGTTTAAAATAGTTACAGGAGCAAACTTGAAGGAGTGCAGCAGTTTGAATAGTGATTTGTGACATCCATGACATGATAAGGAGCTTGACAGCCCAAGAGGGGATAGAAGTAAGGGGGAGCAGATATATGAAAACCAAGAAGTCTATATGTAAGTGAGAGCAAACTTTTTGATCTCAAAGGTATTTTTTTGGGGAATTGTGAAGCTTTTGTTGGCTAGGTGATTGGCCCTTTGTCATTAATGTCAAAGGGGGAGAGACATTTTGAGGAGGTTTCCATCAATGAAAAAGGGGGAGATTGATGAGCATAGTTGTCATTGATGACAACACATTAATGCCAAAGGATGACATGGAAAGCATTGATGACTTGAAAAGCATGAGAAAACCATGACATGGAAAGCTAATGACAAAGTTTGAAGTGATGACATGGAAGACATGACAAAGGTTGAAGACATGGAAATGGACAAAGATTTGGCAAAGCACAATGACATGGAAAAGGACAAAGACATGACAAAGGACAATGACATGGAAGAGAAAGCATGACAAGCATTGATGACATGAGAATCAAGCATGACAAAGATTGAGGATAAGGCAATGACATGGCAAAGGACAATGACATGAAGGACAAGGCGATGACATGGAGGAAAAAGTTTGGTGCCCTGGAGGGCATTTGAAGGACAATGGCAGGCATTTGCAAGCAAGCATTTATGACATGGCATTTTGTATGGAGTGTTGCGGGCATTTCAAAAGGTCATATGCGGGCATCTAAAGAGGGTTGTGCGGACATGTTTAAAGGCCCTTGCGGGCATCACATTTTGGTATAAGAAAGAGCCCTTGTGTGCATTTTAAGAAGGATATGCAGGCATTCTCTTGATCCCTTGCGGGCATGTCTAAAGGGCATCTGTGGGCATCCTTAAGGACATGACAAGGATTGTAGACAAGGGCCTTGCGAGCATTTATAGAGGCTCCTGCGGGCATCTTCTAGAGCCCTTGCAGGCATAACAGAGGACCCATTGCAGGCATTTCTTTAGCCCCTTACGGGCATAACAGAGGACCCATTGCGGGCATTTCTTTAGCCCCTTGTGGGCATAACAAAGGACCCATTTCGGGAATTTCTTTAGACCCTTGCGGGCATACTTAAGGATCCCTTGCGGGCATCACTCAAGGGCCCTTGTGGGCATCCCTAAGGGCTTGTGTGGGCATCTCTTAAGGCCCTTGCGGGCATTTGCTGGAGGAGACTGCAGGCATATAAAGGAGCAGCCTGCGGGCATATGATGAAGAGCTTGCGGGCATTCTGGAAGGTCACTCAATGACATGGAATAAAAATGATGAAGTGAAGGGTTGGGTTTTGGACCCACACGAGATGGTTTTTGAGTTTGTTGTTTATTTCCTTGATTGAAGGATGACCGCCTAAATTAAATCTTATTTCATTTAATAAAATTGAAATGATAATCTGTTTGACATGTCGGCCTAGCAAGAGTTATGGAGAAGTTGTATAAAATGGGAAATCCGCCTCATTCTAAGATGGATTTTTGGTGGTGTGAAATTTAGTGGAGTATAGGAGCTCTATTTTCGGGGGTCTGAGATTTTCGAGGTAGCAACAAATTCGAGGAGAAGCAAATCAACAATCAAGCATTTTATATTTTCTGCTCTTCATAATTTCGGGTGGCTAAAATGATGATGACAGTTTGACTAAACAGAGATAAATTGATATGAGAGGTCAGATGACATGGATAGAAGGATGAAGTGATTGTGGACAGAATGATGATGATGGGATTGTGGATAGAATTATGACGATGTGCTTGTGATGTGTTTAGTTGATGATAGTGATGACATGTGACATGACTGTGTTAACAAGGGCAGATTGATGAAATGTAATGTGACAAGAATTTGTATGTAAATATAAGTTGGGTCTTGTCCATATTTTCTTAGTTGGATCTAATAAAAGACCAAGTTGTGTCTTGGAATAGAAGTTGTTGCTTCTCAATCAGTTGTAGCTGGTAAATCCTAACGATTGTAGCCGATTGAAGAAATATAAAAAGATTACAAAGCTTATAATCTGATGTGTCTCTCGTGATGTGAATTGAGGTTATGAATGACATGTTTAAGTTTGATGTTTAGCTTAGTGAATGATGAAAGTGTTGAAGTGATTTTGTAAAATGATGTATGTTTAAGTCTTGAAGAAGTTGAAATTGGTCTTAAAGGTTGGCCCACTTATTCACCCCCCCCTGCCCCCACATTTCCTCTTTCCTTTTCCTTTTCTCACTCTCTTACATGCTCCTTTTCCATTTGTCCTTTTTTCCCCTCTCTCCATGTTGTCTTTATGTTTATGTTCCCCACCTCTTCTCTTTTTATATGTTCACCATAAGAGGAGGTCCCCACTGATTCCTAGTTAGTGAATTCCTTCGGCCTCCACTACCTTGATTCGATGTCTCACCCTCTTTGCCTTTAAAATTTTATGCTGTGTTCCCTCTACGTTTTAATGAGGAGATTGAAGGTGTCTTCTTGCTTTCTACATTCTTTTATCGCCCTCTCCATTGTCTTCCTCGTCATCCTGCCCACCTTCCATCCAGGTTATATTCCTATTGTAAATGTTGTCCCACTTGTAAGTAGAAACGAGTTGGGAAATTGTGTCCCTCCCAAATCCCACACTCACTATTAACTATCTTCTTATTGTACATTGCATCTCTATGCCATATGTGTCCTTTGTTGCGTTAGGCTTGATCTATCCTCTATTCACTACTCCATTGGTAATTCCTATCCTATTCCACATTCGATAAAAAACCTAGATGGGACACTTGTCTTGAACCAAAACTTGATTTGTTTGTCCTTGTCCTTTTTGCTTACCTCTCTCCTCTACAATTAACACTAATCTCTACATGGTTTGAAACTTGTCCAATGATAATTTGAACCTTGTCCTCAACCAAGTTCTCATTCATTGTTTTCTACCTATCTCACATTGGTTCATCATCCTGTACTCAAGGTTTCCCATCCTTCTTGTATTCAGAAAAGCTCCAACCCAACAAAGCTTACTCACTTAGTGATCAAATAGTAGCCATTGAATTTGTAGAGATTGACCCCAAAATATTTGACACTAAATATTAAGGACACTTGACACTAACTCTTAACTAAAACTATATATTACCTTAAACATTTTTTAATCAAAGTACTTATAGTCTCTAACAACTTAGCTCATTAACATAATCCATATCACCAACCATAACCATTTCTTTGACTAAGTATTAATATAAAGCATGTTCATATCTGATACAAGAGAAGCATAAACACAACACATATAAGTTATAACCAAAAACAAATTTACAATGGAAAAAGATAAATTGCTACTTTAATTCGATTATCCTCATTAATAAATATTATACCACATCTATAATCACATGTCCCAGCAATCCCATGCATACATATGTCCTTGCCACTCTCTGTCTCAACTTTACCATCTTGTGAGAAAACACAAGACAATGCAACAAACACAAAACCACCAAAAACACTAACTTCACATGGAACCATCCATGCCCAACATCTTCTCAATGAAATACACTCTTATAAACAAAATACAAACTTGGGTGCTAATCATAAATCCTAACAAAACCATTAAGGCCAACCAACATGTCTTATTTAACATAGTTAGTAGTTGAATTAAAAGTTAGGATGGTATCAGGTAATGCCAATCGCTATTTTTAGCCCCTGCCAAGGCAGGGATATACTTTCCGTTGGAAAGTCAAAGGCCTATGACTTGCATTAGTTTGTAAAATTTTTGCAATTCATAATGTTATTTTCATAATGTTTCAATAAAAAAAGTATTAATTTGATTTTTTATAAAATAAAATTATTTATTTTAATTTCTGAAAAATGAAATTCTGATTTTTTTATTGGTGAAGGACATGTCTGAAAAGACATAAACCCCTGCAGGAGATGGCTTTATTTTCAGAATTTAAAATGAAATTAAAATAATTTAAAATTGAAAAATTTCAGAATTTTACACCTGTCCTAGAATTTAAATAGAAATTTTAATAATAATAATTTTATATCAATTATTACATAATTTGTTTTGGTTAATTTTTTACAATGTAATAAAAATAAAAATAAAAATAAAACTTTGGTTAATTAATTTCCTATGTTGGTTTTTGGATCGCATACCTGCTCGTAGTGCGGGCATTCTTCTTAGACCTGCTCGTAGTGCGGGCATTCTTCTTAGACCTGCTCGTGGTGACCGCGTGTCTGGGCATTATGCTGGACATTAAGTTTGAAGGCATGTAGTACTGATGTTTTGTCTATGCCCTAGCTAGGTTATACGTGGGAAGTGTACTGTGTGAGAGATGCGTTGAAGCGATGAGCTCTCATGTTCTAGCTGTGACCTGTAAGATGACTCCCTTCTACCATGCCGGTCGGGAGCTGTAATGAGGGTTTTCCGACGAATTAAGTTTTCACGCATTTGGCTAATTATTGAAGCAGCGATGGCGTTTAATGCGAGTTTCTACTGTGTGTGCTAGAGAGTTTGTTATTTAAAGGGGACTGGTAGTTATCTTGTTGTTCTTCTTTGTTGATTTCGTTGTCGGTTGCCTGGTGTGAATGGTGGTTTGCGGGGACGAGTTTCTGTAGTAGAAGCTGAAATTTGTTGCGATTTGGGAAAATACGTTGTTCAACGTTGTTCCAGCAGTGGTGAGGCATTGTTTAGGTATGCACATGTTCAATTGCTTGAGGCTTAAAAATCCTGACCTTTGGCAAATTCGTTTCCCGTATTCACGCCCAGAAACCGTTGCGTCTGCTGCATGTGGCTGAATTTTTGTTGTTGTGGGCTTCGGAAAAGCTCAAACGTACTCATAATTTGCTTTTATTACTAGGGAATTACTTAAGCTTGGTGGTAGATGCTGTCAAATCGGCTTAAAAATGCCTATCTTCAGCAAATTCGTTTATATTCTGTCCGCACTTCCTGTATTCATGCCCAGCAACCTTGGCTTGACTTCTATTGTGCCTGGTCTGAGGTGGATTGTTAAAAAATAGACGGCCTATATTTCCACCGGTCGCAGAAACCCTTGCCTCTGCCGCACGTTGTTGGATTTTTCCTGTCGCGGGTGTTGGAAAAGCTCAAACATACCCAGAATTGGCTTTTATTACTACTGTGGCTTACTTTTTTTAGAAACTGGTCTTTCGAGCTGAGGTTCAGCCATGTTTTTTAGTCTGTTATGCAGAGAGTGAGAGAGAAGTAACATTTTCTTTTCCATTTCCTTTTTTTTTTATTCCCCTCTTTGTTAGACTCTGTATGTAGACATACTTTGTTCTCTGCATTGTAATAAATTTGCATGGACCCAAATGCTCTGCAGAATGAAACGATTGTTTCTGTCATAAGTCGGTGTCAATACCTATATCTCATGTCAATTTAGGTATATTCTGTCTAAAATGTCATTGCCTGAACTGTTTCCTAAGACATATTCTCATTCTCTTGCCTTAGGATTTATTAGTCATTAACGATCAACAATTACAATTTTTGCTCCATCTAGAATGTGTGTGACTTTATAATATAGTTGCATGGAAGTATTTGAATCCATAGGGATGGAAGTTTTTGTCTGAGCTTGTCATTGCCTGAACCATTTCCTAAGACATATTCTTTTCCCATTGCCTTGTTTGTTTTTATGGGCCTCTTTGTTAGAGTCTGTATGTAGACATACTTTGTTCTCTGCATTGTAATAAATTTGCATGGACACAAATGCTCTGCAGAATGAAATGATTGTTTCTGTCATAAGTCGGTGTCAATACCTATATCTCATGTCAATTTAGGCATATTCTGTCTAAAATGGCATTGCCTGGACTGTTTCCTAAATCATATTCTCATTCTCTTGCCTTAGGATTTATTAGTCACCAACGATCAACAATTATAACTTTTGCTCCATCGAGAATGTGTGTGACTTTATAATATAGTTGCATGGAAGCATTTGAATCCAGAGGGATGGAAGTTTTTGTTTGAGCTTGTCATTGCCTGAACCATTTCCTAAGACATACTTTGTTCTTTGCATTGTAATAAATTTGCATGGACCCAAATGCTCCGCAGAATTAAACAATTTTTTATGTCATAAGTCGGTGCCAATACCTATATCTCATGTCAATTTAGGTATATTCTGTCTAAAATGTCATTGCCTAGACTGTTTCCTAAGTCATATTCTCATTCTCTTGCCTTAGGATTTATTAGTCATCAACGTTCAACAATTATAATTTTTGCTCCATCTAGAATGTGTGTGACTTTATAATATAGTTGCATGGAAGTATTTGAATCCAGAGGGATGGAAGTTTTTGTTTGAGCTTGTCATTGCTTGAACCATTTCCTAAGACATATTCTTTTCCCATTGCCTTGTTTGTTTTATGGGCCTCTTTGTTAGTATTATAAAGTCCCACACATTTTAGATGGAGCAAAAATTATAATTGTTGATTGTTGATGACTAATAAATCCTAAGGCAAGAGAATGGGAATATGTCTTAGCAAACAGTTCGGGCAATGACATTTTAGACAGAATATACCTAAATTGAAAATTGAAATGATTTAATTCACTCATACACAATTTTGCACTCTTTATAGGATACCTGTACTGCAAAAATATTTATTATATCCTAAATAGCAACACATGGGCTAGTATACACAGCACTATCGTGTGTGAAAACAATTGATTCACTGTTTCTTGTCAACAAACTAGAGCAAAAGAATTTTCGTGTTACAAAGAAAGTGACAAATGAGATGGCATGCTTATTGAGTAGTGCCACATGGAAACTAGATCATTTTGGTTGGTTCCCATCAAGTGCATCTACATTGTCAATTGCAACTTTGAACACACATAGCTTGCAAGCACATGTTTATGACATCTTGCAAGATGAAGTTCTCATGAGAAATATGGTGATTTGCTTTCAAGAAACACGAACAAATACTCCACCAACAGATAATGGATTTGCTCATTTCCATCTCAACTCTGCATACTTTGTCCATGGTGTCCTATCATGCATACAAAAGGAAATTGATGTCATAAGCACTAAATCATTTGGCAACCACAAAGTGGAAGTTGTCATCTCAGATTTCCATGTTCTTCAACCAATTTGTCTAATCAATGTATATGCTGCTCCATTTACATGTGTTTCAAAAGTCATTGAGACGATTGTATTAGCAAAGAGTCAATCTGTACATAAGGAATGTGTTATTATAATCATCGGTGATTTCAACATTGACATTAATGTAAACAACCATCGAAGCAGACAATTGTTGGAGTACATGTAGTCAGAAGAGATACACGAGATAACACATTCCCACAGACTAAAGACAAAACCTGTTATTGAACATATTTGGACAAATTTTCCTTCTATGCATTGTAGCATAAGTACACTCGATGCATATTGGATTGATCATGATGCAGTCTATGCACTTTTACAATTTAATATGCATATATCTGTTTGTTGACATCTTCCTATGCAAAGCGTAGCTTATATAGATTTTTTCCCATGTTTAGTAATCATTGCTACAATGTCTTGCAGATGGACTTGATTTTAGATGAGATGCAAGAATCAAAGGCAATTTTGCCTTTGAGTGCTGCTACTAATACTGACAATGAAACTGAACAAACAGAGTGTTGTGCTTCTGCCAAAAAACGATTAGCTTTAATCAATTTTTTTGTCGAACATTTTTAAATGTTGTCATTCATATCTGAGAATGCTTTTGCCATTTTTATATATTCTTTCTTAACGAAATTCTTCTTGCTTACAACCAACAGTGCAAATTCTGTTTTTGTTGTTGCTGAAGCTGCTAGCTTACATCTGGACAATGAAAATACACCTGAACAAATAAGGTATTGTGCTTTTATGCAACAATGTTAACTTCAATAAACTGTTCCATTATTTATTTTTAACATTTTTATGCATATTTCAGATTGCTTTTTGTCATTCAGCATATAGATATGCTATAATTAGATCCTTTGTTGACTTGAAACCAATAGTGCACAATCTGTTCCAACATCTGCTGGACATGCTGGATTGCATGAAGAAAGCGAGAATACACCTCAACAAACAGAGTATTATGCTTTTTTTCTGAAAAAAGACTAGCTTGAGCCAATTGTTCTCATAAACGTTTTTGAACATTTTGATTTTTCTATATGTTGTGTGGACAAAATTACTGTTTGCACATGGGATGAATAGTGCACATTCTATTTATGTTGGAGATGTTAAGTTGCATGTTGATAGTCAAAATAGAGACAAGTGGCACTACTTATCTTTTTAATACAATCATATTTCATACTGTTTTTTCCATTTTCTATATGCCTTGTTTAACCAAATTCTTGTTGCTTGCAACCAATAGTGCAAATTCTGCTTTTGCTAGCGCTAAAGCTGCTGATTTACATGCAAACAGTGAAAATACAGCTTAACAAATTCGGTAGTGTGCTTTCTCCAGAAAGATTGAGTTGAATCAACTGTTCTATTGACTTTAGTTAAACATTCTATGAACATTTCACAGTGCTTTTGTCATTCATTATATATAATATATATGTTATATTCAGTCTCTTTTTTTACTTCAAATCAACAATGCAAAATCTGTAATAACATCTAGTGAAGATGTTGCATTGCATGAAGAAATCCAGAATGCACCTAAAAACACAAAAGTACTATGTTTTTGTGCAAAAAGACTAGCCTGAGCCAGCTTTTGTCTTTTAATTTTTAAACATTTTGATTTTTCTATTTGACATGTTAACAAACTTCTTTTTTCCATAAAATGAACAGTGCATATCCTGCTTCTGTCTCTGCTGAAGATGCTGAGTTGCATGCTGACAGTCAAAATAGGGAGAAGCGGTACTGTTCTTTTTAATATAACTATTTGAAACAAATACTTGGAGATGTCAATTATGCAATGTCTTCTTGGCAGCCCATGTCTTCTAGTTTTCTTATTTCTTTTACAATTGACTTTCGCAGTCTTAAGCTTACTGCACAACAACCATGTTCAGTAATTGACTTCTCACAACAAAGTTACACAAACGTGTTTGAGGGTGACATCTTGTCTGTGTACGGGCCAGGCTGCAGCAAGGATCCACATTCACCCTGCAAGGCACAATTGATACACGTTGATTTGGTTGACAGAGATGGTCAGCTAACCATCACCGTGAATATTGGTAACAATCTCATACCGGTGTATCAATCTCAGTTTCAAGTTGGCTCAGGTGTTCGAATAATAGACGTTATGCTCAAGCGAAAAACAACATATGAGAGAGGAGACTCAGAATACTGTTTGCAAATCACTCCAAATAGCAGCGTCGAGACCATACCTACAGTTTGCAAAGAAAGAAGATCAGCACTGAGTGTCAATATACAAGGCTTGGTAGAATAAAAAAATGCTTATTCTGTTGGCAGTGTTGCTGCAATTGTCACAAGATGTGAAGAGATTAGAAACTAGTTCCTCTTATACATCAAGGATGGAGAAGCAATGGACAACATTGCAATAGTAAGCACTATCTGTTTTGCCTGCCTGTGTTGTTCTTTCATTGTTTTGAAAGAACTCAGTGCCTAATACATGGTGTTTACATTGGTTAAAAAACTTCTCATGTTGCATATAGAGCAATAAGATCTATTCACTCTTCTTATTGCAGCTATAGCTAAATGAAGGCTTCAAAGATTGTTTTTTGGAAACATAAGCAAAACTAGCTACTCAATGCATTCCAATGTTCTTGTTCAAGAACATTGTTCGACATGGACCTAGGGGATCACGCACTCTACGTTCTGGAATGTCGACTTATGTTGAGGTGCTAAACGATGAATGTGAAAAAGAACAGCTACAGCTTCTTATGTGCTTAAACATCCAGGTATGTATGCATATATTCTAACAATCAATGAACTACTTCTTGAAAACAATATCCTGCGCTCACTAGTTCAGTGATAGCTTCGCATTGCAATAGAAAAATACAATAACATATTTCATGTTGCAGGTTCAAGGTGTTCTGATAGCAAAGAATACATATGCACCACCTTTTGCACCTTTTTGTAGCAAGTGTCACCAGCTGGTGACAGGAACATGCCTTGATCACAATGGTATGTGCTTTTGTGCAAATTGCCAAGCAAATACAACATTCAGCTATGAGCATTGTTTGTAGTGTGTACTTAAGAAAGACAACATAGCGGTTGATTATGTTTTGAGAAAACCACTACTTGAGGAGACTTTCCCAACATTTTCTGGAATTAGTTATCAGGAATACAGAGCAGGTGTTTCCTTGACTTTACAGTTGCTACGTACATTTGAAAGAAAGGGATATTTCTCAATGACAATGGACAACATACTAACAGAAATTCGACTGCAGGACTAGGACAGACACTATATAAATTCGGCAGAATGCACTAAGAGATATGTCTAGTTTTTTGCTCTCTAGATAAAAGCCAAATTTCATCACTGCTGAAATGTTTTTTGTTTTTTTTGTGTCTATCAGCTAATCTTATTTGGAAATGCATCTGCAGTTAGCTGGTGGTAATCTGGCTGCAGTAGTTGTTTGACTATTTAGAGTTGGATACAAAATGCTAACAAATTTCAACTGCATTTTGCTCTATATGCAATCAGCAAATAGCATGACTGTCAATCTATTTTTTTGTGCAATTACTGAGCAATCTCTTTTCCAATTAAGCAACATAGCCTATTGACTCTTACAACATGTATTAAGTCTTTTTGCGAATATGTACATCGCATTTTGCTATAAGAAACCACTTAATGCCTTGATCTTGTCTATATGTATGTGGATACAACTTACCATATAAATATATATCCAATTTGCAAGTGAATATTGCTATTGCCTTCCGTGTTTATTGTTTTCTTCTTTTTGGGCAAAGAATCGCTTGCACGTTTAAAATCAGTTTCCTATTTCTTTCAACATCATAGATTTATGTTTTTTAACTAATGGACATAGTATCATGTGCACAGGCAGTATGCTGAGATTTGTAGCCTGTTGAAATGGCACTTGAACTGATGCTTTCCAAATTCCTATTTCATATAAAATCAAATGTGTAAGCAGAACAGGCTAGTGCAGATAGATATGTACTAGCCAATGTGTTATGAAGAATCTATTGCTGAAAAGACAAAAGATAACTTGTGTGTATATTAGCCATAATTCATGTGTGAACCTTTTGTACATTTTATAATATAATCTCTTTTTTGTTTCTTTGGACCATTCAACCCTAGTTGTTTTTAAGTTTTGAAAGAGGCTTAAGCCATCTTCATGGTGCTAAAAATTGAGCTCTTTCTCCTGGATTCCAGATTATGATTTGTGTCAGAACTACAAATTAATATCCATTAACAAAAGTGAAAATGTTGTAAGGCAGACTATCTAATGAATTTATAGATGAATGATAAAGTAATTTAACAAGAGAACTCGCTCTTGTACCAAATCTAAATAACATAATTTATTTCTTTTATAGTACCATTGCCAACAACAATTGAATCAATATACCTATACAGGATGATAGATTTATCAAACATGCTAGGAATATGATTTGTACCTAAATAGGATGATATATTTAACAAGAGAACTCGCTCTTGTACCAAATCTAAATAACATAATTTATTTCTTTTATAGTACCATTGCCAACAACAATTGCATCAGTATACCTATATAGGATGAAAGATTTATCAGACATGTTGGGAATATGCACAAATCTCATTATCGTTGCAGCTTCATTAAGATATGTCCATAGTTACTGTTGTTTGTATGACTACAATTAGAATAGAAGTACGTTTTCTAAAGTCGTGATATGTATAGCCAGCACACTGGGCTTTAGTTTTGTTTCCAGAGTTGCATAAGTAAAAGCTTTAAGGGAATTGATGCATCATGCAAATATTTTAGATTATGGTGGAACTAGATTCGTAGTCACTTCTGTTTTTCTTTATATTTTTACTGAGAAAATAAACATAATATCTTCGAACGATATAAAATGTCATTATTAAAAATAAAATCATCAATAAGAACTTTGTTTCTAATGTTTTGCATTGGCATTTATAGATATGTTACACTTTCTAGATTTGCCTTCAAAGACGAATGTTTTTAGTACTATATGAAATTTATGGCACCCCTCTGCTATTGTCTTCTTGCTCTTTTATATGTTCTCCAGAATTAGCTAATAATTGCTTTCATTTACTAAAACAGTGGTTCTATATCAAGAGCTATAAACTATTGATTCTAGTTAGATTTTTCGCTGCTAGTTGATTGGCATTTTGTAATCATTGAAAATTTCTCCATTTTGCGAGCACTAATGCTTTGGTTATAAGACTAACATTTCTTAATCATTAAAAGATTGGTACCTGTTTCTTTAAAAATATTTTTATACCAAATTAACTTTTAATCTCTGATCTTTTCTCATTTCGGGCATCATGAATTAGTCCAGATATTTGTTAACATGAATTTCCTAGATTATTTACAGGCATTTGCTAATTTCATGGGAACTTTTTGAAATCATACAGTTGCACATTTAGTCAGTTGACTCAAAATTTCAAATGCCTTTAACCACTCATCAACATTTAGCTATGGTGGCAACTTGCCAAACATGGAATGTTAACGATACTGATCATGAGATTTTGCTCATTTTTGCAGGTTAGCCCTAATTTATGGTTCTCTTTCAAATATCTACGATTTCTCCCAAAATTTACGATTTTTCCTGAGTTTTTCAAGTTGTGGATTTGGTTGAATATTTATGAGTTTTTTCAGGTTTCTGATTTGTTCAAAGTTTTTCTAAGTTTTTGAGGTCCCTGGAATGATTTTTGCAACATTTAGTATCCCCTTTGAACCAAACGAGTTCTTGAGTCTGAAACTTCTCTTCTAGTGAATTCATAGTATAAATAGTTTTCCTTTCGACGCTCGGTAATTTATTGTCTCATAAATGTCTGAAAAATCCATATTTTGTTTTTTTACACAACCATTCGAAAAATGATTTTGGAGACCATACTGTCTTTATTGTAGTCTATACTTTCTACTGCTACTAGGATTTTTTTTTATAATGTTTTTTTATTGAAAACCATCTCATCGAAAGTAGAGAAAATGACAAATAAGATATTGGGGAGAACTCAGGCCCATTGATTCCATGGCTATCGATATTGGTTAACAACTTGGCACATGTTTTCTACTGTGCTTGGCCCTGTTTGGGTCTCTTGTTTCCTGATTCCTAACATAAACTCACTTAATGATGTTGTCTTGAAACATTGATTTGAATAAACATATCATAGATGGCTCAGATTTTAGATTATAAAGTTTTAGGTGTGCTCCCTCTTATTACCAAACTGGAAAGAAGTAAATTTATATCAATTCCTTTTTAGTGCTTATTTTCTTGTAAAGTATCTAGATTCAAATAGTTTTGGCTTTCTGCTTTCATTTGTTAGAATTGTAATCTTTCCAACCTAATGGATTATTATCTTTTCAGTAAGTTCCTTATGGTAAAAATTGTTACTCGTACTACTTGTTCAACTAATGATGCTAAGCATTTCTTCGTGGCAACCTTCTATGTAGTGTAGTTTTCAATTTCATTTGGTGGATGACCTGTTTTAGACAGTAAAATTTTTTAGTCGTTGTTCAGCTGATAATGCCAATGATTTTCCTGTGCCAACCTTCTATGTAGTGTGGTTTTCAATTTCATGAGATAGATCTTGTAAGACGTATGAAAACAAAACGTTTTTTAAATGAATTTGTTTGTGGAAATAAACTATTTTTTCATCGAGTTTCGTCCTTCTAATTGTCGTAAATTGTTTCGGTAGGTAAGGAATTCACATGAATGATCAGACATCGATCTCTAATATTATTTTGACAACATTGATAACCAATGACAGACAAAATGCTTCATTGATGGGAAATTTAACTACACATATTTGTACCCACAAGGCTCAAATTATGATTGTCAATTGTGCCGAGTCAAGAGACTCCAAAAACCTACATCCATCCTTCTGCAAAGATCAAAATGCATTTCAATTGCGACCCCAGTTCGCATGGAAATGCATTTTTCATTGGAAGACTAGTTGTTCAACTTCACTTTCTTCTCTCTATAAAATCTAATATTCTATCAATATCAATATAAATTTGGATCTTTCCAACCTAGATCTTTAATTCCTTGAAAAATGTACTCAAACTTATGACCATAAGTCCTTTTCAACGTGTGTGCTTTATCAACCTACTCAAGACCTATATTAAACATTAGAACACTAAGAATAAAAAATTGGATTTCATTTCAAATGTCTAAACTAGAGGTCTACTACCTAATTCTATTGACTACGATTAGCATGTTCATCCATAACACACTTCATATATTGAAGAAGAGAGATAGACATTAACCTAATCTTGGTGTTCAACACTTCACATGCAACTATAAAGCGATGTGAAGTCTATGAGTACAAGTGCAAACTTGAACATCATCACCCTAGTCATCACAAAGTTTGGTGAATATCTGACTTTGATGGCCATTTAGAGCCTCATTGTTTATGTATTCTGTCTCAGAACTTTAATTTTATGTATACTAAATCTTCTACTTCTATCTTGATGCAATTTCACTTATTTACACTTTTACATGCAATATAAATTAAGGAACTTAAAAATCGGGTCTCTAATTGTTCCCATTTTTGCATTTACATTGATGTGTGTATATATAATATTAAAATTTAATTTTTAATTTTTAATTTTTCTAATTGACCCAGTCTTAGCTTCTGCTCTAATTAGAAACCAAGTCTGATAACTTTGCATGGCAATAACTCGGTTTTCATAAAATCTGAGAACATAAACTTAAAAAAAAAAGGAACATATACTTGACAATCAGTCAACAAACTTGTAAACAATTTCCTTGTTTTTCACATACTTTGATGCAAATAATTGAAATCAACGTTAAACTTTCGAAAAAGCGAGACCTTTCGGTGAACTAGTGGCGAAAATCTTGAGACTTTCTGTCCGCAATCACGCAGAAAGTTAGATACCTATTACAGAGACTATCGAACGTTTTGGCTGAAATTTGCCGCAACGGCGGGGAAACATCCGCGCATCTGCCGCAAAGACTATTTTGTGCAACTTAAGCTTTTCTTCCGTTTACCTTTTTCCTTACTCATTTTTCTAAGCCGCACCGTGGAAGTTCTAAAGCAATCTTTCCAAAACAGCGGAAGAAATGATCAAATCCGTCGCTGCAAAACTCGACTTAAACTTCCGAAAAAAGCAAAACCTTGTAGTGAACTAATGGCGGAAATCTTGAGACTTTTTGTCCGCAATTGCAGAGGTAGTAAGATAAGTGCTTCTGAGAATGCGGGACATTTTCACTAAATTTCTCGGCAACAGCGGGGAAACATCCGCAGGTCTGCCGCAAATTGTGCAAACTCTCCCATGCCCAAAGAGTTAAGAATTTTTCCCTAGAGCATCGGAGAAACTGGCCAAAGTTTTCCGCAATAGCAGAAGAATTTTGCTAATGGTTCCACAACGGCGGATGAACTTGCCATGTAAGCCACGTCGACACGTTTCCAATGTTATTTGTGTCTGTCGTTTCCTTCCACAACATTTGGCTGAGTGGACTTAAACCCCCAACAACATGGGGGGATTTGTTTATGCAACCCTCAATCGCCAGAACTTTGTGACCATTGCTAGTATCCGCTATTTTAGAGAACACATGCGGCCTTTCAGATCCTCTATCACAACAAAACTTCTGTTTTAGACCTGAAAGAAAAACCTCGTGATTCCCCAAATACAAAATGTAGTTATCAACTTATAACCCCAAGGCACACGTTGCAAATCAGTGGAAAAGAGACATAGTGATGTAAGAAAAAACAAGGAATATAGAGAAGAGCAAGAAGTGTATGAGAAGAAACTGATTACTAGGGCAGGTGAGGTAGCTCAGAGGAATCAATGATAAGCAACTCAAAGGAAAAGGTGGCATGCAGCTTTTATAACTGTACTATTCTTTAGACATTGTTTCAACCGTATTGACTGGAACCCCTCTCTACTTTTAAATTGACAAGGAAGGCTCGCCGCGTGACTACTATTGAAATGCAAGGAAAACCCACCACCCAATTTAATTCATGGGAAAAACCCACCAGCCCATTTCATTCATTGGAAAAACCCACCATCCAACTCACTTGATGGCAGAAGTCAGACATGTATTGTTTTCTGCCTTCGCTGCCTCACCTACTACACATTTTTTACGCCAATATCTATTATAATACCAATAATTTTTTCTCACGATCTATAAAATATCTACGATCTTCAGGTTATAAACTACAGGAAAGCTACAAACAACTGTCAATTTTTAAGTCTCTTTCCCGCCATATAAATCCATCTAACCCGAACAGGAATTAATGAAACAGATAGAAATCCGTGAAGAATTAATAGTAGACCTATGAAAACCTTGCCAACCACTCCAAGCGCGTCCATGTTCCGGAATTACATCACCTTTCCACGTAACCCCAAAATCTGCCTCTGGTCGCTCCAATTAAGAATTATTCTTTGCTTGGGATTTTCAGATATTCTTACTTCATTCCTACTGAGACTATCGATTCTGCTCTGCCAAACCATTCTTTTAATGCGCTGATAACACTATCGTTTCACCATAAATAGCGAAACTCCGTCTTCATTTCCATCATTCCATTCTCCTCTATCTTCATGGCCTCGACCATTAAATTAGCAGCTAAAATTGCCCAAGGTTCTCCAACTTCGGAGCATCGTCCATTAAATTAGCAGCTATAAAATTGCCAAAAGTGTTCAAATCTGCATGAATCACCACTATAATTAGGCCTAATTTTCTTAATAAAAATCCAATTAATCAACTCTAGCTACCGAAATTTTGGTGGGCCTTAACATGACACGAGTCAGAGTAATCGACTTTAGTTATCAAAATTATTGTGTCTTCATGTGACACGAAATAAATAATAACAATAATAAATAAATAACTTACAAGAAAATTGGTCAAATTTAACGTTATTTTTAAAAGTTTTATTCATTGTACACCATCTAAATGTTAAAATAATCAACTAAAATTTCAAAGTAATGCATGGCAATAACTCCATTTTCATAAAATCTGAGAACATAAACTTAAAAAAAAAAAAGGAACATATACTTGACAATCAGTCAACAAACTTCGCAAAAACTTCACTGTTTTTCACATACTTTAATGCAAATAATTGAAATCAACGTTGAACTTCGGAAAAAGCGAGACCTTTCAGTGAATTAGCGGCGAAAATCTTGAGAACTTTTGTCCGCAATCGGGCAGAAAGTTAGATACTTGTTGCCGAGACTATCGAACGTTTTGATTGAAATTTTCCGCAACGGTAGGAAGACATCCGCACATCTGCCGCAAAGACTATTTTGTGCAACTCAAGCTTTTCTTCGGTTTATTCTTTGCCTTACTCATTTTTCTAAGCCGCACCGCAGAAGTTCTGAAGCAATCTTTCCGAATCAGCAGAAGAAATGATCAAATCCGTTGCTGCAAAACTCACCTTAAACTTCCGAAAAAGAAAAACCTTGTAGTGAACTGGCGGCGGAAATCTTCAGACCTTTTGTCCGCAATCACGGAGGAAGTAAGATAAGTGCTTATGAGAATGCGGAACATTTTCACTAAATTTCTACGCAATAGCGGGGAAACATCCACAGGTCTGCCGCAAATTGTGCAAACTCTCCCATGCGCAAAGAGTTAAGAATTTTTCCCCAAAGCATCGAAGAAAGTTAGTTACCTGTTGCCAAGACTATCGAACGTTTTGACTGAAATTTTCCGCAACGCCGAGGAAACATCCGCAAATCTGCTGCAAAGACCATTTTGTGGAACTTAGCCTTTTCTTCCGTTTACTTTTTGCCTTACTCATTTTTCTAAGCCATACCGCGGAAGTTCTGAAGCAATCTTTTCGAAACAGTGGAAGAAATGATCAAATCCGTCGCTGCAAAACTCTCTGCAACAGCTGGAAAACATCCACAAGTCTGCCACAAATTGTGCAAACTCTCCCGTGCTCAAAGAGTTAAGAATTTTTCCGCGAACAATCAGAGAAATTGACCAAAGTTTTCCGCAATAGCAGAAGAATTTCGCTAATGGTTCCGCAACGGCGGATGGACTTAACTCACCACACAACGGAGAAAGTTACGAAATTTCATCCGCAAATGCGAACAGACCTACTTAAATCCTTTCGATACGCATTTCCAGGCTTTTCAAATGGATAAACTCAGATAACTTCTCCGAATTACCGGCCCATCTCAGTGATCTCTTCCGCAACCGCGGAGCACTTGACCTTGTTCTCCCGTTTTCGACGGTCTCATTTAATACGAAAAGTTTTGATTTGACTTTGTCCATATGCCTTCATTAGTGCCGTTTTAATTTCGTGCCCACCCTATCAATGGTTCGCGCATGCGAAATCCTTTATATGGGGTATGAACCCCGTTAGAGTTTTGACAATTTCTATTCACTGGAAGGCTTGCTCAGTTTCCAACGAGTTTCAACGCACTTGCTCTAGCATTACCAGCTCCATTGCAACAATCGCTAGTTCCGTTCTAACAGGTTACTACATCACAGAGCCTCATACGCTCAATCTTTACAAGTTGTATATCTCAAGCCTTTGATGTGCATGGCTTACAAGTTTCATAGGTTTGCATCTTAATAGGTTTATATGCATTTTTATAGCTACATATGTAATCTTGAATATAAAAACTCTAATACTATTTATAAAAGGATAAAATATCTTAGCAAACTAAGAGTTCTACGGTAAAACAAGGTTACATATGTCATGTGATAAGCATATCTCCGAGTCAATGTTGTGCAACATGTCTGTAGTTGATACAAATGGATACTACCTGGAGCCCTTTGTTGTTCAGGACCTCAACTTATACGCAGGAGAAACTTATTTAGTGCTGATAAAACAAAATCAAAACGCTTCCAGAAATTACTGGGCAAGCTCATCACGCCAAGAGACCAACTAGACGTGCCATCTTAAGATATCTTCCAAATTCTCCGTCCATGTTGTGTCCCTCCATGTCTCTGAAAGGCCCGCTTTAGAAAGATACTGCTTCCACCAAAAATCAGGCCAGGCCAGAGCAGGGTACATGATCCCTCCTCCCCTCAGACCAGCGCTTCTGAACATAGGACAAAATCAACGCTTACATCAGTTGGGAAATTAAAAATTAGTTGTATTTTGTGAAAAAGATGCACCCACTAGTGGGTTCTGCGTGCTTGTCCCCTCGTACAAAAGGCATCGCGAATTTATTTTGGCGAGTGAGTCCTCTAATAAAGGGAAAAAGGTCAATAATACTACATAAATATAAATATTTTCATAAAATTCTTATGGGCAGAGGTATTTGAATCAATTTGTTGTGTGCTCTGCTAGAGGGGACGGTCGTCTAACTCCCCATGAAAGGAGGTATATTTTAATTCCGTGTTTATTTTAAACTTGTTGTTCTTACCAGCCGAATCCATCATCTCAACGGAACCATCATATTCAATTTTGAGTGCGGAGAGCTTCTCAAAAGAATTGTTGTAAATTTGATTTTGGAGCCTCTATGTTTTCGCTGAAACCGAACTATCAAATCTTTCAATACCCTAATGACTTTAATATCAAAAAAATTGTGTCACACATTTCTCAGAAAAAAGTTATCGGGCAGTGAGTTCCATTGATTTTAAAACTGTGAGGACAAAGTTAAAAAAAAATTGGTCATTTTGGTTTTACAAACTCGCCAAAGTTTTCCGCAATAGCGGAAGAATGTAGGCAATGATTCCACAACCATGGGTAGAATCTAAATTCTTTCTCGATGGCCCACTTCTTTTTTAAATATTGTTACTCACCATACATGGGAAGAACTTACCAAATTCCCTCCGCATCTCCGAACGGACTTGTCTAAATCCGTCCGATACGCATTTCCACGCTTTTCAAACAGATAAACTCAAATAACTTCTCCGAATTAGCGAGCCATCTCAGTGATCTCTTCCAGAACGACGGAGCACTTCACCTTGTTTTCCCCTTTTCGACCGTCACATTTAATACGAAAAGTTACGCAGCAATACATAGAGATGTAATTACCGTCACCCAGTAAGATCTTCTGAAACTACAATGGATATTTATGTCATAGTTTCTGTCATTTAAATTTTTAGATTTTCCATTGTGGTCGATAATTAACACTTTGTTTGACCTGGGTTTAGTTGGAGTATAATTAACACTTTGTTCAACCATTTGTTTTTGTTGTTTCTACAAGTGATTGAAATCACCCAAAAAGTATTTAAATGTAGGACAAAGCATCAGAGACAGGGTCCTGAATTACTCCAACAATGCGTATGCTAAAGGTTTTTGATACTCACCTATTATCTGTTAAGGTTTAGCAATTCTGCATTGATAGCTAGGAATTTGGCTATCCCCGTCATGAATAATCCTATTCCCATGTCTCTTGTAGTCCTTCTAGGTCTACCTATATGTAAATGACATGAATTGGAGAGACAAGAAGATTTATGTGCATGGACTCATGGAATGCAGTGAGAATCCAGATCCATCTTCATTGGCATTAAATTCCGAAATTACAAGGGATGCTTCTGTCATCCATCCAAAGTTCATGGATGTACGTCATCCACTCCAGTATCGAATTTGAAACCCATCTCCGTAGTTTCCTTCCATGAAATATTGACATTAGTTTGGTCAAAGCTTGTGAAGCCCATCGCTTTCATTCTTCCATTATTCCAACGCTTTGCACAGGATGTAAATACAGAGTGTGAACTTATGTGCCATCAATGTCCCTCCTTGTGAAATTATGAGCAACAATAGAAAACTGCAAAGGGATGCTACTCTATCTAGATTGAGCTGTAGAATAAGGTATGCGACCCTAGAGTACAAATTTCAAGCTTCCAATTCCTTTTCTAGCTAGCTGCAGTGACAATTGGGGAGCTAAGTATGAATATATATTTGGGGTTGTAATATTCTCAACTAGTTCAGCAGCAATGGTGTGTGTGTTTAGCCATCATTAGGTATATTTTGTCTAAGCTGTCATTGCCTCATCTGCTTGCTAAGATATATTGCCATTCTCTTGCTTTAGGATTTATTAGTCATCAACAATCAACAATTATAACTTTTCCTCCATCTAGAATGTGTGGGACTTTATAATATAGTCGCATGAAACTTTATGGTGAGCATGTGAGCATACATGAATATTGATGTAAATAGGTGTCTATGACAGATTTATATTGACAAGAAACGTTGTGTATTGCAAAAAAAACATTGTAGCTGGGAGTTGCAGC